>OY986438.1:81105176-81667676 GCA_963920525.1 Dichetophora obliterata
CTGGACTAATTCTATTTTATTGCAAAAAATTTTTTTATCCAATACTTATTTGATTAGCAGAACCAGAATCCTTTCTTTCTATTTAGCTAAAGAAATATCTAAGAATCCTTCTCTGCAGCAGCAACCAAAATGTAGCTACAACAAAATCACAACAAAAATGTCCAGCTGGAAGCAAAATAAATAAGGCATCCATGTACATGCAAATAAGAAGCTGTCAAATTGTATTTTCATTCATTAAATTTGCAATATTTCTTCAGATATTCAAATATTAAGAAATAGGCAAGTACATAAAAAAAATACCGATCTTTTTGCTTCCTTGTGCACACATCCGAATTGATCAAAAATATAGAACACAAAATGTAAGCAAACTAGCACTTTTGAAGTGGTATAAAATACGGTGGGATGTCCATGGACATTATGTCTACTTCGCAAACGGACTTAATGTCCAAATCAAAACAGACATAAAGTCCATACAAATTTCATTTTAAACAATTTTACTGAAAAATATACATCGAATTTTCATGAAAAATCAACATTCTGTACAAGAGCAAATCTTTTTATCATAAAATAATATATTGGGAGCGGGTCAGTTTTCTGCTTGACAAAAGTCTGTTGCTGTAATTTTTACAGAATTTTTAAAATACTGTTTGTCTAATTTGCCTTTATTTCAATATACTGCTTTTTAAAAATTTTGCTTCCAAAAGGTCTGATCTTCATTTACAGCATTTTAATTTTATTTGGGATACAAAACGGTGTATTTTAAGATTAAATTATTTGCCCTTGTACGGAAAGTTGTTGTTTTAAGCTTATTTACCTTAGTTGTTCTTAGTCCATATTTTGCAGAATTTTGGCATACAGAATTTTTTAAAACATGCCCTTATTCTTGTTGTCACCTCACCTGAGTGTGACGTGTCTCACTGTAACGCAAGATTCGTACTCTTGTTCTCACCTCACCTAAATGAGTGTGACTTGTTTCACTGTGAGAACAATTCTTATACTTGCTGTCACTGAAACGCGGAACGACGCAGTGAACACAGACAAGCTAGAATTCTTGTTGTCACTTGTCGTTGCATTTAAGTAATATTTTACTCACACAAATATTTTCAGTGAAAAATGCAAGAACCAAAGAGGTATGTATGAAAATATTTAATTTTTGGTGTTAATAATGAAATAAACTTAAAATACCATAAATTTATTTCCGTTTAGGGTGAAGATAACCACCAGAAAGCAGTTTGAGGCGATGGTGAGCCTTATGGCAAAAAATACATCCATCGCTAAAGGCCTAAAATACTCGGAAAACGGCAAAACGGCTTCCAAAGCAAAGTGGCAAGAATTGGCTACCAAATAAGAAAGGATGCAGGATGGCAAAAAGTAATACTAGTCTTGCATATGGAGACGATTTTATTGTACAGTTTTATTTGATTTAGGTTTGGAACGACTATAAGCTCAATCTAAGGAAGAAGCTGGGGCACAACAAAAAAGAGTTTAACTCTACCGGTGGCGGCCCTTTCCGCTTGGCTCACCTGAACGCCCTAGAAGAACAAGTCACAAATATTTTGACCTTGCACAAAGTCGCGCAGTGCGATGCGCCAACATATGGCGTTGAAGATGATGTAGAGCAGGAGTAGTTTGAAAGCCTACTGGAACCTGAGTCTCCTACCGAAAGACGGCCAGAAGAGGAGTTAACAGAAATCCCCGAATGCCAACAGCCATCGCCCGAGCCATAACGAAAAAGGAAGAGAAACGCTCAGAATGATTATAAAAAAGAGATGATTGAGGAACAAACAGGAGCAATGCGAGAAATTCCAAAGTTATTGAATAAAACCAACAAATATTTGAAGAGCATCGACAATATTTAAAAAAAAAAATTTGGAATCTATAAAAAAATGCAGAAGAAAAAGGAAGCAGAACTCGAACTAAGAATTGAGATAAGTGAATTTAAAAAACGAAAATTAGAATTAGAAATATCAAGTTTAGAAAATTCAAATTAAAATAGCATTCTTGTTGTGGTTAAGGCTGCGAACATAGTGCACGCATATGACCTTTTCGTTGCTGTGCCGAGCCAGGCTAGACACAGCAACGAAACGCTCATATACGCGCACTGTGTTCGCATTTAGTTGGCATTCAAAATTTTTGTCTTCCTGCACATCGAACTGCGTGACTTTGTGCAAAGACAAAATATTTGAAAATTGAAGAATAATCGCGAAAAACGTTGTAAACGACATTTTTTAGAGTGCTTTTTTGCGAATACCTATTAGAATTACTCTCTTGTATTATATAAAAACAGAACTGAGTAAGCAGTTGAGCAGTTTGGGTTGATTTTATCGCATACAAAAAAAAAAAAAAAAAGGAAAATATGAATCAAAAATTAATAAGTGCTTGTAAAATGAATAAAAGTGAACAATTACAATTTTGTCGTTTACAACGTTATTCGCCAGAACGCTTCAATTGTTCTTCTAGGGCGTTCATGTGAGCCAAGCTTTTTTCTTAGATTGAGCTTATAGTCATTCCAAACCTAAAACAATTTAAGTGATTTTTCAAAATATATATATGTGACATTTTTAAAATATATATATGTGATATATTTTAAAAAATATGAAATGAACTGATGTATACATTTTTTTTAATATAAATTTAAGATTTTTTAGTAAATATTTGAAATGAATTGTTTTTAATTTTTTTTTTTATTTTTTTTTTCAATAAATTTATTTATTTAATATATTAAATAAATTAATGAAATGAATTATTTTAACAATATTTATAAATAAATATATATTTATAAATTAAAAATTGCATTCATTATGTTTCTTCTAATTGATACACAATTTTCTTCGTCATCAAGTACCATGCTTAAATTATCGTTGTTGTGTTCTGTTCCAAGTATTGCTTCATTTTCAATGTTGAAGTTGATTCGCAAATTATGTAATGCACAACAAACATTATTTGTTGAGTTGAAAGCTGTCAATAAGGCCTCCTATATTGGTTTTCATATAAATAGTTCCCTATCCAGTGAAGATCATATAAACTCTTGTGTTAGTCAATTCTACTATGTATAGAAAAATTTGGGGAAAAACTGCAGCATTTGTTCCCGTTGAAATCAGACGAAAAATTGCAATTTGGACTCACGGTCTTCTCACAAGTTGCTAGTTGCCCTGAATAATGCTGTCCGTTATGTTTGTGGCCTGAAAAAGTTTGAGCATGTATCCTTTTCCGCACAAAACTACTTGGTCGTTGCCTATTTCGCCATCTCGAAGACAGAAATTGTTTATTCTTACTCAAGAGTTCTGTAGGTCTGGCAGGGGCATGAGTCTCTTTATTCTGAATCACTTTTACAAAAACTCCAGCAGGTTGTTGTTTGTTAGTGCATTCAGATTGTGGTTTTCTTTGCCTAATAACATTAAAGTTTCTTCTAATCACAGGCACTTATTACTTATTGTTATATATTTCAATTTCAATTTTAATTAAATTTTATTTACAATTTTAATTTTAATGTTTAATTTTAATTCTTAAGTGTTTTGTTGTCATATATCTAGTGCCCGACCGAATATTCGGTTTCGGTTTCGGTTACGGCCAGTTTCGGCCCTTTTTGGCAGTTTCGGCCGAATAACCGAAACTAGCCGAAACTTTTGGTAAAAATTTCGGACCATTTCAAGAATACCTACAACCATAATTTTGAATTTTTTTTTTGCAGATTATATGGGTTTTGGCCTCCTTAGGTTAGGTTAGGTTAGGTAACGGTGGCTGAGCCGATAGACGACTCGTACACTTAGGCCAGTGCAGGCCCGTTGTGATACCACATGATCTCTTTAAAAACCTAATAGAGATTTCCCTTCTCAAACCAGTTCGAGCGGATAATGAAATTGAGTATATGCTTGATTTCCAGGCATGAGACTTCGGCAAGTCCGTTTAAAAAGGGAAGGCCCAGAGTTGCCATTCTCCTTTTAGCTAGAGCCGGACATTCGCAGAGGAGGTGCTGAACGTTTTCTACCTCCTCCTCACATCTGCAGCTTCTGCAGAAATCGTTTAATGCAACTCCCAACCGAAGGGCATGCACTCCGATCAGGCAGTGACCCGTTAGGATTCGTACTATTTTTGACAGGTTTAGCCTGCTTAACTCAAGCAGTGAGTTGGTGCGTTTTAAATCGTAGGTAGGCCATGTTAGCTTAGTTATCCTACATATATCAAGGCGTTCCCAGCGTTCTTGTGCAAGACCTAGGGATCTGTTCTTGCACTGGAGTTTATAGGAGGAAATTGGTATACCAATAAAGTCCTCATTTAAGAGGGTGTTAGAGGTCGTACCCTTCCTTGCCAATTCGTCGGCCAAATTGTTGCCCTCGATATCCCTGTGTCCGGGTACCCATATGAGGTGAATCCTGAGTAGCCTTGCCATCTCGTCAAGAGATTTGCGGCACTCAGTAAGAGTTTTAGAGTTAGCAATATTTGAGTTCAGTGCTTTCAGTGCAGCTTGGCTATCTGAAAAGATGGAAATACTTTTTCCTTCAAGGTCTTTTTGACCTAGAATCCTAGTGGTTTCGTGAATAGCCATCATTTCCGCTTGGTAGACACTACAATAGTTAGGAAGTCTAAAGGACGCTTCGATTTCGAGATCCTGGGAGTAGATACCTCCCCCTACTTGTTCTCGAAGTTTGGATCCATCTGTAACGATTTTTATGGCGGCGGTTTTAAGGGGGCTTTTGTTTGCCCAGTCTAGTCGTGAAGGGATGAAAACTGCATAGTTCTTTTCAAGATTTAAGCACGGCACACAGTAGTCTGTTTTGTCTGGTGCAGACGAGTTCAGAATAGTTATGTGGCCGCAGTTGTTACCTATCCAATTACCAGATTCTCTAAGTCTCAGGGCTGCTGTGTTGGCACATTCCCTGGCAAAGATATCGAGAGGAGGAAGGTGAAGCATGACATTGAGGGCGCTAGTTGGTGTTGAGGACAGTGCCCCCGTAATACAAAGACCTGCGCTTCTTTGCAAACTTCTGAAGTGCGGTTGCCTTATCAAGGGCCCTCCACCATACCAGTGAGCCATACATTAGTATGGGGCGGAAAATTGCTGTATAAATCCAGCGTACTATTTTGGGGGAAAAACCCCACTTTTTACCTATAGCTTTTTTACAGGCAAATAGTGCTATGTTTGCCTTTTTAACACGTTCCGTAATGTTAACATTCCAGATAAGCTTCTTATCCAGGATAACTCCTAGGTATTTCGTGCTATCACTAAAGAGCAACCTCGTGCCGTTCAGACGCGGAGGTTCTAAGTTGGGGGTTTTATATTTCCTAGTGAAAAGAATGAGATCTGTTTTCTCGGGGTTTACACTTAAACCACTCGTGGATGCCCATCTCGAGAGAATTAAGAGTGCTCTCTCCATGAGTTGACAGAGAGTCTGGGGAAACTTTCCGTTAAAAATGATTGCAATATCGTCTGCATAAGCAACAACCCTGTAGCCTTCCCCCCCATGATGCGCAACAGCTGGTCAACCGTCACGGACCACAGAAGTGGAGACAAAACTCCTCCCTGCGGAGTGCCTCTTCTTACAAACCTACGAGTGGAGGATCCTCCCAGTTCTGAGTTCACCACCCTGCGCAAGAGCATCTGGTGTATTAAACTCACGAGAAAATTCTCCACCCCCAGTTCCGACAAGGCCGAGGTGACTGCACATGGAAGGACGTTATTGAATGCCCCTGCTATATCTAGAAAAGCAGCAAGTGCGTATTCTTTGTTCTCAAGTGATTTTTCGATGGTAGACACAAGAGAGTGCAGAGCTGTCTCTGTAGATTTGCCTTTAATGTAGGCATGTTGGGATTTTAGAAGCCTATCAAGTTTCGGCTTGAGAAGAAGTCCAATAAGTCTCTCTAGAATTTTAACCAGAAAGGAAGAGAGGCTTATAGGTCTGAAGTCATTCGATTTAGTGTGAGAGGACTTACCCGCATTCGGTATAAAGATAACTTTTGTCTCTCTCCAAGCTGTTGGAATATAGTTAAGGCGTAGGCAACCATAGTAGATTGTCTGAAGCCAGGGTACTATTGCATTAAAGCTATAGTGGAGTTGAGCTGGTATAATGCCATCGGGACCTGGAGATTTATAAGGTTGGAATGAATAGATCGCCCATTTTAACTTCTCCTTGCTGGTCAGTTGCTCAATCTGTTGAGGCATAAGGTCGCAGGGAAGTGTTTGAAAGCTGGAAATGTCAGAGTAAGCATTACCAGGAAAATGCGCATCCATGAGTATATCTAGGGTTTCGATGCATGAATCCGTCCAGGTGCCATCTTCCTTTTGAAGAAAGCTTGGTACTGTCGGGGATTTCGAAAGTATTTTCCTGAGCCTTGAAGCCTCGGAAGTACCCTCTATTTCTGTGCAGAAGGAGGACCAAGAGGCCCTCTTTGCTTTCCTGATTGCTGTTTTGTAAATGCCTAGTTTAGACTTATAGCTATTCCATGAGTCCTCACTATTGCTACGCTTTGCGTAGTTAAAGTCTCTACGACAGTCCTTTCTGAGAATTTCAATCTCCCGAGACCACCATACGGGTTTATGGGATTTTTTGAAAACTTTTTTCGGACATGCTCTGTTTAGTGCATCCGAGCATTTTTTTGTGAAGTCTAGAACCAGAAGGTCCAACTCTTCTTTGTTAGCAACGGGGGGTGAAGTGACTGTATTCAGTGATGTTTTAATTAGTTTATTATACCATCTCCAATTTGTCTTACGGAGATTTCTTATTTTTAGAGGCATGGATTGATTGGTTATCTTCCAGCCGAATTCTATATACCTATGGTCCGAGAACGAGTGTTCTTTTAAGACCTTCCAAGAATGAATTTCTTCCGAGAAGTTTTCCGATACTAGGGTGATATCCAGAACTTCTTCTCGATTTTTGATAATAAAAGTTGGCTCATTGCCCTTGTTCATTATATTTAATTTAGTGTTTAGTAGGAAGTTAAAAAGTGACTCACCTCTGTCGTTGTTGTTAGTGCTGTTCCATTGTGAGTGGTGTGCATTTGTATCTCCATCCAGAATGATGTGCGTGGCTGGATGAGTTCCCTGTAGGAGTTCCCGGAAAGATTGCGTGGGTATGGGCTCATCATAGGGAAAGTAAAAGGAAGCAATCCTTAGTTTATTGGGCCCCAGCTCCAGGCTGACCACAGAGAGGTCCCCGTGACTAAACTGAGGGAGAATAAAGCAATTCAAGTTAACTTTCGCTAAAATACAAGTTCGAGTTTTACCTTTGTTAGATATATAGTAAATTTTGTAGTTTGGTGTTTTTAGGCCAAGGATTTTGTTGTTGTTCATCCAAGGTTCCTGAATCAGCACCAAGTCGACATCGCCCGTTGTCAGGTGACGCTGGAGAGCAGCCGAGCACTTAGCGAGCGAAGCCTCTATCCAGCTCCATTGGTGCTTGGGTATCTTACCATCCTCGCTATTTTGGTCTATTACCCCTACAATTGTGCTATTCTTAGCAACCTCTGCGAAGGATCTTGCTCCTACACCATGGGCTTTAGCCCTCTTGGCGGTCGGGTTCTGGGTAGGTTCCTCCACAGATCGATTTCTTTTAGCGGCTGCAATTTGCCGGGGAGGCTCTAGCGTGAAGTCCGGTAAGACCTTTTTCGCCCACTCAATATCCTCCTTAATTTTTTGAATGTCACTCTTCGAGACCTGTCCCTCCTTAATAGGGTCAGTGGCCAGACGTCGAAGAATTCGGGATGCCTTTTTGCGGTCTGCGTAACCTGCTTTGAGAGGATCCCTTCTTTCATGATCGGCCGCCCTAGCACTGACCATTGGGATTACCTTAGCCCCCGATCCACTAGGCGAACCCGCGTTTCTGCGTCGATTACCACCAGTGTTCGAGGAACTTGAGGGTCCAATGCCCGATGCACAGGCTTTCGATATGCTTGCTGTTGTTGAGAGAGGTCGATGATTTGATGGTATCACTATCATCGACTGACTCTTATTTGTGATTGAGGAGCCTGGTGGTACCACAGCTCTTTCATGGGAACATAAAGTCCCTACCGGGTTTTTTGTTAGGGTTCCGGATCCCCTTTTGGGTGTTGAAGTTTTTGTTGTTGTTTGTAAATTTTTATCCATAATAAATGCCACGAGTAGCGGAGAGAGGAAGGTCGACCCAGGCAGAGATCCGCAGTACCTGGGTAGGGCTGATTAGAACCGGAGGACGCCAGGTATCCGGAGCACACCGTTCAAGACCGGGCAATTATTTTAAACTGGGTCCCCGGCCAGGCTGATCCTCGGCACGGTACGTGTGACACCTTGATTCGACCCAGGGGGAAGAGAAGGGATACTAGGGGAAAAGGAGGCAGTCTTGGTTGTTCTCACAGAATTTGTAGGGTAACACAACCCTGTGAAGAACGTAAGCCCCCACACCCAGCGATCGGATGGACCACTTACGTCAAGGTGCTGCCGGAGTCGTGGGGGTTTGGCCTCCTTACTCCAAATCTGAAAAAATTGCAGGCCACTCGCAATTGGTTTAGAAGTTATAGGCCTCCAAAGTTGGAAAAAATAGCCTACAAATCTTACTATTTTTCTAAATTTTTCAACAAAACTATACTCTATGGTTATCATAAGAAAGGTAATTTAAGTACCTATTCAAGAAGGTACTTATTAAAATATGAAAATCCATGCAAAACTTTTAAAGATATAAACATTTTTAGTGTAGTGCTTTCGTAAAAGGGAAACCACTAGTTTTCCAGACAAATTGTAAATATAATAATAGGTATATCTTAAAAAGTTATGAATGGATTTTCAAGCTTGATACCTCGTTGAATAGGTACTCGGATTACCTTTCTTTGCATTTCCATAACGTGGAACACTAAAAAAAACGGAAAGATTTGTAGCCCATTTTGCAACTTTGGAGACCTATTACTTCTAAGCCAATTGCCAGCGGCTTGAAATTTAGATTTAGGAGGTTAAAGTCCGTAAAATCCAACAAAAAAATATTAAAAAAAGAGAGTTTTCGCTTTTCTTGACTTATACCAAAATTTCTTGCATCAGTCATTTAATTCAAATATATAAGTATGGTTTAATAAAAATATTTACAACGTATTGTACAAAACAAACATTATGAATTCGTCTATAATTTGATTTATCGTGTTAACGCAAAACATTTTGGTTAATTTTATGCGTTCGATAATATCAGTTTCGATATTTTCATCTCTATTGCATTACCATTAAAGCTTTATAGATACTTAAGCCGAAAATTGATAATTAATCTTCCGACTGGATTCTGTGTGTTTGGAATAAAGGAAAAAAAAACAACAAAAAACATATTTCTATTTTTATAATCTAAACCTTTAAGAAAAGCAGAAATACTTCGCTTTGTATTGGGGGTTGGAATTAGTTTTAAAGGTTTTCTAAGAGATGGCGTAACTATCAATAGATCGCATCGGGCACACCTGTGACTATATTCATTTCAAAGCACATTGTCTAAGCTTCATTTTTCAGTATGTGTCATTCCACTGAAGTGTAAACAACATTTATTTTTTTCTCTGTGAACATGTCGACTTTCGTTCCAACAAAACGCAATTTGCGGGAAGGTTTACTTTTGTGCTTCCATTTGAAGAAAAAAGCGGTTGAAGCACAACGCACGCTTACTGAGGCTTACGGGGACTATGCTCCATCGATTTCTACTTGTGAGTACTGGTTCCGTCGGTTTAAAAGTGGTGATTTTGATACGGAAGACAAAGAGCGTCCGGGCCAGCCGAAAAAGTTTGAAGATGAGGAATTGGAGGCTTTGCTCGATGAAGACCCGTGTCAAACCCTTCAAGAATTGTCAGAATTATTGGGAGTCGACTTATCAACGGTCGGCAAACGCTTGAAGGCCATGGGAATGATTCAAAAGCAAGGAAATTGGGTGCCGTACCAGTTGAAGCCGAGAGACGTTGAACGGCGATTTTGCATGTGCGAACAACTGCTTCAACGGCATAAAAGGAAGAGTTTTTTGCATCGTATTGTCACTGGTGATGAAAAGTGGATCCATTACGATAATCCTAAGCGAAAAAAATCGTGGGGACCACCCGGCCATGCATCAACATCGAGGGCCAAGCCGAATATTCATGGCGCCAAGCTTATGCTGTGTATTTCGTGGGATCAGAAGGGTGTCGTGTACTATGAGCTGCTAAAACCTAACGAAACCATCACTGGGGAACGCTACCAACAACAATTGATGCAATTGAGCCGAGCATTAAAGGTTAAACGGCCGGAATATGCCAAAAGATACGGCAAAGTGGTTTTTCAACATGACAACGCACGGCCACATGTTGCAAGAACCGTCAAGGAAACGTTGGAGGCGCTGAATTGGGATGTGCTACCCCACCCGCCTTATAGCCCAGACATAGCCCCTTCCGACTACCACCTATTCACATCGATGACGCATGGCTTGGCTGAGCAGCGCTTCACTTCTTACGAGGATACCAAAAAATGGGTCGATTCGTGGATTGCCTCAAAAGACGAATCGTTCTTCCGGCGCGGAATCCATATGCTGCCAGAAAGATGGGAAAATGTTGTAGCTAACGATGGACAATACTTTGAATAATATACATTGTACCGTTGTTTCTAAATAAATGCTCAAAAACCGAAAAAAAACCTTTAAAATTAATTCCAACCCCCAATAGTTCTAAAAAATGTACATTGTATTTGCATACTATTTTGAGTGTGTACGGAAGTGTGTAATAAAAACTAAATTAAAAACTTATCTCATTTATTATTATAGTAAACTTCAATTAATTATTATAAGCTTCAATATTCAAATAATACTTGTTTTATACTAGTAGTACTTTTGTTTTCTTTTAATAAAAACAATCAATTGTAAAAACCTTAAATTTTCATATAAACCAGTCTCGGTTTGGGCCGAATATTAAAAAATGACCGAATATGAAAGACCGGTTTCGGTATTCGGACCGGTATACGGAAACAATTTATTTTTTTTATTTTTTTTTGTACCAGTGAGTAACGCAAATTATAGCTTTAATTGTTTTTGATATATTTCAGATATTCTTGCGATTCTATTCTCATTGAAATAATAGTGAAATGGGAGCTGCAACAACCAGAACTATAAAAAATATGACACGAAGGTGAAAAGAATAGCCCACCCTAGATTAAACAATATAATTGTGTCGATAAGGAATAATCGCTAAGTCGACTCAAGACATAACTGAGTTGTTAATGTAGCTATATTCTACACATAAAGAACTATAAAGAAACACAATTTGGAGCTTCTAGCATGACTTTAGGCAAAGTTATGACACAAAAACAGAACAACTTTTTATAAAACTCATATGGCAATAAAATAACTTCTTAACCAAAAACTTAAAACCTTAGCACGCTTGATTGCCTTGTAAAGGTTCGCATTGGATACTTTTTCGGTATTTGTCTAGGTCCTAGGATTCTCACTATCTATTCTTAAGATAACCCACAATTAATAATATTGTGAGAATTTGTGAAGAAGATTTTAATAAACTTGAATTGGTTAAGACAGGACCATAGCACTGGCCTATTATTAATAAAGTATACAACGAATATCAAAAATAAGATGTAAGTCCAACTCACATCTAAGTAACTCGTGGCGCATTAATCCTTGGGTTTACAACGATCGAAAAAAAGTTTAACGTTTAGAAAATGTTTGCGTTGACTCGGATTCAAAAACTTTTTACATTTTTCCAGTACATATAAAACTAAAATATTCTTTATTTTTTTTTGCACATGTCTTTCATCGTATCTGCATTTCAAAAGATTTTCTATTATTTCAAAAAAGAAGCTTGGCTAAGCTTTTCTATGAATAAATGATTTTTGAATAATCGCTGGAGATACCCATTCTGTATTAGCTTGGTCTTGCTAATAAAAAAAAAAATTAAAAGAAGGTAAAATTAATAATATATTAGTTGTATTGTGGGAATTTGTGATGATTTTTATAAACTTGAATTTGCTAAGGCAAGACCATAACTCGGGCCTATAATTAATGTAGAATATAACGAATATCACAACAGGAATGCAGATCTAACTCAAACCTAAGAAACTCGCAGCGTTCCCAGCAAAAAATTGCGTCCAAAAGAAGGTAAAGTGGAAGGGAAAGTCTTGAACTCCATCTCTTCCACTTTCATACCCAGAAGGCATTCTTTTAACATTTGCATGTCATTGGGAGGAATGCTTTCCTTAGTCTTCTCTAGAAGTGCTCCCAGAATTTTTTCAATGGAAGATTTCTTTAAGCCCTTAAATGAAAGGATTCTAGTAGGTATTTTTGAGAAAAACTTTAAGAAGTTTCCATGGAATGAAATGGTTTTTGTGGTGAAAAAAAATTTCACGGAAAATATACCTTTTCCCGATTTTCTCACGATTTTAGTGTTAGAAATGGGAAGTGTTTGGATTTTGTTGGGGTTTAAAAAAAATCCACGCAAAATATATCTTTCCCGATTTTCACGACATTTTGGTGTTTAAGTAGGAAGTGGTTGCGTGTTGTTGGTGGTTTGAAAAATCCCACGGAAAATGAAAAAATACATCAAAAAAGTAATTGAAATTAAATGTTAATTGAATGTCTTTGAGAAGTGGTTTATGAGAATGCTTCTTGCAAGCACTTCTTGATAAGGCTTAGAAGAAGCTCAATTGGATCTATAGAATGTCTTCTGGAAGCAGTGTTCCTAAGAATGCATGTCATATTTGTAACAAAAATTTTGCTGGGGTTTAAGTCCTTTAGTTCACAACGATTGAAAAAAAACATAATACTAAATTACTTAGCATGATTTCTTTCATCGTATCTGCATTTCTGTAGTTTTTTTATTTAAAAAATCAAGCTTGGTATGGGTTTTCTTTTCTTTATATAAATCTTCTGAAAACGTAGATATTAGCCTTAGAAACGGCTTAAAATTTGAGGGTGTCATTTTTAAATCATTGTACACACATTTAATAATACTAGGGAAGTCAATCCAGGGATCCTGGATTTCGGGATTCACAAATATTCATGTAAATGCAAACATTTCATTTTAAGTTGATATGAATATAGAATTAGAAAAAACTTTTATTGAGGCTGAACAAGGGACGATGAGTGTGAATCACTGGAGCAAAGACTTTGCAAAGTTTTAGAAGAATTTGCAACATCGGGAAGTCAGCTATGCATTAAAAAAGGCAAGAGATTCTGACTTAGGAAATAATTTTGTTTTATGGTGAAGGCAATCGTGATCGAAATTTACAAATTGCTTACGACTGTTGTAAAACTTTTTCTTCAATTTTTTTTGAGGCAATATTCCTATCATTTACCTATCAAAAAACATACCTTTCATTTAACCTGCGCTACTGTCGTTTTACAAGCTTGTACAAAAAAAAATTGTTTTGCTCCTGTTCGGCTCAAAGTCTTTTTTTTAATCTCTTAAAGGTTTGTCAGCCCTTTAGATCTTTGTTTTTAAAACCCTCTTCATATTCTTATCATTAAAGACATAAAAAGATAAAAAAATTCGGTTGATTTTTTCTTATATAATAGGCCAAAAACGAAAATTTAACTGACTTTAATGTCAAATATATCTCTAAATTTATTTTTATCATGTTTTTTTTATGAACCAAACGATTTAATTTAAAAAAAAGCTTCGCAAAATAAATAAAAATAAAAATTAATTTTTGACGTGCCCAATATATTTGGCAAATCCACTGAAAGGGTTAAATTAATACAATGTGCTAGTCATTAATATTATTAATGTTTTTGTGTTTATTAACAATAAGGGTATTCACAATTGTGTGGTATAGTAGTATGGTTTTTTTTGCCGTAGTTGAAAATCACAATATGAGCAGCCTTTAAAATAGAATTTTCGGTTGGGAACCTCCCATTAAAGCTTTTTGTTGCTATGCAAATAAATTAACTATCCAATTTGATATATTTTATTAATATATGGCATAAAAAAGTTTAACTTGCATTTTGAGCTTCTTTAATTTTTGCAATTAGGAAATAACTGGCAACCGATTAGTTGTTTATGGAACTCTAAAACCACGTTCGTTAAAAATATCATTATACTACTTAAAATTACCACACTTTTGGTCTTTAGAGATTTCATGTAAAACAAGAAAAAATATAAAAATCGCTCGGTAAAGTGTGGTACAAAACCACGGTGTTTTTTAACTACTCTGAAAACCACACAATTGTGAAAATCCTTAATGTGCTTTGTTTTGTTTTTGTTACTTTTTAAATTAATTAATTTACATTTTTTAATTTCAAGTAATAAATAACAAAAAATTTAAAATCGTTTTGAATTATTTTCTTCTTAAAATTTTCAATCCCGAACTAGTCCCGGGATTGAGATTTTCAATCCCGATAATCTCGGGATCGAGAAAAGTTTCTGGGATTGGACTCTCTAAATAATACATACACACAACACAATTGATCGTTACCCTGACATAACCCCAAGTGGTACAATCCCAATATTTAATTTTGGGATTATATCACCCTTATATAGTGACATAAACCCAAATTTTTTACTTGGTGCAATGTCACTGCTTGTAAAGTGTCATAACCCCAATTGGGATAATGTCACTTTTGAGCCTAAATATGAAAAAATTTGGATAGACATTTCGAAATATTTTGTTTTTAGCCAAAATTAATTTGTTTGACTATTTTTTCGTGGAACGTATGTATGTATTAAGAGCTTTAAATTCCAAATCTGTACAAATTAATGGCCGCTCTCATCTGGTTTAGAAGGTATTGGGGTCCAAAATAAAGGAAATGGGCTCGAAAAACGTGCTATTTTTCTATTAATGGAATTTAATAAACTAACCAAGAATATTTAAAGAAAACCTATGCTATAACCCATTCAATATAATAGCTATTAACCATTAAATTTCATGCATTAATTTTCAAGATAGAACACTTTTATTACATATGTAAGTCCCAACTTTTTTCAATAAACTAAACCAGCTTAGTTTTTTTCTTTAATTTGCACTTAATATATCAAAAAATTAAAAATTTTTATAAAAAATCGTGCGAATTTTTGGGGTTTCTGAAATTATATCGTATATATTCTGAAATCGATTACACTGAAAAAACAAAAAATGTGCACTTACATATGTAAGTCTCAACTTTTTTCAATAAACTAAATCAGTTTAGTTTTTTTCTTTAATTTGCACTTCTAGCCTAATATATCAAAAAATTACAATTTTTATAAAAAATCGCGCGATTTATAGTAAAACTATAAAAGTATAAGTATTCCAAAAAATTTGGGATTTTGACTTCTTTTTATTTGGGAATATGTCATTCCCTCCATAGTGACATAATCCCAAGTAAAAAAATTGGGCTTATGTCACTGTATAAGGAGTGACATAATCCCAAAATTTAAAATTGGGATTGTGCCACTTGGGATTATATCACGGCACCCAATTGATCATAATTAGCTCGGGTCCTTCAAGATAAATTCTTATTATTTTGCTTATAACTTATAAGCAAACTTATAAGCAAACTTATAACATTTATATGATATTTTTATTGACAATACATAAAGAGAATATAAAAAAATTGCCAAAATAGGTTCCTATTTACAACTTCTTGGTATTAGTATTAATATATGTATATACTGAGGGTGGGCTTATTATATATTTTTACAAACAACCATAAAGCAACACTTAATTTATGCTTTAACACAAGTATTTTTGAACATATTTAAATACTAAGATATTTTATTTTAAAAGAATTGCATTCAAACAATATGAAATCATTGAACCACACTAATGAATTGAAAAAACTCTATTTAAAATTTTTGAATTCTCTATTAGTTTTAAAATTGTATTTGCCAAACAAATTAGTACAATGAAAATGTGCCACTTATTATTTTGCTCAATAATAGCTTTATTTCGAGGTTCTTGGAAATCTTTGTGGCAGCAGTTCTTTTTGTTTTGAATACACTTTCCAATCTTTTGAACTTGCTGACTCAAAAAGACCTTTTGGAGTGCTTCTTCTCCCGTTGGGAAAAACTCAATACATTCACACTTTTTTACTAATACACTCACACTGGATTCACTATCATCGCTACTGGCAACGAAATTTCAGAGCCAGTGGATTTTGACAGAAGCGGCCAGTGTATGTTTTTAATTACTTTTGGCGGATTTATTTCGGGTTTTTCTCGATTTCGTACAGGAAGCAACACAAAGCACACGTTGAAAGCACACGTTCGTACAAAGCACACGCAAAATGCAAAGCAGCGAGAACCTTCGCATTCGATGTAATTTTTTGAATGAACTTTAACTTGTATTCGATTCATTTGAACAGTACACGATTCTTTCGCACTTTCACTTTCACTGGACTGTGTTACCGGCCTGTAAGCGACGACGAAACGGCAACGACTGTTGACACCGACGAAAAAGCCGGTGGTGATCGTTGCAAAGAATTCTGACCAGCTTGTCGTTCGCTTTGTTTACAAAAATTACAATGGATTCCAAAAGTTTATTGTGCAAAGTAAAAAACTCCATCAATAAGTCGTTTTTAAAGCATAGGATGAATCCAAAATCTACGATTTACCTGTTAAAGTTAATTGTATATTAGAAAATTCTGAGCATATTTTTTTATTGTTTTGTTTAATTAAAATTTTTGTTGCCGTTTTGTTGAGTTGTTGTATGACAAATCGTACAAATAGCAGACCAGCGTATTCAAACAGCGAATAGCCTTAATATGCCCTAAAAAAATGTAAGTTTCTTATAATGTAAGCAGAGAAAAATAACTGTGTTGCGATTCTACGAAGACAACTGATTAAGTGTACAGGATTATGTTTAAAGAATGGAAACTGAACTGGAATTCTACAACTGACTCAGTGAGAGAGTAGTAATAACCGCACTAGGCGACAAATTAAAAAATTTCAGTGTTCTGGTAGCCAGTATAAATTCCTGACTTGTGTAGTTCTACAAATACAAAAAAAATTTTTTAATTCTATAAAAAAATAATCATTACATATTGTAATTACTACCTATAAATTATTTTATAATTCTAAAAAATATAATGTATATATATAAAAATGGATGTATGTATGTGGGCATGTGGGTATGTGGCTATATCACGTATAGACTCCAAAATCGCTGAACCGATCTTTATGAAATTTTCAGAGAAACTGAAGCCACATCTTGAGAGTGTTCCTGTGAGGTTTGGTAAAGATTGGACAAGGGGGCGTGGTACCTCCCATACAACCCAATTTTGCGCTATCGATCACAAACCAAAAAAAGGATATATATCAGATGGTTTCGATCGTAAAAAACTAAGATTTAGTAATTTTCTTCAGATGGTTACTGTCGGTAAGTGTACAAAAAATTGGCGTGGTTGTAATATAAATACGTCCACTTTTTCGAAATCATGGCAATTCCGGAGTTCTACACATTTTTACAGTGAAGCTTGCTGTGTAGGTGCTCCAAGAGGCAGTCACTATATATAAATGTTTTCACGCCCACAAATCATATATATAAAAAGCAAAATTATGTGTGTCTGGCTGTGTGATGCCTATAGACTCCAAAACTACTGAACCGATTGGCCTGAATTTTTGGCAGTCGATTTGTTTCAGGAACGAGATCGTTGAGGAAAAAATTTGCCACACCCCCTTTCACCGCCCCCAAATCAATAAAAATGTTATATATCAGTCGGTTTGGGTCGTATAAGGCTAAAATTTTGTAATGTAGTATATACGGTTACTGTCGACATTTGTACTAAAAATGGGTTTCCACGCCCCCTTTTACCGCCCACAAATAAATGAAAACGGTTTATTTCAGACTGTTTTGGTCGTATAAGACTAAAATTTGGTACTTTAGTTTGTGTAGTTACTGACAGTTACTACAAATATTGGTTTCCACGCCCCCTTTTTCCGCCCACAAATCAGTGAAAGTGCTATATTTTAAGCAGGTTTGGCCGTATAAGACTAACATTTGATACTTAAGTTTGTATGGTTACTTTCGGCAACTGTACTAAAAACGGGCGTCATCGCTATATAGCCACACCTACTTTTTGAGAAATCATTAAAATTTACTAATGGGTAGATTGAGCTAAAATGTTGGCTTAGATTGTATGGTTAATGTCAGAAACTGTACTAAAAATTGGTTTCCACGCTCCCCTTTTACCGCTCACAAACCAATGAAAACGTTAAATTTAAAGGGTTGGGGTCGTATTAGACAAAAAATTTTGTAGTTCAGTTGACATGGTTACTCTCGGCAAGTGCACTTAAAATAGGCCTGTCCCACTTTAGTTAAACTCTTTTTTTGGGGAGTTAGCGTCGAGTGAAGTAAAGTGCGCCAGGCTTAACCTAAATTGAACTGAAATTTGGGCAGTCGATTTGTTTCGATTACGAGATGGTTCAAGGGAAATATTTTGCCGCACCCCTTTTTACCGCTTACAAAACAACAAAAATGCTATATTTTGCACGGTTTTGATCGTATTAGACTAAAATTTGATTATTTAGTGCATATGGCTATTTCAGCAGATATACTGAATATTGTGAATATATTTGGCATTTCTTGACATTTTCGTATATGGCAGTAAGGCGGTCTGTGGCAGAACAACGTCTGCCAAGGAGAATGAGTGTTTCTGTGAGATTTGGTAACGTTTAGACGAGGGGGCGCGGTACCTCCCATACAAGCCAAATTTGCGCTATCGACCACAAACCAAAAAAAGGATATATATCAGACGGTTTCGATAGTAAAAAACTAAGATTTAGTAATTTTGTTCAGATGGTTACTGTCGGTAACTGTACAAAAAATGGGCGTGGTCGCAATATATATACGCCCACTTTTTCGTAATTATGGCAATTCCGAAGTTCTACACATTTTTATAGTGAAACTTGCTGTTAAGGTGCTACAAGAGGCAGTCACGATACATAAATGTTTTACGCCTACTTTTACCGCCCACAAATCGATATCTGTATACATAAAAATGTATCGTGATTTGTTCGGATGCTTAAAACTTGAAAACGACTGGAACAAATTGGATACTTCCTTCTGCGGGTTTGTTCGTAACTGCTACGCAAAGGTTTAGGAAAAAATAATGCCACACCCCCTTTTATCGCCGACAAATAAAAAAATGCTATATTTAAGACGGTTTTGTCTCAATATACACATGCAGTTTCATTGATTTAATTTTATGTTCATTGGTAAGAGGGGCGTGGCACCTCCCATTTAATGTCAATTTGCGATAACGAATATCATTCAAGTTATAAGTCGCACAGCGTCAGAATTCAGTATTCGACCTCAATTTATACATGCAGTTTCATTAATTACATTTTATGGGCGTACGCCAAGGGGGCGTGAAACCTCCTATTTAACCCAAATTAGAAATATCAAATAGCTTTGGGGTTATAGGTCGCACAGTTTTTGATTTCAGTATTGGATCTTAATGTACACATGCAATTTCATTGATTACATTTTATGAGCGTTGATCAAGGGGGAGTGGCACCTCCCATACAACGAAAATTTGTGATATCGAATAGATTTGGAGTTTAAGGTCGCACAGAGTCGGAATTCAATGTTCGACCAAAATTTACACATACAGATTTACTGATAAAATTTTTTAGAGTTTGTCGGGGGGCGTGACACCTCTAGCTTAACCCAAATTTGCGAAATCGAATAGCTTTGGAGTTATAGGTAACTCAGCCTCGGAATTCAGTATTCGACCTCAATTTACACATGCAGTTTCATTGGTAAACATTTATGGGCGTAGGGAAAAGGGCAGTGGCACCTCCAATACAACCGAAAATTGTGCTATCGAATAGTTTTGGAGTTATATGTCGCACAGTTTTGGAATTCGGTATTCGACCTCCATGTACACATGCAGTTTAATTGATTACATTTTATGAGCGGTGATCAAGAGGGCGTGGCACTTCCCATACAACCCAAATATGTTATATCGAATAGCTTTGTGGATATAGGTCGCACAGTCTCGGAATTCAGTATTCGACCTCAATTTAGACATGCTGTTTAACGGATAACATTTTATGGGCGTTTGACAAGGGAAAGTGGCAGCAACGCGCCGGGTTTCAGCTAGTTTTTATATAAATATCAATATATAATTTCATAAATATGAATATTTTTAATGTATAATTATGTCACAGCTAATAATAATTAAAAATGATATATTTTTAGAATTATAAGATTATTTATTTAAAATTCATATTAACAAACAAAACATTCCTTTTTAAAAAAATCAATTTTCGAAAAGGTGCCCGTACATTTTTGATCATATATACTAGTTATAACTAGTCCGATTTGGTTATTAAATAACGTAAAAAAGTTCAAATGTATTATCTAACAAATAATATGATTATACAGTTTTTCAAATTATTCATTGATTCGGAGAAAACTAAAATGGAAACTAAAAAAATTAATTTTTTCAGGAAAATTTTGTCCAAACATTTTGGAATAAATTTCATTTCAAACTGAAAATGGCAAAAATTCAATTCATTATCGCATTAGCTTTTAGTTAAATATACAATTTGAGTTTGAAAATTGACTCAGTCAAATAAAAATTGTCAAATAAAAATAAAATAGCAAATCCTTCATAAACTCCAAATAAATATACTATATATTCTATAATATATTTACCGAGTACATCTTTAATACTAGGATGTAATACTAAAGATGTACTCGGTATTTTCATTTTGGAAAAACTATATAAAAACCTTGGTTGCACCAAAATTATAAAAATAAGGCCTTTCAAAATAATTCTCTATTAGTCTTTATATAAAGATTATGTGCAAACTTGGATCATAAAGTTTTCTTGCACAGTCAAATCTAGATAACGAAACCCTAAAATAGTAAACGCTCGAAAAAGTGAACCTTTTTTAAAAAAACGGACTGCTCTAAATAGTGAACAACCGAAAGTGAACAAAATAATAACTGACATTTCAAAGAATAAGAGAAAAAAAGTACGCAAAAAAATAAAACATATATAAATTTTTAAGAAAAAAAAAATCAATTTTTTAAAAAGAAATTCAATCTCGAAAATGTGAAAAATTTGCTCACTATATCCAGTTTCGTCTGTACTTTGTTTGATATAACATACATATATAGATTTAGTTGCGTTGCTTTTAGTGCATGCTCTTACTCTTATTCGGATAGGAGTTTTTTTTGTGAAATTTCTGAACAATGCTTTATAGTGGTTATTCAAACTTATCTTTTTATGTTCACCTGAGACAACATTACTTAAATGATTTCATTATTTTTCTGAATTATTTTAACTTTTGTGTTTGTAGAATAAATTTCCATATGAGAAGATTTTATACTATGTATTTATTTAGTTCATAGTGAATGAAGAGAAACCTAAATAAAACAAGTGCAATAAGGCAATATTAAAAAACAACCAATGCAAACATTCACAAAGATAAATTAATTAATTTTGTTTCTGACTCTTGCATTATTTCTCGAAGAGCATTGTTTGCAATTTAAAATGCAAACAAAGGCCGAAAAACACAAAACAACTGCCAAAACAAAACAAAAAGTCAAATGTAAACAACAACAAGATACGAAAGAATTCTAAAAGCTGCAGCAGCTAATATGCTCAACAGACAAATTCACTCACAACCACGCCCACAATTCCACAAACTCATTATTTATATTAAAAATAAACTTTCGCACACACATCCACTCTTCACACATGCACATGAGGAACAATAAAAATGGTAATAAATAGAAAATTAAATTTTAAAAACTTCATTTAGAGAAGAAATCCTGCATTCGGTTCAAAACATTCAAAACATTATGCGACGAGCTTTGTTTAGCTCACAAAAAGTAGAAAATTAAAAAACTTTATCCACATATTAAAACAATTACTAGGTTTTTTATGATAATGTGAATATGAGCACACAGGCCTATCCCAATAGTCAAAATGGCAAGCACTCTTGGAAGAAGGCGTGTATTTATTGCAAATTTAGGCAACAAAAGCTTGCCATTCTCGCTACCAATAAAGTAAAATTACAGGGTAATCTTTTAATTAAAAGTTAAAATACGTATATGTCTCTTTAAGATCATAATGTTACATTGGCTTTCTTGACTGCCAATACTTCAACAAATATAATAGATTGAAATAATCTGACCTAAACATTCACATACATAATGAAATAAAATAAAGTTTGCGAAACATGAAAATGAGATAAAATTTAAAACAAAATATTTTTTAATATTTTGGCTATCTTCTTCTTGTAGACGATCTTAAAATAAAAATTCTTTCATATTAAAATGTCATATAAAATCTAGCATATGAGCGCAGAAAGACTGCGAAATTCATATGAAGACTTGCTAGTAGTACTTCAAAGCCCTGCTATTGCCCACCGGGATGTAAGTATGTACCAACTAGGGCGTACAATCCCGGAAGCTTTTCTTGATCCCGGGATTATCGGTATTGAAAATCTCAATCTCGGGATTAGTTGGGGATTGAAAACTTTAAGAAGTAAATAATTCAAAACATTTTTAATACAATTTTTTATTATTTATTACTTGAAACCAAGAAATGTAAATTAATTCATTTATAAAGCCACAAAAACAAAACAAATTAAGGGTATTCACCTATCAACGGTAAGCTCCATAATGGAGAGCACACTCAAAGATGTACTTAGATGAACAAATTCAGTCGGTCTTAGTATTAATGCAGAGAAAATGGATCTGGTTCTGTTCTCGAAAAGGTACAAGATACCACAGTGGATACCACCGAAATTGAACGATATACGTCTCATACCGAAAACTCACACAAAATATCTAGGAGTCGTCCTGGACAGCAAGCTGTCATGGAAAACCAACGTGGAAGAAAGGGTGAAGAAATCCACCATTGCACTATACACATCCAAAAATATGCTAGGCAGTACTTGGGGTCTCTCACCCTTTCTGATGCACTGGATCTATGTAACGGTAGTGCGTCCTATTCTACTCTATGGGATTATTGTGTGGTGACCGGCTGTGAACAAATCAACATTCCTCAGGCACTTGGAGAAAACTCAGCGGCAGGCAGCGCTATGCATCACGGGGGCACTGAAGTCAACTCCAACTAAAGCGCTTAAAACCATTCTAAGTATGGACCCCCTGGACATACACGCAAAACTAATAGCCGGAAAAACGGCACAACGCCTTACGGCAGCAGGTAACATGCACATCCAAAATTTTGGACATTGTACAATCGGAAAGGATCTACCTAGTAGCACGGACTACATGGTGCCTCGCACGATAGTCAATTCCAAAGTACGAACTCTTCTGGGACCAAAGGATTGGTGCAAAGGTATAGAACAAGCACAGCAGGCGGTCAACATATTTACCGACGGCTCCAAAATGCCTACGGGGGTAGGTGCGGCGGTGTATTGCGCAGAGCCTAATATAAGGCAGCCATATAAACTGCCGAACCACTGCAGTATCTTCCAGGCGGAAGTATTTGCCATAAGGAAGGCTGCTGAGATAGCCCTCAGCATGGACACACAACACTCTAACATCAACATTTTCGTTGACAGTCAAGCGGCGATCAAATCCATGCGCTCCGCTGGCATCAAGTCCAAAAGTGTCTTGGCTGGCAGAGATGAACTATGCGCTTCGAAAAGAGTGCGCATCTACTGGGTCCCTAGCCACCAGGGCATTGAGGGAAACGAGATGGCAGATGGTTTAGCAAAGGAAGGCACCGGGCTGGAATCAGAACTCGCAGAATATGTACTTACTCCACTACAAGAGTTGTACAGGAACCTCGAAAGAAGAGCCACAATAGCAGTGAATCGTAGATGGAAAGATACGACATAGTGCAAAATCTCGAAAATCATGAGCAATGCCCAATGCGAAAAACGAACTCTGTTCATCTTGGCACGCCCGCGCAAAGATTGCAGGACACTAGTGGGCATGCTCACTGGTCACTGCATGACGGCAGCCTACGCGAGGAAGCTGGGCATCACCACGGATGACAACTGCAGGAAGTGCAAGGAACCGGGCACAGTGGAGACCCTAGAGCACCTACTATGCACATGCCCCGCCCTACTTAGATCGAGACTAAAATACCTAGGCTCATCGACATTCCCGTCGCTTAAAGATGCAGCCAGGGTGTCTCTTGAATCCCTCCTAAGGTTTGCGAACTAAACGCAAATCTTTAAAGACTTTTAAAAACAAACACAAAGGTTCCTTTTGTTCGCTACCGGTACTACTAAGGACCTGAATTGGTCTATGTGAGCCTTCACGAAGGCATCCGGTTTAACCTAACCTAACCTAAGGGTATTCACAATTGCGTTGTTTTCAGTGTAGTTAAAAAAACCCCGTGGTATTGATACCACACCGAGCGGTTTTTATATTTTTGTTGTTTTACATGAAATCTCTAAAAACCAAAAGTGTGGTAATTTTTAGTAGCCAATGATATGTTTAATGAATGTGGTTTTTAAAGTTCCATAAACAACTGATCGGTTGCCAGTTGCTAATTGCAAAAATAGAAGAAGCTCAAAATGCAAATTACACTTTTTTATGCCATATATTAAAAAAATGTACCAAATTGCTTAGTTAATTTATTTGCATAGCAAAAAAAAGCTATAGTGGGAGCGGTGCTCATAATTGTGGTTTTCAACTATGACAAAAAAACCACAATACCATAAATTATGTGAGGTGATTTTTGTGATTTTTTAACCCCCCCCCCCTAGTGAGATATCGTGAGATTTGGTTCGACCCCCTCTAATCACACGTGAGATTGTTCAAAATGCGGGTTTTTCCAGCGTAAATGTGTTAATCTATGCTTCATTGTATAAAATTTATTAATATAAATATGAATTATAAACATTATTTTGTAAAATTTAGTCATATTTTAGTAGAGAAACACGTTTTACTCAATTTAACCAGTTATCTCATATTTCAAAACTGTTTCTTGAGGATAAAAAATTACGTCATCTTTGTGAGAACCCCCCTCTGCCCCATGTGACAGTAAGTCAGATTCAGCTTGACCCCCGCCCCCCTAAATGCATAACGTTATAAATGGATGCCCCCTTAACGGTAATAAACTCAAAAAAAAAAAAATAAATAATATTAATGACTAGAAAATTGTATTAATTTAAAGAACAAAAAATATAAAAAAATAAAATACAAAACAGTTTAAGTTATTATTATATAAATGTTAGACATTTTTATAGGCACCGTCTTCATGTTTGTGTTTCTGGCAAATTAAGGTTGGAAAAAACTTTTCAAAATTAAATATTTTGTTTTAATTATTTTAAAAGTAAAACATTAAGCTGATCAACGGATCTTTATTTATTTAACTTATTTTATATTATTACAAATATAACCCTCTGATGAGAAGCAAAGTTCTGATTCTATGCTAGTTGGAGAAATAGTTCTACGATAATGGTAAGCAATTTGTAAATTTCGATCACGATTGCCTTCACCACAAAACAAAATTATTTCCTAAGTCAGAATATCTGACAATTTGAAATACATTACTGACTTCCCGATGTTGCAAATTCTTCTAAAACTTTGCAAATCCTTTGCTCCAGCTATTCACACTCATCGTCCTAACAATCTTTTTCAGCTATAATAAAAGGTTTTCCTATTTCTTCTATTTAACAGACATTTTTTATTTAAGAATTTCGGAAAGAAAATCCCGGAATTTAAATGGGCATAAGTCGTCCGGGAGCCCGGAACTTACTTCCCCAGTTCCAAAACAACGCATACCAGCATTCACAGACAGTGTCGTACAAGGGACTGCATAGCAACAATTACCTTCTTTCATTGATGTTACATGAACAGTAATATCTGTATTTTACAGTTAACTGAACCGTAAAGCATTGAACAGCCAAGCAGTCATAAAAATAATATTAGTTGCCAAAATTCGTCCGACGCTCGATGCCCAAGACCCTTTGCAGCTTGCCTGGAACCTAAATACATGTACACTTTAGACCAGGGGTATCCAAAAAGGCGCCCATGGGCGGAGAGCTTTTTGTTGACACGAAAATGAAAAAAGCTTTCAGTAGCTACGCAGACTTCAAGCAGGCAGGTTGCGGTTGCTCGCTTCTTAATATGTTCTTATTTTTATGAAAGTTATGCACTTAACAAAAAAAAAAAAAAAAAAAAATACAAACTGAACACAAAAAGTTTTTAACTCGTTTTTTTGTTTTTAATCACTTAATGCAAGTAAGAATTGCCTTTTTACTGAAAAATAAAATAAAAATTATTTTTTTATTTCCGTGGCTACGCACGTGATTGTTGAACGAATTTAATGAGTGGAAAAACAAAGAAAAAGTAAACTTACACTTGATTTATTTTGATTTTCCAATAATTAACTAAGCGCACTATACAAGGTGAAAAAGCTTAGAGTTGTCAAAAGTTCGGCTCTTAGATAGAAGCCACCAAAAATGATACATTACAATTTAGTTCAATTCAATAAAAAAAGAGATTTTCATAATTTTTCAGCAACAACCTGTTTTTTCAGAAAAAGAATTTAATTAAACTTATAAAAAATTAATATTTGAAATTCATAGTTTTCTGCTTTCTGTTTTTCTAAAATTAATACGAACAATTTAGTTCAATTCAAGAAAGTAAGAGAATTTCGTAATTTTTCAGGTTTCAGGAAAAGTTAAAAAACACGTTTTGATTGTAAAATAAATGCGTTTCTATATTCTCCTTTTATCAAAGCATATTCTTTTTGACAAGCAGTGTAATGCCTTTCAGCATAATGCAACCTGATCGTTTAAGGTCCAAACAAGTAATGAATCAAAGACAGTTTGTTGAGTTTTATTTTCACCTCATAAAGATTGCGCATGAAAAACAACACCAAACAGAAGAGAAAGCAACCGCAACCTGCTAGAATGAAGTCTGGACAGCTACTGAAAGTTTGTAGCTTTCGTTTCGTTGTTGATCTCGAGCTTTTCTTCAAGTACAAACCTTTGAAGCAAAAGCTTTACAACCACAGACATAAAAATGAGTATGTATGATTTGGACACCCTCCCAGCTAGCATTTTCAATCGTAGACGACTCTTCCACAATCGGACCGGGCAATTAAATAAATCGTCGACGATGTCCTATTCCGATCGCGCAATTTCAATACAACGGGAGAAACTGTTTAAGTGAGTCGTCTACAATGCGCCAAAAAGAATCGTTAAAGACTCTTGAAACTATTGCCAAAACGATCTTTAATTAATCCTAAATGCTGCAAAACAAAAAGGACAGTTCTGTTTTATTCATTTTTTTATTGTAATAGTATAAGTAATAAGTTTATGAATATAAAATAAAATTAATTCAATTATATAAAAAAAATAATTCAGTTTGATATAAAAAAAATTTGAAATATATAATTTATTTGGGAGTCAAATCCCCCTTTTTCGTTCCGTCATCCTTTTTGGTCCGATCACCCTTCCTAAATCGGCTACTAGCATGAACAAAATGTTGTTTCGTCATCCTTTTTGGTCCGATCACCCTTCCTAAATCGGCTACTAGCATGAACAAAATGTTGTTGCAGCACTTTATTAATTCCTGCATCGTCAGCTTTGAATTTTAAATGACAGACATCTTAAAGAAGAAAAACAAAATAGGAAACTGTAAGAGCGTGAAATAAAAAGTACTTACTTGCTTTAATTCTCGGAATACTAAATTCCTGGATACTGGTCTTCTTATTTGTTCCACGCCAGCTCAATTTTGCAGCCACATCATCGCTCAGGAGTTTTTTTATTGCATTCCTTACAAACGAGTTGGTTTAGTCGCCACCCACTTTACCAACTCCAACTACCAGTCTGGACACGTGTACACTAGCTAACAACTTAGTTGAAATGAAACAAATATTAGTTGTTGACAAAATAACAAAAATTAATTGTTCTTTGTAAAATTTTCTAAACATAACGGCTAGATTCGTGAAACGATTGCGATAATGCGTAAGCGACGATTTGAGAGTAACACAAAATACACTGACTTCATTCACTCGCGAAAAAGTCGTCAAAAAGATTCGCATATAAATAGTTTACAAGCATAACATACGATTGTAGTTCAAAACAATCTTTCAATGGTCGTCAGAACGATTAAACGACGATTGTAGCTTAACAAGAAACATCGCGAAATGATCGCGCTCGTCATACAATCTCCCAAATGCTAGCTGGGCTTGCTTTAGACCAGGGCTGAGCATTCTAACACAGTCACATTTTATTTTGTCTTGTTAGTATTGGTGCGCTCTCGAATTGCGCACACTGAGCGAAATAGTTGTAACAATTATCTAGATTTACAAGTTTGTATGTTAATGCTTCCACACATACTGTAATAGGTGTTTATTTTTTATTTTTAGTCATTGGTATTATTTACTATTTCTTCTATCTCAATACTGATCCAGCATTTTCTTCTATGTAAAATAAATTATATTAGTTTGCTTGCAGTGGCAAATTACAAATTCACCTTCGCTAGAAAGATTCTCTGAAGAACAGAAATCAAATTGCGATTCGGAGTCAAACATTACTTTTTAGGTGAATCATTAAAATTCTAATGAAAAACCTCACAAAATTAAGTATAAAAAAATTAATAAATGCAAATAATATGAAAAAAATAATGCAATGAATCTTAATAGGCAATATGTATGAATTACATTAAACCTTAATAAAATAAAAAAACTAAAAAAATACATGCATGAGAATTATGAATCTACAAACCAAAAAGTTGGTTTTTACAGAGAGTACCTAAAGTTTCCGACATAGGTTTTCACAGCTTCACCGTCAACGAACGACTGAATTATATTTTCTTCTGTTGTGAGTTTTGTGCATGATACAAAGAACTACAGATAAAGTATTGCGCATGTCCGCCATCTTTGCTGTGACGTGCAAGGTGCTCATTGGTTGCAATGTAGTCACAATTTTTTCATACGGAATAAAGATTTTAAAATGCCTAAATTTTCTTATGAAAACTTGCTTTACTGAAATGAAATAAATATTGTTAAATAAAGCACATGTCCAAAATAAAGTAAATACATTTTTTAGTACTGTTTGTGAAAAAAAATTGCATATTTTGTAGGGGTGTTTTTTCCCCTTTTTACCGATTTACACAAAAAGCGGTTACGTTGCTTGATGTGCTTGACAGCATTTTGACTGTTTGTTCATTTTCATTTGGCTATCTTCATCTCTTTTCGACATTTTCTTCTGAATGTATTCATCAAGTGTCACATTTGACGAGCACCAATGACGAGGTGCGCAGCAAATTTTGTTTGTTGCGCCGGGAATACTTCATCTGTAGTTCTTTGTATCATGAGTTTTGTGTATATGTGAAAAGTTACTCTCAGAGAGCGCTCAGTGAGCTATAGGGCGCTCAGCGCTGCTTTGGACCCATCTAAGAAATCGAACGCTAAATATGAATGCTCAACGATAGCTTAGAATCCATGCATATACCAAGACCTTTGACAGAATCTGCACGATTTAAAGCAGTATCTTTCATCTTATAATTAAAAATTAAATTATTCCTTATCCGCAAAAAGGTCATATTGTGGCATTTATCTGGATTTCGAAACATATTATTTTTAGAACACAAAACTTCAAAGGATTTTAAATCAGACTGGAGGAGATCTGAATTGTCTTTATCCATCTATTGTTCTGTATATTTTCATATCATCTGCATAAATGAGCAGTTGATAATGTGTGATGATGTGGGTTACCATATTTTTAAGTTACTTCTTAGAAACGACGAAGACATGAGTAACAAATCTTATGTAAATTTTAAACTTGGTTTTCCGGCTCATTATCTCGGCCGAATCATGAATGCCTTGGCATGGCCTTATTATGTCAGAATAAACAATTTTATAAATAAACGGATGCCAAAAAACTTAGAAAACAAAATCGGCTCCCCAGATCAAATGACTGCAACAACATGATTTCTCCTATATCTTCTAATCCTCTTATTTGTTATCACAATATCGGTGGCTTACGAACGAAAGCTACAAATTTTTTATTTTTTTCCTCTTCGCTTCAGCATGACGTTGTTGCAGTCACTGAAACGTGGCTCTCTCATAATTTCAACAACGCTGAATATTTCAACTTAAATCATTACAATGTTTTTAGAAAAGACCGATGCCCCCACTTATCTGGGCTTAAAAGAGGAGGCGGTGTTTAAATTGGTGTGCGCTCTGCGGTTTCCTGCACGCAGATTGATTTGCCTTTTTTGAATACGCATGGTGATTCTGCCATGTCGCGAATTATATCATATGGCGATACCGTCGCCAAAATATTATTATATGGCGACCCAAAACATAATTATTACAATATTACATTATTTGTATATTACATTATAATATATTACATAATTTGTCGAAATACGCCATAGAAATGAAACGAGTTTTTTTTTGCTTCGCTAGAAGCTAGTGTTTTAACTGAAAGGTGGCTATTTTCACAATGTCAAATTAATTAAATAATCTAAGAATATTTGGTTAAGAAAAGTAGCCACCTTTCAGTTAAAACACTTACCTTTACTAGAATTGTTAAGTTTGGCCCAATAGGAAAAATTTAGCGCGACTTTTTAATAAATGCTGTCATTTTCAACGCTTTTGATTCCCGTAGCGGGAGCAAATTGTAACCAAACCTTATAATAGTAGTTAAGGTTGTCGTAATCTTATTAATATGCACTTTGATTTTTTTTTGTTTCCGATACATTTGGACCGAAATATCTTAACACCGGCTGAAAAGGACTACTTTTTTATGCCACCTAGCGAGGAGAAGATGAGTTTAAAAACAAAGAGTAAATGTACCTTGAAAATTTTTAACCGACTTCAAAAAGGAGGAGGTTCACAAGTTATATCTCCTAAAGTACGATATCTCCAAAGGTACTTGCCCGATTGCCGCAATTTTTTGTCAACAGATAGAGACATTATACGCAGAGGTGCCCGTCTAAAAAAGTGGGCGGTATTCGACACAGGGGCGCAGCAATATAAGAAAATTTCTGTATATCGAATAATATTAACACTAAAGTACTGAAATTTAGTACATTGTTGAGAGTACATTGCGTTATTGAACAAAAGGGCGTGGCAATATAAAAAAAAAAATACTGTTTCTCAGTTAATGTTGATACTAGAGTACCAAAATTCGATACAAGAATGGGCAAAATGGTTATCATAATCTCTAAAAAGGAAGAAATAAAAACTTTTTAACAAAAAAAAAAATCAACTTAAAAACCAACCAATACAAAGTAAAAAATAGTTTTAATTTACATTTCACATTAATTCTTGGTCAAATTTAATAATTTATTTATAAATATTAATAAATTGGAAATCTTTTTATTATTTCTTATCATAAATATATTATTTCTTCATGAATATAAGACCTTTAAAGTCGGTGCTCATATAATCAGATTCTTATAAAATTAACACTACAGCTTTAAAGGTTTTATATTCATGGAGAAATTAATATTTGTTGATAATGATACAAAATAGAAAAAAATTATAATAATGAGACTTCCAATTTAATAATATATATAAATAAATTATTAAGTTTGACCAAGAATTAATGTGAAAAGTAATTTAAAATTATTTTTTACTTTGTAGTGGTTTTGAGGTTGGTTTTGTTTTTGTTAAAAAGTTTTTTATATTATTTACGAAAAAAAATGTTTAAGTCCCTATGTATTGTAGTATTTTCACAATAAATATCAACGCTAGTTGAATTTTAAAACAAAAAATTTACGCCATAATGTCTGAACTCTTAAAGAAGTTGCTTTCATTTCATGTCTTTGGAAAGGTAATGGAACTTAAAAAAATGAAAAGAATGAAAATGAAAAAAAAAATTATAGCGCCTGTAGGTGCCATGGTATTAAACTTTAAAATAAATAATTGGTCATGTTACTGCAATTTCTTCAAAAGTTTTATATTTTCCCCTCAAAACAAAATTTCCAATAATACCCTATTTACGAAAATCGCATTTAAATTGACTGAGCTACGTTGTCTCAAAATAGACCCTATTTAAGCATTCGCATAGCTATGGGTCCACAAAAAAAAATCTCAAAACCGCAAAATCCGGATTTGGTTTTCTAAACAATAAACTAATATAAGCACAAATCTTTAGCCAAATCGGAGATGGTCAGTACAACTGATAAATGTGAAATGGGCGACATATTGAAAACAATTTGTTCCTATTTTGACGAAATTGATTTAAAGCAAATTTTTTGTTTCAAATTGTGGTAAAAAAATTGATTTAACATATTTTTAAATTTTTTATGAAAAAACATGCATTGATATTAAACGCATTTAGTTGAATTTTAAAACTTGATGATTTTTTTCAGTGTTTGATTTTGTATTGATTTTGACTAATATTTTGTACCCCATATTAGTAGGCACTACTTGAATCCGACCAATCGACCTGTAACGTTCATCGCTTATTGATGATAAATCCACCAATAGGCCGATTTCTGAAGATTAGTGCAACTTTGCCGGTTTCAGTCGCTTCAAGCGAACCCTCATTTTCGTTGCTTCGAAGACTCAAAACATTCATGAGAAGTAAAACTGGAGAAGAAAGGCTCAATAGGTTAGCTCTTTTCAATGTTCACAGGGATGTGGAAGTGTCCACGGAAGAAATATTAAATGCACTAGCCCGAAACAAAATGTGTATTATTATTATAAATTATATAATATATAAAAAAATGGAATAAGTCTAAACAAAAAAACAAATTAAAACCTCACGAAATTTTTTTGAGTACGCACCTGAATACCCGTAATATGATTTAATTTAAACAAATATACTTGGAAATAGATATACCATCCATGCGGAATCATGGTGATGTGGTGAAATGTGAGTGACAAAATCAGTATATGAAAAAAAAAACATAAATTAAATTATTAATCAAATAATATTTAGTTACTTACTTACTTAATTAGTTGACGCTACAGCCGTATGTCGGCCTTGGCCTCATCTAAGAATTTGCGCCAGCCTTTTCTGTCTTTCGCTTGCTGGCGCCAGTTGGAAATTTCAAGCTTCGTCAGGTTGTCCTCTACTTGGTCTTTCCAACGAAGATGCGGTCGTCCTCTTCTGCGTTGACCGCCGCTGGGTACCGAATCGAATGTTTTCTTCACTGGAGCATCGTCTTTCATGCGCTGAACATGACCAAGCCAGCGAAGCCGCTCGATTTTAATGCGCTTGACTATGTCGATGTCAGCGTACAGCTCATACAGTTCATCATTCCACCGTATTCGGTACTCGCCATTGACGCAGATTGGTCCGTAGATCTTACGAAGAATCTTTCTCTCGAATGCTCCTAAAGTCTTTTCATCTAAACTGCTCAGCGTCCAGGTTTGTGATGCGTAAAGTAGGACAGGCATGATGAGAAATTTATAGAGCGTGATTTTCGTATGTCGAGAGAGGGCTCTGCTTCTCAATTGCTTACTGAGCCCAAAGTAACACCTGTTGGCAAGAGTTATTCTTCGTTTGATCTCAATGCTGATATCGTTGATTGAGTTAATGCTGGATCCCAGATAAACGAAGTCCTTCACAACCTCGAATGAGGTATTGTCAACTGCAACGTGGGTTCCAAGACGCTGGGACTGTTTGTTTGTTGACACCAAGTATTTCGTCTTATCTGCATTCACTGCCAGACCCATTCGACTTGACTCGCTTTCTAATCTGGAAAATGCTGCACTGACTTCGTGCGTATTATGGCCAATGATATCGATGTCATCAGCATTCGCAAGCAGCGTAACACTCTTGTAGAATATTATGCCACTACGTCTCAGATCAGCAGCTCGGATGATCTTTTCCATCATTAGGTTGAAAAAGTCGCACGATAAGGAATCACCTTGTCTGAAACCTCGTTTGGTATCAAATGGTGGGGAGAGGTCCTTCCCGATTTTAACTGCGCTACTGGTGTTGCTCAGTGTCATCCTGCAAAGTCGTATTAGTTTTGCAGGAATACCAAATTCAGACATGGTGGAGTACAGGTGCTTCCTTATTGGGCTGTCGCAGGCGGCTTTGTAGTCGACAAAAAGATGGTGGGTGTCGACTTGTTTTTCTTGAGTCTTCTCCAAGATTTGTTGTAGTGTGAAAATCTGGTCGATGGTGGACTTTCCAGGTCTGAAGCCACACTGATAAGGTCCGATCAGTTCGTTTACAATGGGCTTCAATCTTTCACATAAAACGCTCGACAGGACCTTATATGCGATATTAAGAAGGCTTATCCCACGGTAATTGGCACAGATAGTGGGATCGCCATTCTTGTAGATTGGGCAGAGCACACTGAGATTCCAATCGTTTGGAATGCATTCTTCGTGAATGCATTTAAGTAGAGCTTCGCCTCCGTTCTTAAACAGCTCAGCAGGTAAGCCATTATTATTATAATATTATTTAGTAGAAGTAGTAAAATTTTAAAAATTTAAGGAAGTAGTTAAAATTTGTTCGCAATTTTGTAACGAGAAACAACTCTGAGCTAAATTTACGTTAACAAGTCGCAGAATTTAAAGAATTAATAAGAAGAACTCGAATAATTAAAATCGTCCGGAAATGTAAGTGACACCCTCTTTAGATTTTTCGAAAATAATACAAATTCCTAAGCTGTTTTGATTAACTTTGAATAATGAGCCTAAATCTGCTCAAACCCTTATTCTTTTTTGTAAAAACCTTTTTTATTAAATAGAGAAAAATGCAAGTTTTTTTGTTTGTAGCAAGGTTTGCTAAACATAGGCGAATAAATTTGTATTTCAATAAGTTATATAGGATCATATAATTATCTTATCGCAAAATAGTTTTTAATTTTTGAATAATTAACCTTTTTTAATAATTTGATGTTGTCTAGTTTTATAGATTTCCCACAAAATCTGCTAAAGTTATAGCTCGATTAAAAAAAACTTTGTTCTCAAACACTAATATTTTTATTGAAACACAATAATCTACAGTAGCTAAAGCAGAGCGACGACCACCCAAGCTATTTCTAAGCAGCTACTCTCTGCTGCAAAGAATCCAATATCTATTCTCAAGCCACCCACAAAGACCAGCTGCAATAGTTTATCATAATGAAGTTGTATAATGCTCTCGTGTTTTTAGTTTGATTCCTCCAATTTCTGTCTATTTAGTTAATAAGCTTGCTATCGTTACCGCTATCTATGGCTGCTCAGCAGAATAAACGGAGACTTTGCTGAACAAGTGAATATCGTATTTCAGCTGAGAAAACTAAAGTGACCGTTTTATAGCCTGCGCGAATTTCTTTCAAGCTGTTCCTGCTGCATGTATTTGAATGCTTTTGGTTGCATAAACAATGCAGTTTTTGTTTATTTTGTGTAAATACATGCATTAATGCTTATATTTTCGTAATTAGCAACAGTATTGCAATTTGTGAATTGAAAGGTTATGAAATAAAATCCGCGGAAATATTATTAAATAGTAGCAGATAAAAAATAGTAGCAGATTGTTCTTCATCTGCACCATTACTATTTGGAATGCACTACCCAACTCTCTCAAACAAATAACCTCTCGAACCAGCTTCAAACCTGCCATTGTCAATTATTACAAAACTTTAAATCAGTGATTTCCAAACTCACACAACGATACTAACGATTCGTGTTTTAATGTAACGATGTACATATACTGATCCAAATTTCACGTTGAAAACAAAACATCCCCGCTGTTTCCATAAAAGCAATAAAGATACCAAACGAGTTGTCATTTTAACTTAATCGTGGTAAGCTATGTGCAGTGATATTCACATACGTTCCCACACTTTCTTCTAGCAAGGCATTCACAGTTATTCCCACAGATTATTCGCGTGTGGCTCTCAGCGTATGCGGCATTTATCACTACTCTCTCTCTCTCTCTCTGAATACTTACTTTTAATTAGTTTAGTTACTTTAGTGTAAGTTTCAAGGAACAATAAAAACCAGTTTGTCTTTGACTACCTAACCGGATGGACTTTTATTAAAGCGCCCGATATAACATATGTAAGATTTACGAAGCCTACTTTTCATGCCCACTAAATAGAAAAATGCTAAATTTCAGACTGTTTTAGTCGTATAAGACTTAAATTTGGTAACTTAGTTTGTGCAGTTACTGCCGGTAATTGTACTGAAAAAAGGGTTCCACGCCCTTTTTACCGCCTACAAATCAATGAAAATTCTATATTTCAGACGGTAAGGCTAAAATTTGGAAATAAAAAAAATGGGCGTGCTAAATGGTATTGCGTGATCGCATGTTAATGTCCACTTTTCAGGGGTTTAAGTTAGGGCGCAGGGCGCTAGGTTTAAGTTAAATTGAGTTGATGTGTTGTTCGAAGGGTAATATACTCTTTTCACAAATTCACAAAACGATCTTAAAAATTCATTGAATTAGGTCAGGACAACGCCTATCTATTACACCTATCTATACTAATACAACTCATTCTCTGTTTGTGTGTTTGCTTGGCCTTAATACAAATCTAAACGGCATTTTATTTAATTATTTAATTGTATACAACATAAATTAAATTGTTACATACTATGTTTTGATAGCGCCCTTTCTGCCCTTTTTCTAGTAACGATACTTTTGTTATTGTAATACTCTTTGCCATCGAAGTTTTTCACCTATTTAATTCTAAAAATTTTTTGTTTTGACATCAAAAACATTCACATTTCTTAAAAACTATAGACATTTTCCATAAAATATCGTTACCTAAGAATGAAAAAAAAATTACATGAAAATCAAAGTTTTGACTTTCAATGCAAATATCTCCGCTGTTTTTATATATATTTCATTGAAATGTTTTTGTTCATAATTTCTAAAAAAGCTTTTCACAAAAATTCGAACTGTACCGTTAGGTCAGTGTATGTATTTTTATATTTTTTTAAAAAAAGGCTTGATTTTATTATTAAAATATTGATTTTTTATAAAAAAATTACTTAAAAGTTGTTTTTGTTGTAAAAATAAAATCAAGTTCAAATTGCATTTCCGACTACCGAATGGCAAAGCATTCATTTGCAAATATTCTTCCAAAAAATGCAAGTCTCAAAAATAATTTATGTGAAAATAATTACTTCAATATCACTTTCCAATCAAAAGTTATGGTAAAAAATATTTTATATATCATTTAAAAACGCATTTCGACAGAGGTTTGATTAACAATAATTAAATTATATGAAATTACTGTTCCGATATTTTATGACCTGATCTACATCAATTTGTGTTGATGACAACTTCTCTAGTGTCTTTCGATATTGTATTTTTTCGTAGAAACTTTACGTCCACATACTAAACGATATGCATGCTCTGAGAAATTCTCAGCAAAAAATTATTCTTCCCATTCAACAACAAACATGTATATTATGAAAAAAAAATATTATTAAAAAATGTTAATAATTTCTTTTTATGTACTCATAAAAATCAATATCAACAACTTATTTGTTTTTTTAAGAGTGTAATGACGGCTTTTGTATGACCTAATACAAGGTGGCGCAAAAGTAATCCTCCTATCAGAAAATGCTATAAATTTTGCGATTGGCCCCTAATGTCAGTTCTGTTTTGACATTTGTGTAGTAAACACATGCGAAATACACGTTAATAAACAATGTTACGCTACACTGCTCCAGAACGCGGAATATTGGTGACTATTTATTTGACCAATAATCGGTCGGTGACTTTGGCACAACGTGAATTTCGTCGCATATTTCCTGGCCGTCCAACGTCTACTGGTGAAACACTGCGACGTTTAGCAGCTCGCCTCGAAGAGACTGGCACAACACGAGATGCTGCCAAGCGTGGCAGACCCCGGAGTAGCCGTTCTGCAGAGAATATTGCTGCTGTAGCCGAGGATGTCATGGAAGCGCCGTCGACATCGACCAGACGACGTGCCACGCAAATGGGTATCGGTCGACGGTCTTTACAGCGAATTTTGGTACGAGATTTGAAGATGTTTCCGCACAAAGTCCAGACGGTGCATCAGCTGTTAGCTGCTGACCGCCAATCGCGTCTAACATACGCTCAAGCCATCCTTAATCACCACCAAGAGGAAGATCATTTTTCATCAAAAATAATCATGAGTGATGAGGCCCATTTCCATCTTAGCGGGTACGTAAATAAGCAAAATTTACGCTTCTGGGGCACTGAAAATCTGCGTGTAACCCACGAAGAACCATTAAACCCGCTCAAAGTCACTGTATGGTGTGCTGTTTTCGCTGGAGGAGTCATCGGACCTTTTTTCTTCGAAGACGTCGCGGGCCAAACGGTTACTGTGAATGGTGAGCGCTACAGAGCAATGATCAACGAGTTCTTTTTGCCGCAACTTGATGAATTGGGATTGGAAAACATGTGGTTCCAACAGGACGGTGCAACGGCACACACTACACGTGCCAAAACCGATATGCTGAAGGATGCATTTCCCGGGCGCCTAATCTCCCGTTTTGGCGATTTGCACTGGCCAGCAAGATCGCCTGATTTGACCGCTCCAGACTTCTTTTTGTAGGGCTTTTTGAAGTCGCGGGTTTATGTCAACAAGCCTCAGACTCTTGCAGCTCTTAAAGACAATATCCGTCAAGAATGTGAGGACCTATCGCCGGAAGTTTTGGCCGAAGTGATGAAAAATGACATAAAAAGGGCTCAAATGACAATCAACTGTGGCGGCGGCCATTTACATGACATCATATTCTCGACTTTATGTAAAAAAAACTAAAAGACCAAATAAAAATAATCCTCAAGAAGAATCAAAGTTTTTCATTTTTTTTTAAATTACAGCCAAAAAACATCGCAAGGTTACTTTTGCGCCACCTTGTAGAAATAAATACGTAAATTTGCCGAATCAAAAAAAAAAAAAATCAAGAAAGCATGCGACAAGAACTTACCCAATCGACAGTTGGCATTAGACTTGGGTAGTTCATGAACGAACTAGTTCAATTGAACGATTCCCACTCATGAAATATGTGAACTAGTTCAGTGTTTCTCATTCTTTTAGTTCATTTTAGTTCAGTTGATTTTGAAGCGAGTACGAACAAAAGGAATGAGAAGAACGAAAAAAAAAACTAAATTCACCAAGCTATGGCTTGGTTTGAGACAGTTTTTGTGTCTGCACTAATAGAAATGATTGAGTTGATGGCTGTCACATTGGCACATTTCTATCTGTTTGATTTGAAAAATATTTATAAAACTTAGTTTATTTCATTAAATTAACAAAACTACATTTTTTATATTAGATAGTTTCAAGAAGCAAAAACTGAATAAAAAATTTGAACTAAATTTCAATTTTCTTTAATATATATATATTTACTTTAATAGCAAAAACTGAAATAAAAAAGGTAATTTCAATTTGAATACTGCCAATTTAGTTTAACGAACTAGTTCATTACATACGATTGTACTAAAAAGAGCGATCTTTGTGGTGAACTAAAATGCCCAAGCCTAGTTGGCATAAGACTGATGTTCGTTTTTTTGCTTCGGCTTCACATGCATAAGGGCACTAATACTTTGCCCGCGGGTGTACTACTGAGAAACACTGCTTTAAATCAGCGCATGGCGCCCCATTGCTCACTGAGTGCTCTCTGAGCGTAACTTTTCACATGTACACAAAACTTACAACAGAAGAGAATATAATTCAGTCGGAAATTTAATGTATACTCTTAAAAACCAATTTTTTGATTTGTAGATTCATAATTCTTTTTCATATCTTTTATTAAGATTTAATATAATTCATACCTTCATGCCTTTTAAGGTTCTTTGCATAATTTTTTTCATATTTTTTGTATTCATTAATATTTTGATACTTAATTTTATAAGGTTTTGATTATAATTTTAATAATTCGCAAAATTTGTTGTTGCTTTCTTATGTTAAAAAAATGAACTCTCTGCGAGAGCGAAAATGAACTTCAAACTCTTCATCGAATCAGTCAAAATTTTGATTGAGCTCCAGACCTGCATCAATCAGTCAAAGAGTTGCATTTTTTACTTGTCTGGAGTTTAGTAGAAAATTATTTCTACAAAAGTACTTATTTGAACACAAAAGCAGTTTTTTTGAAGAGAAAAAAGTAAGAGTAGACAGAAAAGTAAGCAAAAAAGTAGGCAGAAGAGTAACAAATGTCTGCATCGGTACTTCAATCAAAAAATCATGTGTGAGCAGTAATATATCAAAAATTTTAGAGTGAGTGCAAAAAAAATCGCGATATACTTTAATCATTTGATAGACGTGTGAACACCTCTTTAGCTTGTTTTTGTTATCTTTCGTTAGCTTTGTTTCGTTCTTGTTGACGAAAGACGCTTGATTTTATTAAGTGGAAAAAAGCGTGGTATTAAAAGCGGTTCGGTGTGCAGCTGTTATTGAAATAATTTAATTATTAAAATTATTTAAGTATGCCTAAACGAAAGCTCGTAAAAAAGAGTCCGAAAGAATAATAGCTTCATTGACTGAAAATAATTGTTTAAACTATGAAAATATTAGTGAATTAGACGTAAATTGCATTGCGGGAAATTTTTAAGCTATTTTTTTAGTGATAGTGATGTAGAAGACAGAGGATGCTCGTATGAGGAAGGAAAGGATTTTGAGCCACACGGATCTTCTTCAAGCTTAAGTGAAGATTTGGCAGAGTGGGCAGTAATTTTTTCAATTTCCGCGTCAGCCCTTAATCAGCTCTTAAAAGTTTTACGTTGCCATGGCAATGTTTTGCGTGAGGACTCGCGGTCCATCAAAAAAAAAAAAACTCCAAGGAAAGTGCCATGCATTGCAATGGGGAGTGGGAGTTATGTTTATTACGGTGTTGAAGAATGCTTAACAGATTTTTTTTAGAAAAAGTACCTTTTCAGAAAAAACAATTAAATTAAATGTCAATGTAGATGTAGATGGACTACCTCTGTTTAAAAGTTCCAAGCAACAGGTGTGGCCAATATTAATAAATGTTCATAACACCTCCCCAGTGCTCGTTGCTGGTGCTTTTGTTGATGAAAGCAATCCTCGAAACGTTCATGAATTTCTATCAGATTTCGTTACTGAAATGAAATATATATTAAGTAATGGCTTTAGCTATAAATCGCAAAATTTCCAAGTGCAAATAAGAGCATTTATTTGTGATGCACCAGCGCGTTCATATATGCTTGGAATTAAAGGCCATTCCGGCTTCTTCAGTAGCGTTAAATGTCACCAGCGGGGTGAAACCTATAACAATAGAGTTATTTTTAAGCCTCAAAACTCGCCTCTGCGCACTGACGAACAATTTCGAGCAAAAAGTGATACATATCATCAAAACATAAACGATGCCCTAAAAACTGAGGAGCTGCCAATAAATAATGTGAACACATTCGAATTAGACTATATGCATGTAGTTTGCCTTGGCATTGTTAAAACTACGATGGTCGCATGGGTACAAGAAAAGGGCCAAGATTATTCTCCAACAAGGGATAAAATAGTTATTCTCAATGAAAAACTATTGTCATTAAAAAGTTGTGTTGGAAAAGAGTTTAGCAGGAAATCTAGAGATATTACCGAACTAGAGCGATGGAAAGCCACTGAATTTCGTCAGTTTCTTTTATATACTGGCCCAGTGGTACTTCAAAATACATTGACAAAAGCACGCTATGAACATTTTATGCAGCTAAGCGTTGGAATTTGTATACTTCTTAGCCCGGAATATTGTATAACGAAAAATGCTTGCGCCATAGCACTACTTCAAAACTTTGTGGAATTATTGCCCATTCTTAACAGCTTAATTTTTCTAAAATATAATTTAAATTTAAATAATGCAGCAGCATCTCTCCAACGAGATTCTTTTATATAGAGATACTTTAGATTCATTTAGCGCCTTTAAATTTGAGAGCTTCTTATATAACGTTAAGCAAATGTTTAAAAATGGAACCAACACAAGCACCCAAATTTATAACCGAATTGTGGAAATGAGCATTAACTATCCTAACAGAACACCACTATTCAATTCTATTTTAAAGAAGGATTCAATCGGAAATATCATTTCAATACAAGCGAATACATTTTTTATTCCATAAATTTTCCAAATAATTTTTATATGGTAGGATTGCATATTTTTAATATAAAGTCAATTAAACAAAAAATAAACAGCATTGAAATTCACTCCAACGAAGACTTAAATCTGGAAGATTTATTTTACGAGCCCTTAGCGTCAAGTTTTTTACATTTATTTTGTTCACCATCACTAACGTTAAGTGAGTAATGCCTTACACATAACGTTGTTCAAATTTCGAGAAAATTTTTACAACTCCACAACAATAATCTGTTGGTTTTGTAGCAATTCTTCACCATGAGCAATTTAATGGAGATTTTTCTGAATTTAAACACTATAACATATTTTTCTTCTTTTTAAGATGGCCAAGAAAATTATCCCTTAAATGACGTAACATATATTGCTCCAAAACCCCTTCGAAACATGGTCAAACAAATTTTACAAAATACTATTGAAATAAAGCAGTCACTAAAAGGTCTACTTCATTTCTTAAAAAAATAAATTTTAAGAAAATTTATTAATTATATAATCGATTTATTTTAGATATAACTAGTAGAATTAAAAAGCTGGACGAAGCCAACAAGAAAATGCTTACTCGCCAACTAACAGAGCTGACAATGGCTCAAAAGTTGATTAAATCCAGGAAAGCAATGCCAGTTTTAAAAACTCCCTTCAAATCTGTTTATGAGTTTGAGAAGCTCGAGGTCAAAGTGAAGAAATCACATGATCTAAGCGAGAAAATAGTAAGTATTAGACTAGGGTGCAAAAACGTTTGGTTTCCTTTTCTATAAAATAAGTTTAATCTCTCAAAATTTTTATAAGCATAATATTATTAAATTTATATCAAACATTTTTTAGGAAGAAGAAATTTTTAACCAAGAAGGGAGTGATCCTTCTAAATTTATTCGCTTTATATGGAGAAAAATTTTAAATGACGACGTGGCTACGAATTATTCCTGGAAAAGGACCCCGAACAATCTGTCGACGTTATGGCAGTAACGAATGCATTTAGAGGTAAACAATAAGGCATAAAATAATATTTTTGTCTAGCATTACAATTTTCCAGGCGCATTTAACAGAAAATTTGTTGGCGCTGTTAAAGAATTCAACAGAACGTGCGCAAAGTGGTTTCAGACTGCAAAGGAACGTGTTTTGAAGAAAGATTAAAATTAGTTTTCTTTTATTCCATTTTTATTGAATTACTTATTTTTATTTTAATGTGAAGTCATTTTTAAACAATAATTTTATAACAATAAGAAAATATGAACAAATATCGGATGATTATTTATTATGAAAGAAGTTAGGAGCGTTTTGGGAATCCGTACGGACTCCTTTTCGGACCAATATCGGAGAGCAAAAGCAATCCGAAAACACGCAATCTGGGTCATATTTGGACGCATTAAGGAGTCCTTTTACAAAATTTATAAGTGAATGTAGGAGTTCGCACGGAGTCCTTGCGGGTTACCTAAGTGAGCATTCTGGGACGCCGAAATCACTCCTTCAAGGAGTCCTATGGGCACACTTTTTTCATATATATTGAGAATGCCTTTTTCTCCAGCGGATCTCCTCCTTTGGGACTCTTTTTGGAGCATCCCTAGGAAGGTCAGCGCACCGCAAGGGGAGTCCTAACAGTGCACCTTGTGGACTCTTCTGGTAAGCTGGGATGTAGTACTCCTATATTATCTGTCGGACAGCCATTGACACCAAGTTTTTTTAAAGTATTTCGAATATTTCCATTAGGAACCGGCTCTATCAGAGGGGTGAACAGGAGAGCCTCGAGCCCCGGGCCAGGCATCCAAATTTGGCCCTAAACTCAGAACATCGTGTAAGAAAAAAAAAGTATAGCAGTGAGGGGACTGACGACCGAAGCGAAAACCTATATATAAAATATTAGTATTCCCTGGAAGACTTTGTCCTGCCACGGACCGTTTTACTGCTTTATAAAAATTTTTATGCTAATCGGAAAAACTTTTTATATTTTCACTCCCTCAGACTTTGATTATATCTTTCAAAATCTTTTTTATTCAGATAGCATTTTTATTTTATAATTACAAGTGGCGTTCTTACCACTCTACCTTATTACTGTTCCCTTTTTCTATTAGGCAATACTCTCTGCACTAAGCTAAGCTTAGCTCAGTTGAGAATCGACCATCAATGATTACGATCTAAGCTTAATAATCAATTTATATAAAATAGTAAAAATTTGTGAACTATAAGTACTTTTCCTCACAAAACATACAATTATGAAATATTTAATAAAATAAATTAAATAATAAATAAAAACTTAAATAGTAAAATTGTTACTGGCGCAGTCGGTAGGGTCAGTGAAAATGATCCTTGAAAGAACCTTATATTATATAAAAAATATAGAATTAAATAAACATTATTGCTAAGTGAACAGTTTCCAAAGATAAACCTTAAAGCAATAAATTTATTATTATAATACTAAAATTAGACAAACTTTGAATGCAGTATATTTAAAGATCTTAATTAAAAAAATTACAAAAACGTGGTTAACGGAGTATGGTGTAATAGTACATTAAATTATATAGTTACTAGGCAGCGACTTAAAGCTTTAAGCTTCATATCAACAATTTATAAAAAAACAAACACTTTTATAGTGCACAATTGATTTTTAACTAAATAGTTACTAAGCAACAACATAAAGCTTATAGACTTGTAGAAACTTTAATTACTGCTAGTTTAAACTAAATTAAAGCAAACAAAATAAACCAAATTTTATAATTGATTACTCAGTAATTAAAGTAAGACTTCAAGTTTATTGAAATATTACTTAATCTTCGCAAACTGCAAAAAAAAAATATTTTGTAAAAATAAAAAACAAAAAACTTTAAGCAAATTTGCTTCTTAACTAAACTTTAAAACAAAAACAAAATTAAAAAGTAAGTCCAATGACCGATAGCGAACTTGATGGTATTTGCGAGCAATTGGTATCTCTGGATATAGTGCCGAAATCAAAAGCTTTGGGAGAAGAGCTTTCGGTAGCAACAGAAGAAGAAAAGGCGAATTCACCAGCATCAGCGGAAATAGCGGAACTCTTTATAAAGCCAACAGCTTTTGTCAAAATGTCTGAGCTGAAAGAAAGACGAGAAAGAATCGTACAAAGCATTAAACTGATCGCTCCGTTCGACGGCGATAGAAATTACTTGGCACTGTTCATTGACAGCCTTAATACATTGATGCCAGCGACTTCGACTCTAACTAACGAAGAGAAACCTTTCTATTTTCAATGTGTTATTAGTACTCTACGTGGTCCATCACTAGACTTAGTAAAAAGAGAACAACCTACGAGCTGGGAAGTATTAATTGGGCTTTTGATTGACACTTATACTATTAGTTAATAATATAAAATTTAAAGGAAATGTCAAACAGTTTTGTGAGGAAATAAATTCAGAAATATGCAAAATTAAGGATAGTATTAGGTTAAAGAAACTAACTTTTCTTTAATAAACTTTTTAAATAACGCGTTAAATAAAATAAGCTTGAAAACTCTTAAAAGAGAACTACCTAATCACCTTACTGCTTTAATTAATGCTTATATGGCTACAGATTTTAAGTCTGCGATAAAAATTTTAAAAGAAAATGATGTTTACGATTATGTTATAGGAAAAAGTAATAGTAGGAGTCAACAATTAGTGCAACAAACTAGAACACAACTGAACAATTATAGGAATCTAAATTTAAATCAGAATTCCGATTATTACGGTCAGGTCGCTAATACGCAACTAAATGCATCTTATAATAATAATTTGAGTAACACCCAACTAAATCACCCTTCTAACAATAATTTTACCAATACCCAACAAAATCAATTTCACAATAACAATTTTAGAAATACCCAGCAAAACTCAGACAGCTATCCAATAACACAGTCACAACAATTCCACACTTTAAGAGGTAACAATTCAAACCAATCAAGAATCAGACGTTTTGGAGCTCCTGTGCCTGTGAATCAAGATAATGGGAATTTTCGGCTAGAGGCCTTGGACAATAACCAACAATCGAATTAAAAATTGAAAATAGACCCATTAAATTGCTGGTATATACGGGATTATCAGTGAGCCTAATAAGACCTAACGTCCTTAAAACCCCAATTTTAGAAACGAGTCCAATTAACTTAACAACAGTTGCAGGGAAAATGACGCTAAACATTATTCAGGAAGTCTACAATATTAAAGAAAACAATAAATTTACATTTTATATTTTTGATTTTTCAAAAAAATATGACGGTTTGCTAGGTTTTGATATGCTTCAACAACTTGATGCGAAAATTAATATTGCAACTAAAAGTATTATTTTAAATGGTGTGACTTATAAATTTTTTGACGAGATTGATTTTGAAATGCATGCTTTGTTAGAAGAACTTCACTTGGTTAAGGAATGATTCACAAAAAAAATTGTTAAGACTTGACCACCTTAACAAAGAAGAATTCACTAAAGTAAATAAATTGTTAAAAAAGTTTGAAAATTTGTTCTATAAAGAAGGCGATAAGTTGACATTTACGAATAATATCAAATACCATACAAAAACGACTCATGAATATCCTATATATGTCAAATCATGCAGGTATCCCGAATTCCATAGATCAGAGGTCGATAAGCAAATAAAGGAAATGCTAGATCAGGGAATAATTTGCCATAGTACGTCGCCATATTCCGCTCCAATCTGGGTGGTTCCAAAGAAGCTAGACGCTTCAAAAATTAAAAAATGGCGAATTGTCGTAGATTATCGTAAGCTAAACGATATCAACATAAACGACAAATATCCCATCCCAATCATGGATGAAATACTTGACAAACTTGGCAAGTGTATGTACTTCAGTACAGTTGATCTCGCAAAAGGTTTCCATCAAATAGAAATGGACCGAAATGATAAAATTAAAACCGCTTTTTCCACTCAAAGTGGACACTTTGAGTTTTTGCGCATGCCTTTTGGGCTTAAGAACGCACCGTCAACCTTCCAAAGATTGATGAACACAATCTTAGATGGTCTGATCGGAAAAGACTGTATGGTATATTTAGATGACATTATTGTCTTCAGCACCTCCCTTCAGGAGCATATCGAAGCTCTTGAAAGAGTCTTTTGCAGACTCAGCGAAGCTAACTTAAAAATACAGTTGGAAAAAAAGCGAATTTTTAAAAAAAGAAACTGAGTTTCTCGGCCATATCATTACACCAGCGGGAATTAAACCAAATCCAAATAAAATCAAAGCCATTTTAAGATATCCTTTTCCGAAGACTGAAAAAGAATTTAAACGTTTTCTGGGATAGCTGGCTTTTATAGGAAATTTATCAGGGATTTTTCTAAAATAACGAAACCCTTAACTCAGTGTCTTAAAAAGGGCAATAATATTGAATTCTCTAGTAAAGAATATCAAAATGCGGCAGATCCAATTAAAATATTAATAACTGGACCCTATTCTTGCCTACTCTGATTATGAAAAAAATTTTGTTTTGACCACTGATGCTTCGAATTCAGCTCTTGGCGCTGTGTTAAGCCAACAAGGCCGCCCATTATGTTTTGCAAGCAGCACCCTCAATGATCATGAGTCAAATTATTCAACTACAGAGAAGGAGCTGCTTGCTATCGTTTGGGCCACCAAATATTTCCGGCCATATTTGTATGGAAGGAAATTTGTTGTAAACAGCGATCATGGCCCTCTTCAGTGGCTTCACAATTTAAGGGAACCAAACTCAAAATTGCAAAGGTGGAAATGGAAACTTAATGAGTTTGATTTCAGTATTAATTATTTACCAGGCAAAGAAAACCATGTGGCAGACGCATTATATCGCATTAAGCTGAATGAATGCAATTTCGGCAATTCTTTATCTAATATTGCCACTATTCATTCTGCAACAGAAGACTCCGATAGTTATAAACGACAATTAAGATTAATAAGAAGTACTGAAAACAGGACATACACAGAAAATGTTTTTAAAAATAGTGTTACCACAATAAACCACTTAGAATTAAATGTAGAAAAGATTAAAGACATAATAAAATCTTTTTTACTAGGAACTCCAACAACGATTTTCATGCCAAACGCAAGCGCGTCGGAAGCGAATTTCATCTGGGGGGGCAGTACAAATAGGGGGGCAGTACAAATGGTGGTGCAAAAAAAGTTCACCAAAATTTCTTCACATGAAACATGAAGAAGAGAGAAAGAAGAGGAAAATATATAATACAAAAATATTATCGTTGTAAAAAACTGATATTTTGAATAACTTTTCCTTTTAAATTGTTTATCTAGCTAAAAAAGTGGGGGGCAACTGCCCACCTTGCCCCCCCGCTTCCGACGCCAATGGCCAAACGATAGAGATTTCGTAAGTTTTCAAGATATTTTCAAAACCTATGTTCGCAATGGACGTCATAAGATACTTCGGGCAAACAAAGAACTCGAAAATATTCATGATTATCCTGACTTCAAGACAAAAAACCTTGAAATCCATTTAGAAGGTATTCACCAAGGAATTGAAAAAATTGCTACTCATTTTAAAAAAAAAGATATTACTACCCTAATTACTTGAAAGAAATCACTAAAATAATCAACGCGTGTGACTTATGTAATCGATGTAAATATGACCACATGTCACACAAATTACCTTTTAAAATCACTCCCCCAGTTTATGAAACTAGAGAAAAGTTTGTCATTGATTTTTGGGAATGGGATAAGAAGCATTTCTTGACTTGCATCGACTTAAATATATTCTAAATTCGCTACAACTGAAGAAGTTCAGACTTTAAACTGGTTGTCAACAAAAAAGTCACAATTTAAAAATTTTTAATTCAATGGGACCTCCAAAACTATTGAAAATTGACCAGGACCAGGGCATTAATAACGTTAATATAAAGCAATGGTGTAACCGGCTAAACATTCAGGTAGAAGTAACCACAGGATAAACAGGTATAGCTGATATCGAGCGATTGCATAAAACATTAAATGAAAAACTTCGCATTATAAACACTTCAGAAGACAAAGAACTAATTCACATTCAAATCGAGCAAACTATTTATACGTATAATCACATCATAATACATTCCACTACCGGTGAAACCCCTTATAATATTTTCTATAATAGATTAACTCCAAAATTCAACCCCCAACTAGTCAAAGAAAGGAGAATAAACAACACAAATAAAACACGTATAGAACATCCAATAGACACAACATTAATAAGCGCTGAAAATGCAAGAAAACGACTCGACAAAATAAAAAATCCGTTTAGACAAGTAGCATTGGTTAAGGCAGAAAATGATAACGAACATTTTGTAGTTAAGTTTAAAAACAGAAAGGTGCGAAAATATAAAAGTAACTTTAAAAGAAAAAAGAAACTTTAAAAAAAAATTAAAGAGAACAAGCAAAAGAAAAAAAATTGAAAACTCTTAATTTCTCTTTACCAATTAATGTATGACAATTTACCTAAAGCGTTATATTTGTGTTTATAATACCAAAACTTGAAACATTTCGGATCTTTATTATATTGAATTAACCATTTTAATGATTAAGTAATATAATTATAATTACTATTTTTGTTATTTAATCTTTGATAAGGATTTATGGTTTTCTTGTTTATGCGAAATAGTGTAATGATATAACTTATAAAACATTTTTTTCTACATCATACTTTAAGCTTTATCAAATCCAATATGAATATTGCAATATTTTAAGGTGGGTGAAGTGGCGTTCTTACCACTCCTTACCTTATTACTTTTCCCTTTTTCTATTAGGCAATACTCTCTGCACTAAGCTAAGCTTAGCTCAGTTAAGAATCGACCATCAATGAATACGATCTAAGCTTAATAATCAACTTATATAAAATAGTAAAAATATGTGAACTATAACTACTTTTCCTCACAAAACATACAATTATAAAATGTTTAATAAAATAAATTAAATAATAAATAAAAACTTAAATAGTAAAATTGTTACATTAAACTATATGATTACATTTAAATTGAATATTGTTGATATAAAATTGAATGAAATAATATTGATATAATATTGTTGGAGCACTATTGAATGAAAAATACTTTGAGTGAGAAACCTTTGCAATTAAATGATCCATTCACAACAGGTGACTCCTCTGAATGCGGCCAATGTGTATGACACACTTTCTCTATTTTGTGTTTTTTTGTTTGACATTCGATGGTTGAAACACGAAATGTCACTCCTACCTATTACTTATTATACCATGGTCCCAGTCAGAGAATATGCTGGCGACATTTATAAAACTACAAATTTATGTTGGTCATAAAATTCAAACACACGCTCTTGGATATTGGGTTCCAGGCGCTCAGCAAATGCAGCAAGCATGGCAAAATTCGGCAAGGTAGTGTTAGGGAGGAGAGCCGGTGACCGAAACTGTCAAAACGAAGTTGACATTTCATACAAAATCTGCAACCAATGAGAATGCAATATGAAAGCAATAATTGGCAAAAATTTAAAAATGAATGAGTTTGACAGTTATGGTCACTTAGAAAAAGAATACATTCAGCCCTAACACTACCTTATCTAGTTATACTATGGCAGCAAGCCACCATCAATAAGTTTATCTGCTGACAAATCGTTCTTTCATAAAGAAATCATGAAGGATATTTACTGTTTTTCTTTCAAAGTATATGTAGCTGAACTAAAATACATTTACAACAACAATTACCAAGCAAATCTACTACAACGATGAACAGAAAAGAGCAGTATCATATCGGCTGCGTAACGTTAGAGGGGATGATGAACCGCAAAATCTCAAGTGGAGGCATCAAAAGAAAGACTTAAATAAGCGCCTTAAAATTGAAAAACAACAAACAACTTTAGAAAATAAAAAACTTTCAAAAAAGTTGAAATAGTAATAACATCCCACTTTTATTTCAAGGAAGTGCACTTAAAATAATTGCGAATATTATATATTGGGGAGATTCCGATTATTGGGGCGCCAAGCTCTGAAAATGCCGTTTTGAAGTACTCATTGCGAAAATAAGATTCACCGATGGAATTATCGATACATCGATTTGTTATCGAGTTATCGATTTGTTAAGACATTTTTCTTTTTTATAAGATCCTTTAATAAAACTGGCTATATTTTTCTTAATATATAACCGATATTGATGGTTATATATTGATGGTTAGGCTTTATTGATGCTATTTAGAGTTAATAGCTGCGTTTTATTCGTTCTGCTTTAACCAGTGAACGAATAGATCGCATTAGTTAAAGCTTTGTAAGTTTTGCCTTAGACCGTTTGGGGCATTGTCGCCATATGATATGACCAAACGGCTGATTGCAAAACAATACCATTACTACTTCTGACCGCTTGGGGCATTGTCGACGATGATATGACTAAACAGCACAGATGTTACTTTTGCCAGCATTGGGTGACTAAGAAGGGTTGTAAACCAAACTCTTACTTGCGAGTGCTGCCACAAACTAAACCAATAGCGACATCTATAGAGCCGTAGCGAAAAAAAAGTAGTTCAACGAGATGAACTAGCTACTGAGCAAGTTCATCTTTTTGTTAGTGTTCTGCATGTTATTTAGAACCTATTTGGTTTAACCAGAACGAATAAAACACGCCTAATATAAGTTTTCACAAAAATTTAAAATTAACCAAATCCTTAGACTATTTCACATTTTATAGCTGTTTGTATGAAAAATTAAAATATTTTCCTACATAAAATCGGTATTTTCTCAAAAACTACCGTTTGTACTACGAATTATGAACAGTAAATTATTGAAGTCTGAAAATTCATCTTTCATTTGGTGTATAAAATATACAAGTTATTTATTCTCGGTTGAAATAATTACATAATTGAAGAAATATTTAAGATTTAACTCGTACAAAAATAAGACAAGAAAAATCATGATTTCCCAATTTACGGAATGTTTATTTTAAATCATGTTAATTCTATTTTTTACCATATTTGGTGAATTTATACTGTAAAAACACCTTTGAAATTTGTTTATTTTTGGTTCTGTTCTGTTCTTGTTGATTCTGTTTATTTTTGTTTTTTTAGTATGAAGAGTAAATTTTATCTATAATTTTGGGATACTTTCTAATATCTTGTGACATATAAAAAAAATATATACATTTACATATCAACTGAAAGGTTTAACTATAGGCTTTTTGAATAAGATATTTTTTTGCATATTAATATCGCGACTTTAGGAGAAAATAACGGGTTTATCGGTAATAAAAAGTAAATATAATAGGCGTGTTTTATTCGTTCTGGTTAAACCAAACAGTTTCTAAATTTTTTTTCGCTACGGCGCTATAGATGTCGCTATTTGTTTTAGTTTGTGGCAGCACTCGCAAGTAAGAGTTTAGTTTACAACACCGATATTGATGTCACCCAATGCTGGAAAAAGAAGCATCTGTGCTGTTTAGTCATATCATCGTCGACAATGCCCCAAGCGGTCAGAAGCAGTAATGGTATTGTTTTGCAATCAGCCGTTTGGTCATATCATTTGGCGACAATGCCCCAAACGGTCTAAGGCAAAACGTACAAAACTTTAACTAATGCGATCTATTCGTTCACTGGTTAAACCAGAACAAATAAAACGCAGCTAATATGAAACAAATAGTATATATCTATAAGAGTTTTCACTCGTTGCTCGTTATTTTTTGCTCGCTAATATTAGCCATCCATCGACAGAACAGGATATTTTGATGTGACATTTCTTTTATACCCCTTCAAAAGTGCGAGTTTGTTTACATTTTGTTTTCTATATTTTGATCATTTTGGCTGCGTGCACAAGGGAGCAAAAATATCGGTATTTTTTAATGTGCTTGCCTGTTTCTTCTTATTTGAATATCTGAAGAAATATTGCAAATATTATGAATGAAAATAAAATATTACAGCTTCTTATTTGATTGTGCATGGTTGCCGAATTTATTTTGTTTCCAGCTGGACATTTTTGTTGTAATTTTGTTGTATCTATATTTTGGTTGCTGCTGCAGAGAAGGATTTTTAGATATTTCATTAGCTGAAGAGAAAGACAGAATTCTGATTCGGATAATGAAATAATTATTGGATAATAAAAAAATGTAGCAATAAAATAGAATCGGTCAAGCAGTATTTTATAAATTTAAAATAAAACAAAGAAATATTGTACATTTAATTAATGACAATAAAAGTTATATTTGATAAAAATCTTACAGGTTATTATTTATGTGTGTGTGTGTTTTTTTCTTCCATCTTCTTGTAGTTGCCAAATTTAGATTTTTTCTAGCTAGACATTTTCCTTGTAGCAATATTTTGCTTGCTACTTTGGATACACAACCATAATTTTTAGATTCTTCGTTAGACCAATAAAAAGACGAAATTCTGATGATTCAGCTCATGAAATTATAATTAGTAAGGACTTGAAAATTGTTTTTTAACAAAAATGCTTTTAATAAATAAAATTAACTTGAATTAACAAAATACAAACACCAAATTTCTTCAAAATCGGTCTAACTGTTTAGGAGAAGTTCAGTGAGAAAGCCATGTACAGAAGAATTTATTGTGTAAAGATATTCTCCGGCAGACGTTGTCCTGCCACCGCCTTACTGCCATATATGAATTTTCATGCTAATAGGAAAAAAACATTTTATATTTTCACCATTTTGCGTATAGTTGCCGAACGTATCTATATAAACTAAATTACAAAATTTTAGTCTAATACAACCAAAACCGTCCAAAATATAGCATTTTTGTTGATTTGTAGGCGGTGAAAGAGGGTGTGGCAAAATATTTTTCCCTTGAACCATCTACAACGCCAAACAAATCGAGTACTTAAATTTAAGCTTAAGTTACTTTATAGCTATCGTTTTAATATTTTAACTGTATTAAAATGTATAACAATATACATTTACGAATTTCGTAATCAATTTCTACTAATACTTTTTACAAATTTAACAAATTTTAATACAACTTTTTAATGCTTCTAATTTCTAACCATGAAAGAAGTATATTATTTTAACAAATTAAAAAAATATACTATAATAAATACAATATAAGTATATACTGTTTTCTGTGTAAATGTACATTAAGGTGGCCGTAATTTATAAATGTTTTTTAACGGTTAAAACATAGGCTTAGGCATAGGCTTAAAACTATTAAACTTAAAACTATAAAATTTAAAACGATTTAATATAAAATTAAAATGTATGCAGTTTTTTTGAAAAAATCCCCAAAAATCTACAAATGCGAAAATCATGTAAAAAATACATGTATTTGTACAAAAATTAAAAATGGTGAACTACTAAGCAGACATTTACAAATATCAGGGTTTTAATTGGTGTAATTGGGGTACAAAAAAGGAAAAAAATATTAAAAATTACCAATTCTACTATCTGCTAGAGCCAGTGGCTGTAGAATAACGTATTGAAATTTCAGCCCAATCGGCTGATAGATTTTTTTAAACACCCTGACCGATCAAAAAAACTTTGTTTCAAGAAAATCACTTTTTTATAGACGACGATTTTAATTTTTTTGTAAAATATTACATTTGAAAACAATTTAATATATATATTATTGATATAATTGTATAATAGTATTTATTGAAACCAGGTTATTTTTTAATAAAACTTAGGGCGATGTTGGGATGTCAATTTTTGGAGTTTTTTCGATCCCGGGATTTTCAGCATCTGAAAATACAATCCCGGGATCCCGAGATCTTCCCGAAATTCAGTAAGTTTTTATTTCGTTATATTTTTTCCAAACAGTGCAACACATTCACTTCTATTTTATTATAGTGCATATTTTGTATCAAATTGATATAACAAAGAAGTAAAATTTTTACCAATTCCACAACAAAAAATCCAATCATAAAATTTGACTGTCATATATCCTCAGAAATTCATAACATTCCTTTAGGAAAATCTAATTTAAAAGTAGTTTTTTGTCAAACACAACTAGTTGAAATTCGGACTTTTTTCCATAGAACGAACTAACATATATTGTATGGTAATGTCCGATAAATAAGTCAATTGACTTTCGTCTGCTTATGTTTTCAACTACTTGTTAAATTAGTTGAATTTAAATTATTTTTTAACTACTTTAAAAAAAATCAATTGAAAACTAGTTTCACCTTATTGAAGATGATTTTAAAAGCATAAAAATTTTAATTTTCTATACACCAAAAAGATCATTTATTTTATTGTTTTGAAAAAAAAAATACTTAAATTCATATTAGTGAAAGCCTAAAGTTAATAATATTTGATGAAATAGCATGGTTAAATATATATAAACTTGTAATCTTATAAAAATTTGCAATAAAAACATGTCAAAATCAGAGTAGTCGCCGCCTTAATATAATTCAAAGTAGTTTTTAAGCCACTTGTTTTGAAGTAGTTTTTCAATTACTTCATATATAATGCAATAAAAACTATTCAAAATTGAAGTGGATGCCGCCTTAATATAATTCAAAGTAGTTCATAAACTAGATTATTTTAAATAAGTTTTTTAATTAGTTGTTTTTAAAAACAAGGTCGTTTGTTTCTATAGGGATAGTTTTTCAAAAATATATGTACAAATACATATATTTAGTTTAGCAGTAAATGCTTACATACAATTATTTTAAATCACTATTTAAACAATTTTTTGAAAATTTAATTTTTTTCAGATTGATTATTGTTCAATTATCCTTCAACTACAACTACAAAAGCCAAAATTTGAATAAAAAAAATTATTCGAATTTTGGCTTTGGTTGTTTTTTTTTCGAAATAGCTTAAGATTATGAAAAAGCCATCCATAAAGTCGGTTTTTAAATTTTGCATTTTTTGATTTTTGGGGATTTTTCGAAAAAATGCATAGATTTTATTTTTATATCAAATCGAATAGTTTTAGCCTATGACGTAAAAAAACTTTTATGAATTAGGGCCACCTTAATGTTCATTTACACAAAACAACAGTAAATACATATATTGTATTTATTATAGTATATACAATCCCGGGATTGTAGTAAAAAAGTTGACATCCCTACTCCGCTTTAATGTTTATCAAAAAAAAAAAAAATAGCCTCTTTTCATTCAGTATATACTTTTATACAATTATATAAATTATATTTATAGAAAATTCTTTTCAAAAGTAATATTTTACAAAATATTTAAAATCGTCGTCTATAGAAAAGTGATTTTCTCGAAACAAAGTTTTTTGACTTTTTTGACCAGGGTGTAAATGTCTGCTTATAGTTCGCCATTTTTTCATTTTTTAATAATACTATTTAAATCTACTACCTGCCAGAATGATAACTCGCAGAATATATTTAAATTTTGTTTTCTTCAAATGACTTCAAGTGCCGTAATCACCCGTGCCAGCAACACAACTTTCTTTTAGGTGTCCACTTTGGACGTAAAATAATTTTAAAGTATGTTATAAAATAACATGAAAAAAATTTAAATGATTGTATTTTATTTTATAATAAATAAAAATTGCCGAAATAAAACTTGAAAATAAGGCCGGAGAATCCAACTACAGTATTTGTATGTATTTTCTTTTACATTCTAAATAAATCAGAGGAAACCTTTTTATAATGCATTACTTTGTTCCGTTAATAAACATTTTTTCAAGTCCTAACTAAGCAATAATTATTTCATTAGCCGAATTTGAATTCCGTCTATCTATTCGGCTAATGAAGTATCTAAAAATTATGCTTGTGTATCCAAAGTAGCAACCAAAATATTACTTTAAATTTATAAAATACTGCTAGACCAATTCTATTTTATTGCTTAATTTTTTTATTATCCAATAATTATTTCATTAGCCGAATCAGAATTCTGTCTTTCTATTCAGCTAATGAAATATCTTAAAATCCTTCTCTGCAGCAGCAACAAAAATATAGCTACAACAAAAATGTCCAGCTGGAAACACAATAAATTCGGCAACCATGCACATGCAAATAAGAAGCTGTAAAATTTTATTTTCATTCATAATATTTGCAATATTTCTTCAGATATTCAAATAAGAAGAAACAGGCAAGCACATTAAAAAATACCGATCTTTTTGCTCCCTTGTGTTCGCAGCCAAAATGATCAAAATATAGAAAACAAAATGTAAACAAACTCGCACTTTTGAAGGGGTATAAAAGAAATGTCCCATCAAAATATCCTGTTCTGTCGATGGATGGCTAATATTAGCGAGCAAAAAATAATGAGCGACGAGTGAAAACTCTTATAGCTATATACTCGTTGTATGAAATCTCTAATATAATGAAATATGTTTCTAAAATATATATGGTTTGTATTTTTTCTGACAGATAATTTAATGCCCTTTCAAATAAAGTGTCAATATTTAAGATCGATTGGTTACTGGCAAATATATAGATGTTTTTTTTAATAGATATTTTAGAAAAAAAAATTTTTTAAAACGATATATCGATAATTCCTTTTGTATATCTTATTTTCTCAATGAGTACTTTAAAACTTCATTTTCAAATCTTGGCGCCCCGGTAATCGGAATCGTGCCTATTGATTTATTGCAACTACATATATGATACAAAATGTAGAAGTATGCATTACTAAGTAATAAAGTATAACTACAACAGTACTACATCTGGCAACTATGGGTGTAGGCTCAACTTTTTTCGTTTGATATGATTTTGACAGAATTGTAGGTATTGTCGAAAAGAAATCAAAACAAACACAGAATATAAGGGGTACTTTTTAAAGTCTCTCCGTATCGAGCCTACCTGGTTAATATGCCTTGCTGAGCGCCTGGTAATCAAGATCCAAAAGCGTCATTTAAAAACCTACTCGCTGTCATGGTAGAATAACCAGGTAGGGCCGGCTCGCTTATTGCCCTCACGCGTTAAGAGCCAACAAGACTACACAGACTGTTTGCGCAAACAATACTTTTTTCTCGTCATAGCGACGACCATACTCTACACAGACTTTGTTTGCGCAGACTTGATTTTTTAGTTCAAATTCTATTAAATTTTTCTTTTCTGCTTCCATTTTTATATATTTTCCTTCACTCATGTCTTCGCTCCATAAAACTTTCGGTATTATGGCATGTCGGTGTGATTTTCACTGCACACTATACAGACGGTTTGCGCAAACACAACCAAAAATTAAAATATTTTTATTTTTGCGCAGACATCTGCACAGACCTAAAACAGCCAAATACACTGTCGAACAGTCTGCGCAAACACGTGTTTGCGCAAACAGTCTGTGTAGTCTGTTTGGCCTTTGAACGAAGAGTGGAAAATGAAAAACTTGAGTAGTTGTCAAAACGACGAAGTTCGTAAAAACGTCAAATGAAATAAGAATATTATGTTTTCAAATTGTAAATAAGGCGGACACGTGTGTTAAGTTTGTATTAATTTGAATGAAAATATTATAAAAACAGTGTAAATAAAACTATAAAATGCCGAGAAAGTGTTCAATTTGCAAAAACGCAAAAAACAAGTTTAACCAAAAATCAACAGCAAAACATGAACATAAAGAAACTCTAGATGAACAGCTGATTTTGACAACTAGTTCGCTTTTCTCTGCTTTCTCCTTCATTCCTCTCCGATTCAATCCAGCCTGGTTATTCTGCCATGCTCGCTGTTTGTATTGATGACGAGAGTTCCTCGGAAAATCACGATAACGAAACCAAAGATTTACCCTCTACCAAAATCGTTCAACGCGCCTAAAGAAGTTTTCACTTCAAAAACAAGGACGAGACTGGAAAACAGGTCCCCAATAGATAGACCTTTTGGCATTATCAAAAAGAGCTTGTTATTGTTGGGATTTGCACTGCAACCTTAAGAACTATTGTGCCCCTTCATGGAACTAAAGAACCTAATTTAGTCCAATCTATGAGATAAATGCTATGTGTCCCATATCTCTTCATTTTTATGAAGTAGTTTGTGGTATTGTCTGGTACCACAGATATTTCTGTCGAGTTTAAACGAGTGTGGGACACTGTCCGAGAATATGCCAATTTTGTGAAGTGATAGTTAAACCTATAGTGACCTGCATTCTTTACATATCTTCAGGTCGTATGTTCTTATGAGTTATATAGGGTGCTCTAACCCTGGAAGATTTCCCCAGTATCTTCCTTTTCGGTTTTCTTCATATTTTCTTATTGAAAGAGAGAGGATTGTTTGACCCACTCCATAGAATGGTTCCGGATCAACAAGAGGAGTCGATTCTCCTTTCTTTGCCAATTCGTCAGAAATTAACAGCTTGTTAACTTTAAAAAGAAAATCTTATCTCTTAAAAGACATTGGCCGCATTCAGCGCAGTCAACTGTTGTGAACTGTAATGGTAGCGCTACCTTAGTGCGCGATGTTTTTCTCTGAATGTGTTGCTTCTCTACACTTCAGAAGTTAGTTTCAAATTAATTTTATTTAATTTTTATGTAAATTTAATTCAATTGAAAAGGTTTCTCACTATAATTTTCTGCGTTCTTTCTGCGTTTATTAATTTAACAGCGTCAGTAACAGCATCTGACAGTTAAGCAAACAGTTGTGTTCATGTAGCATAGAATTTGTTCGCTCGATTAAAAGGCATCCGCTACCTAATCAGTTTTAGTTAGCGCTCCCAAAATTTGACCATTCAGCGAATTTTCACATAACAGTTGACAACTGTTGTCTGCATGCGGCCATTGTAATTCCATAAGCAATAGTAGATATTGAACACCTCTTTAATATCTTAGAACGTATTAAATCTAAGATAATGTTTCAGCTTAGTCGAAAGGTGTAAGCGTGTGTGGGTATGTGTCTAACAGTTGATTTGAAGCATAGAAGAAAGATAAAGCGTAAACGTGTGATGTGGTGCATAATGAGCTACAACATGTTAACACAACTGCACAAAGTTCATTACCGTTACATCGAACCGTCTGGCAACAAGTCATTCATCTCGTCCGCCACTCCTGGCTCTATCCAACAAACCTAAACGACACATTGTGGCCACTACGTGTTGAACAAATGTTAAACATGACCGTCTACTGCCACCTACTGGGCAGTATTTAGGTAATCACAAGAACACACACACTCTCACCTGTAAATTTAGCTGCACTAGTATGCTCCTGCATATACACATTCACTCTAACACAAACGCAAAGGACATCACACAATGTAATTGATTTTGACTTTGACACCTAAAGTGTTTGACATTATTTTACAATCAACTACATCAACATTTCAACACAACTTACACTCCCAAACACACGTACATACACACACTGCAACATTTTCTCACATCAATTGTTTCGATCCTTGTTTTGAAATGTCCTTTCATTGTCCTGCGGCTGAGTAGATTCAGGCTGCGATGCAATAACATTTAGCGCAGGTTGCTATAAAATGTGTTTTGACCACAGAATTACTCTTATAACACAGGTAACAACTAACTTGTTGTTAGTTTTTCAGCTGAAGTGTTGTTTCTGAGTCTTTTAAAAACTGAAATGAAAAATAACCTCTATCGGAGCTTTATTTTACCGGCGAGAAAATTTGCTAAACATTTTTAGATCGAAATTTTGAAAAGTAGTTAAAGAAATAATGTTACGTTCAAATAACTCGAAATCGGACAATTAAAGTATTGTTTACGGTCCACGTAACCTTTAGTCCCTTGCCAATTCTGCACCTTCTACTCGCCGATTTTAACAAGATGGGCGCTCAAGTCATGATGAAGTCGCCAAAGTAGCCTCTGATATTGATATATATTATATCAATTTATTCATTCTTTTTTGTAGAAGATCTAACAAGAACATCTAGAACGTCAACTCGAGGGAATATATCGAAATACAAGAAACACAAAACTGCTAAACGAAATTCAAAAACCTAGGAGGCATGAAATTTAGGTCTTTCACGGTTTTTTAGAGGCTTTTTTCAATTTAAAAAATCATTTCCTCCTTTTGAAAATAATCAAAAAGCATTTTCCTTCAAAATCAATTAAGTCAGGCCTTTTGAAAAAATTCAACCGAAAAAAGACAAAGTTGTTTTTAGGAAAAGCTTACTGGTATTATTAACTGGGATATTATTGGAGCGAGCGGGCGAAATTTCAATGGAACAGCTTGTTTGAAGATTGTTTGACTAAGCATTCCTCTGAAATGGTTTGACCGATTTCTTTTTGTAATCTGTTGTACGCTTTAAAAAATTTTTTCTAAGTAAGCCAAAATTTGGAAATTCTATTTAGTTTATAAATTAGGCTATGATCATAATACACGTTTTTGTAGCGATGGCGACACCGCACAGTGTAACGAGTCCATATAGCGAGTGGACAAAAATAGGAGTCGTTGTAGAATCATGAAATTACATAGGTATTACAACTATGATAATTAAAGCATCCGCACTAAATTTCATGAAAATCGGAACACGGACACGCCTACCTCCCATACAACCCAAAAATTTAATACGTTATGAAGAGACTAATAATAAAGCTACAGGGCTGAAATTTGGTACTTGAAAATGTTTCATAAAAAATGAGATGTTTTTAAAAAATGAACGCCATATTCTTACGGACACGCCCACCTCCATTGCAACCCGCAATACTGCAAACTCTTTAAAGAAGTTTGTATATGAGCTACAGGAATAAAATTCGGTGTGTGGGAATATTTTATCAAAACGAAGATGTGTAAAAAATATGGGCATCACCCGCCTACTGACACGCCCACTTCCCATGCCTATGACACAAAATGGATTTTAATACACATTAGTAATGTTTATTTAAATTATTCATTGATTGTTTATTTTCAATACATTTTGAATTATTATGTTTGTGGTATTCCATAGTCGGGCTTAGCCGACTTTAGTATTTCCGTACTTGTTTGACATAATATCATTATCTCTAGTATTTATTGCAAAAAGTTACATTTTTCTTAAACGTCACTACTTAAAATACTCCAGACCACAAGCAGAAAACATTGTTGCTTTAAATATAATACTAGTATTCCCCGGCAGACGTTGTTCTGCCACAGACCGCCTTACTGCCATATACGCAAATGTCAAGAAATGCCAAATATTTTCAGTCATAGCCATAGGCAGCTATACCATTTTCAGTTTAGCTGCCGAAAGTAACCATATGGACTAAATAACCAAATTTTAGTCTAATACGATCAAAACCGTGCGAAATATAGCAATTTTGTTGTTTTGTAAGCGGTAAAAAGGGTTGCGGCAAAATTATTTCCCTTAAACCATCTCGTAATCGAAACAAATCGACTGCCCAAATTTCAGCTCAATTTAGCTTAAGTCTGGCGCACTTTGCTCCACTCGACGCTGACTCCAAGAAAAATGAGTTTAACTAAAGTGGGACAGCCCTATTCTTGTTGCACTTGCCGAGAGTAACCATGTGAACTAAATTTTAAAATGTTTGTCTAATACGACCCAAACCGTTGAAATAAAACATTTTCATTGGTTTGTGGGCGGTAACCATACAAACTAAGCCAACATTTAAGCTCAATCGACCTAGTAGTCAATTGTAATAATATTTTTGGCGATATCGCAGGATTGCCATGTACGCGCCTTTTTATTTTTAAAATAATAAAAAAAAGGACTCGCGTTCTATAAAAATACGTTGTAGGACCTGCCTATTGGTTGCCGGCGAAGTTCGCCACTGGCGCTATTTTAAATATCCTTTTTTATGCCGTTCACTAAAAAAGTGCAGTGGCTAAAATGGTTTAAGTCGGCAGCTATTAAAGCTCAAGACTTATAAAAATGAAAATAGTTGGCAGCTGTTAGAGCTCAAAACTAGATTGATTTATTTTCAAATATGTTCATCCTTTTATAATAAGCATAACGGTATTTTGTCTTAAAACTAGTTAACAATTGTTTGTGTAGTTTAGAATGTAAATAGAATCATATGTTCTTTAATTAGTGTAAAAGTAATAGTAGAATATTGTAATGCATATTTGTAATTTAGTATTAGTAGTTTAATATGTGTGAGTGAGTAGACTTATATTAATAAAAAAAATAAACATAATCATATGTTAACATATTTGTGTAGGAGTAAAAAGTATAATATAATATATGTTTTGTATTCAGCCATATGGGTACATGTGTGCGAATGAGATAGATAGTAGTGCTTAGAATGAACATATGTTCTTATTGTTTGAATGCATGTTCTCGAAAATTATTACAGTAGAGGTTTTTATATTATTACTCATTTTAAGAAAAGTATTTATAGCTTGTTTTATAATGAAATACTTTGATGTAATTTAAATAATATGTATGTGTATACTACACCCTTACCCTTAAGAAAAAAAATTTTTATTTTGAAATTTATGAAAAATTAAAATTTTTGTGTTTTAACTTATACAATATTTTAATATAATTCATATATTTACAAGAATTAAATTTTTAAATAAAAAGATATAATTTTTACAAATATTTCTTTAACATATTGTTGTGATATTCTTTAAGTGTTCCATTTAAATTTACTATTGTATTTACTCCTTTTTTATTTACAATTATGTATGGACCAATATAAGGAGATTGATTTTTTCTTCTATTCATCCTTTTTATCAAAACTTGATCTCCAATATTTAAATTTAACGGATTTATATATTTACCTTTTTTTATTCTATTCATTTTTGCAATATTTATTAATTCATTTGCTTTTTGTAAAAAATAATTTAATCTATGTTTCAGTTCTTGTGCGTAATTGTCTGTATTATATACTATTGATTCGAAACGATTATCATTTGGAAGATTTGCAAGTTTTCCAAAAATTAGCTCAAACGGTGTATAATTTGTATCAACATGAGGTGTTGTGTTATACGAAAAAGTGAAGTATGGGATCCATTGGTCCCATTCTTCATTTTTACAAAAGTTTAACAAATATTCATTTAATACTCGATGGTTTCTTTCAATCGAGCCTAGAGTCTCATGGTGATATGGAGTGCCTAAAATTTGTTTAATATCTAATAAATTGCATATTTCTGACATTAATTCATTGAGGAATTCTGTACCTCTATCCGATTTTAAAATTTTAAAGTGACCGTATATTAAAATTACGTTTTCAACAAGTGTTTTAGCAACAGTTTTCGCGTCTTTTGTCTCCATTGGACTTGCTATTACATATTTTGTTAAGTCGCACTGCATCGTTAGTATGTATCTGTAATTGTTGGATAAGCGTAGGGGACCTACTGTGTCGATAGAAACTACTTCAAAGCTGGTACTTGGTGTGTCTGTCATTGTTAAATTTTCTTTTGTATGTTTAGTTTGTTTATTAATTTTGCAATTGTTACAATTGAGAATGAAATTTTTTATCATTTTGCTCATATTTTTCCATATGTATTTTTGTTTTAGTTTCATTATTGCTTTTCTTATACCGAGATGATTTCCATGTGTCGAATTGTGGTATTCTTCGATTATTTTGTTTTGTTTTATTTTGTCGACTATTCTTTGTGGTTCATTATAAATTAAAATTTTTAAATTTTCGTTTGTTCTTTTTATGTTATTAAAAATATCTTTGAACTTATCCATTTCAATGGTTTTAAATATTTCATCATTTCTCTTTAGCGCTAATTCTTCTATTCCTACATTATACATTTTTGATGAAAGCTTCTCCAAAGTCAGCGGTGTGAACAGTGGATTATCACTACATCGTATAATTACTTCCTCATCATGTATTTCAATTTTGGTATCCTTAAACTTTCTTTCTGTAATGAACCTTAATTTTTTTATTTTTTTTATATCTGTTATGGATGTACAATACCAAACAAAAAGTTTTGCGATCTTTTCGCTGACAGGACATTCTCTTTTGTTTAAATCAGTGTTTTTTGTATGTTTATCTGTGCTCATACTTCTTGTAATTGCTAGTATATTTTGTTTGCTATCTTCCATTCCGGTTGGAATCATAGCTTTTAGGGAATCACTATTTAAAATTATTCTTGACAATGCGTCTGCATTGGTATTCATTTTACCCTTTTTATAAATAATATTGAAATCATAATCGCTAAAATCTAATCTTATGCGTGTCATTTTAGACGAAGGATTTTTATGAGAGAAAAGAGACACTAGCGGGCGGTGGTCTATTAGAACCGAAAATTTTCTACCGTAGAGGTAGGGTCTCAAAAAATTGATTGCCCAATGTATAGCTAAGAGCTCTTTCTCAATAATTGGCTTGTTTAGGTCATGTTTTGCAAGAGATTTGCTTGCGTACGAAATTGGTAAGTCTGAGCCTACTTCGCCTTGCGATAGGACTGCACCAAGAGCGTAATTAGAAGCATCTGTGGTGAGTATAAAGGGTTTATTGAAATCGGGATATTGCAGTATCGGTGGGTTTAAAAGTTTTGTCTTTAGCTCTTCAAAAGAGTTCTGGCAATTTTCATTCCAGTCAAATTTTCTGTTCTTCTTTAACAATGAGTTTAAATTTTTAGCAATATCTGCAAATCTTGGAATAAATCGACGGTAGAAGTTGCAGAAAGCAACAAATCTTCGTACTTCGTCCGCGTTTTTTGGTATTGGATATTCTTTTATAATTTTATTTTTAGACGGGTCAGTTTTTATACCATTGGCCGTTATAAGATGCCCAAGGTAAATAACTTCTGGCTTTAAAAAACAACATTTATGTGAATTTAATTTTATATTATATTTTCTTAATCTGTCAAAAACTTTTATTAAATTGTCGTTATGATGTCCTAAACTACAACCGAAAACAATTATATCGTCTACATAAATAAAAGCTTCTGTATCTAAACCACTTAATGCGATAGTCAGCATTCTTTGAAAGCTGTTGGATGATATCTTCAATCCAAATGGTAAACGTTTAAATTGGAAATGTCCATTTCCTGTAGAAAAAGAAGTTAACGGTCTTGAGTCTTTGTCTAAGTTAATTTGGTGGAAAGAGCTGGTCATGTCCAAAGTCGAAAAGTATTTAGCTCTTCCCAGTCGGTCGAGATCGTCTTCTATTTTTGTAAGTGGGAATTTATCGTTTACAATTTTTTCATTTAATTTGCGAAAGTCTACTACAAGTCGCCATTTTTTGCTGTCATCTGTTGACTTTTTGGGAACTACTAGTAATGGTGAGTTGTAGGGGCTTACTGAATGTTCGATTATGTTGTCTGATAAAAGTTGGTCAACCTGTTCATTTATCTCTGTTAACTGTGTCTGTGGAAGTCTGTAATTTTTAATGTATACCGGGGTCGAATCTGTTGTTTGTATTGTCTGCGTGTAAAAATTATTTGTACTTAAGTGTTCTCCAGGGAGATGAAAAATGTCACTGTATTTTTGTATAATGTTGATTATTGATGTCTTGGCATCTGGGTCGTTACAACCAATGTCTAAAGTTTTTAGTAACGTATCTAGTCTATTTTTGTCAGTCTTGTTATTGATTTTACAGGCAAATATATTATAGTTTTTTAGTGGTTGAGTTTCAAAATCAGTATTTTTTAATACAACATTGTTAATATTCGTATTTAGAATTTTAACGTGAGCATTGCCATTTGCTGGTATCAAACTATTACCTAAAAATACTCCGTTTTCTATCTCTTTATTCAAAATAATACTATCTTCATCGACTTTAATATTTATTGGAACTATAGATTCTGAGCGAGCAGGAATCACGATATTTGTTCTACTACAACTATTTAAAATTATTGGTAAAATTATTTCTTTATCATTTATGATTAATGTTAAAGTATATGTTTCAAAGTCGATTTTTGCCATATACTTCTCTAAAAGATCGCGTCCTATAATGCCATCCGTGGCAATTGGAAAATTTTTTTCTACGATATAAAATTTATGTTGGATATCTTCATCGTCCACTATTAAATTTAAATTTTTTGTACCAATGCATTCAATTTCTTCATTTGTAATACCCGTTATTGTCGAAATATTCTGTGTGTTTATGTGATCTATATTTATAATTTTACATATGGAGATATCCGCTCCAGTGTCAATGAGAAATTTCAAATCGTCGTTTGTATTTTCGCATTCTAATGTGATATAAAAAGAAAGATTTTTATTAAGTTTGCAAATTAATTTTGGCCCCTGTGGGTAACAATCTCTGCTACGCGGCCATAGTGGTTTCCCTGCAGGTTGTTGCTTCTGAAAGTATTATTATTAAAAGTTCTATTGTTATAATTGGAATTTCTATTAAAATTTCGGTTGGGATTACTATTGTTATTTACGAAGTTATGATTTCCATATAAATTTCTATTATTATTACTGTTTGCAAAATTGTTGTTTCTGTTAAAGTTTCTATTTGTATAGTTTGTATTGTATCTTGTATTCATAAAATTGTTATTATTATTTATTATTGTTTTGTGGAATGTAGCTATTTCTAACGTCATTGAATCTATTGTAATTTTCTCTGTAAGTATTTCTGTTTCTAACTTGGAAAATATTAGATTTATTTGTCTTTAAACTTTGTTCTGCAGTGATGCATCGTTCTACCGCTTCATTGTATGTTTTAGGTGCATTTGCTAACAAAATAGTTTGGTATTCTAAATTAACACCTTTCATGAAAACATTCAATGCCATGCTTTCGTTAACATTGTAAATTGCATCTTTTGCGGCTTGCGTCGGATTAGTTAAAGATTTAATTTCGAAGGTTATTAACTGTTCAGAAAGTTCTGAAATTTTTTCTCTAAATTCAGAAATACTTTTATTGTTTTGTTTAATTGTACCGATTTCACTTAAAACTTGTTGTAACGTTTTCGGATTGGGGTAAGCATTTTTCAATGAATTTTTTAAATCAGTAAATGTCGAAGGTTTATTAGTTCTACCTATTATACTACGCACTTGAGCAGTAAGTTTGAAATTATATACGTATTTAATGAAAAGAGCTTTATCTTCATCTTTTAAAATATCGTGAAGCAATTCTGCTTGCGATATAAAATCTTCCAAATTGATAAACTGTCCTTTGAAAATTTGTAGGTTTTTTCCCACAACATTGATATCAAAACTAGCCATATTGTTTTCTTCTTTTATATCTGGTTTTTGTTTAATTGGTAAATTTTTCAAAATTGAATTTAAATCTTGATAGAGGTTATTAAATGTTTCTTTTAAAATCTCATGATTTTCATCAATCGACTGTTCAAGATTTACTTTGTTTTTTAGACAGTCTAAAGTTTTTAATTTTTCTTCAAAATACTGTTCAATATATTCTCTATTTTTACTTTTGTTTATATTTAGTTTTAATTTTTCTAAAAATTTTATGTTTTCTTGAAGATTTTCCATTTAATCTTGAATACCCGTATTGTTTAGTACTTTATACCTAAAATTTTTAATATCTCTGAACACCCTGTGCTACATTCAGCTTTTTGTTACAAGTTGAACGTGCAGGTGGCGCAACAAGTGCTTCGCTGAATGCGAATAAGCGTGAAAGCAAATGTCAGAGAACTAAAAAAATGTCGGCTTCGTTTGTTTACGTTCGCTTTGATGTCGTGTGTGAAAAAAATTGATAATTAAATGATGTATATTTAGTGTATTTTAGTGTTATAGTATATTTTAATTGTATTTATTTATTTGTATTTAGTGTATTACAGTGTATTTTAAAAAAATATGTAATTAGTATTTTATATATTAATACAATAAAAGCTATGTTGCGAAAAATTTTTGTTTTGATGCGTGTCGAGATGTATGTATGCGTGTGTGTTAAAGTATAATAAAAAAAGATGCCAATAGTGAATGGAATATTTATTCATGTGCACCAGAAGAGCAAGAAAAAAATGTCTCAAGCAAAATTATTAAAATATTGCAATGTTTTTGTCGCGACAAGAAACTTTTCGTTTAACTTTATTTGAAATTCATATGCATATTTGTAAAAAATAAGTTAAATATTGCAAAAATGTATTGCAAATTTTGATTTCTTTATGAAAAAAATTAAGACTAAGAAAATAAAAAGGATGCATAAAAATTAAAATAAAAATTTAAGGGTTATTAATTCATGAGTTTTGTATTGTTTTTTTTTCACTATATAATTAAATGCAAAAAAATTTTATATAAAATTACAATGTAAAACATATCAGGCAAAATAATAATAGTTTTCAATAATATAAAAGTAAGTAAATTATTTGTTTGTGTTTTTTCATTTTATGATCAATTTTTTATGATCATCCTTGCCGCCTTTTGGTACGTACTCCGGTAAGCCTTGATTTGCCTTCGGAAAATTAAAATATTGCGCGGTTTGCAGGATCGCCATGTAATAATATTTTTGGCGACATCGCAGGATCGCCATGTACGCGCCTTTTTATTTTTAAAATAATAAAAAAAAGGACTCGCGTTCTATAAAAATACGTTGTAGGACCTGCCTATTGGTTGCCGGCGAAGTTCGCCACTGGCGCTATTTTAAATATCCTTTTTTATGCCGTTCACTAAAAAAGTGCAGAGGCTAAAAGGGTTTAAGTCGGCAGCTATTAAAGCTCAAGACTTATAAAAATGAAAATAGTTGGCAGCTGTTAGAGCTCAAAACTAGATTGATTTATTTTCAAATATGTTCATCCTTTTATAATAAGCATAACGGTATTTTGTCTTAAAACTAGTTAACAATTGTTTGTGTAGTTTAGAATGTAAATAGAATCATATGTTCTTTAATTAGTGTAAAAGTAATAGCAGAATATTGTAATGCATATTTGTAATTTAGTATTAGTAGTTTAATATGTGTGAGTGAGTAGACTTATATTAATAAAAAAAATAAACATAATCATATGTTAACATATTTGTGTAGGAGTAAAAAGTATAATATAATATCATATGTTTTGTATTCAGCCATATGGGTACATGTGTGCGAATGAGATAGATAGTAGTGCTTAGAATGAACATATGTTCTTATTGTTTGAATGCATGTTCTCGAAAATTATTACAGTAGAGGTTTTTATATTATTACTCATTTTAAGAAAAGTATTTATAGCTTGTTTTATAATGAAATACATTGATGTAATTTAAATAATATATATATATATACTACACAATTTTAATGATTTCTCAAAAAGTTTTTGAGTACAGCCCATTTTTAGTACAGTTGCCGAAAGTAACCATACAAACTTAAGTATAAAATGTTAGTCTTATACTGCCTAAACTGCTTTAAATATAGCACATTTACTGATTTGTGGGCGGAAAAAGGGGGCGTGGTTAACAATTTTTCGTACAGTTACTGTCAGTAACCATACAAACCAAATTACTAAATTTAAGTCTTATATGAGCAAAACCGTATTAAATAAAGCATTTTCATTGGTTTGTGGGCGGTAAAAGGGGGCGTAGAAACATACTTTTAATACAGTTACCGACAGTAACCATATAAACTAAATTACCAAATTTAAGTTTTATATGACCAAAACCGTCTGAATTGAAGCATTTTCATTGATTTGTGGGCGGTATAAGTGGGCGTGGAAACCCATTTTTAATATAGTTGTCAACAGTAACCGTTCAAACTAAAAATAAACACACAGAAATTAGATAAGTCAAATGACGCGAGCAAGCAGAGGTATAAGGCAAAATGTAATTCTCATAAAAAAAATACATTTTATATAGGGAAAACACACCATCATAAAAGTGTGCGTATAACGCATATTCGTAGAAATTTTTCGATAAACCATCAGTGAAAGTAGACCTTTCCAATGCATCTACTCGTTTAAAAATCGGTTGAGTGGTTCTCGAGTTATAAAATCACGAACATAGGACAACTTATTTTTATATATATAGATATTTAATTAGATTTACATCACCAATATATTGTTCATGTATTAAAAACACTTTCCAAATACTGTGTAACATTTTATGTATTTCAAATTTAAAAAACAAAAAAACCGAGTTAATCATTGGATAAACTTTCATCACTGCTATATTCTAAGTGTGGGAGCATTATATTTTCGGAATCCTCTATTTCAATTTCCTCTTGTTATATGTATTTTTCTATTTCATTTCCGTGCTTTGATTTGAAGGATTTTTCTTGTCTATTTATAGCAATGGTTGGCTCTGATTGCAACAATAAACTAACGAACAGATCTTTATTACAGAGCTCTCTTCTTATTTTTCTTGTGTGATTTTTTCTAATGAATTTGTGCATGCACTCTAAGGCTTCTTGAGATAACAGCTCAATCGGTGAAACTGCATATTTTATAATTTTGGCACCATGAATTAAAAGTTTGTGTACTGTGGCAGGCATATAGTACCAGGGATATAATGATCTATACAATGCAGATGTTTCATTTAAAAGAATTTCAAAATTTTGTAAATTAATTGCCTTGCCACTAGAAATTACTTTTATAATTAAAGAAAAATTTTTTATCAAACCACAATCGATGCCTGTAATACTTGCCGATTTCTCAACGTTTTCAAAAAAACGTCTAGCTGTGTTTGCACCGATTGAAGTACTATAACCAGTCCTTACGTTATCGACTATCAACCCCATTTCTTGTTTAAATTTCAATTGCATTTTACTTTTATTTTCCATAAAAATTGGATTTTGAGCTAGGAAATATGCAATAAGCTCTCAAAAGACTTTATCTTTGCATGAAGAGTAGAGAGGCCAAATTAATAATAATCTTCGTTTACTGCTCTTAGCGATAATCTCTCCGAATTCATTTGCTTGGGCCACATAAAAAGCACGAACAAGCAGCAGGATTATTTGTCAAAACGTTAAAAAAGCTCCATCAACCATAGTTAAATTCATTTATAAAACATTTATATTTTGGTTTGCAGTGTTGTAAAACCAAGTCGAAATATTATTTATTTCTGATTTTAAACCCTCCTCCGTTTCTTTAACAAGCTTTGTGTTTTCTTTCATAAAAACTAATTTTATGGGTCGACAAAAACGCGTTGATGAATGTTTTTTATTTTTCCAAATAACATTTTCATCTGCCCAATTTAAAAATCGTAAAGGAACTAAAGCAACTACAAATAAAAATTCATTCGTTGAATTGTCATCAGCAAACTTCTGCTTATAGACACTATGGCCTGAGCTGCCATCAAATCCCCACTTGCATTCTAAGATCAAGTCACTTTCAGTTTTTATTTTATATATTTACTTCTATTAAGCTTTGTGCCGTTTTGTTTAGCAAAGCCTGCAATCCTACAAATGTTTCACTTATTGAAATGGAATTTAGTAGAATACGTTGCTTTGCAGTTGTAAGTGCATAATATGAGGGGAAAAAAATTTTTATGCACGGAATTAACAACTGATCTCATCATATTGTATTTCCTCACGGAGAGATCCATATCAACATATAGAGCCAAAGCTTTGGGAACAGAAATTAATGTGGTCTCTTGTATTAACACTTTCTTAACTGCCCTTTGCAGCTCTTCTGGAGGATTCGCCGTAACAAGTTCTTCGACTCTGCTTCTTTTTGTTCTTTCACATCCATTTCGTACAAAGTCTTTGGCCTGCCTCTACCTCTGCTTGTTCTCTGCTCTTAAATTTAAAACAGATGCTTAGAACAGAATTCATAACAAAAACAATAACAAAACATGTAAACAAAGCATTAGACTTACAACATTTAAATCATTTTCGTCATAAATAAAAAAAGAATCACGCAGCTTAACATGTGTTTTTAACAGTTGATCCTATTCTAAATGATTTTGACCAATTAGATCTAAATTTAAAAACAATAAGCCTCAATTCCTTTGTTTGTTTTTCTCCCAATTTGTTTTCAAAAACTTGTTCCACAAATAATTTCAATTTATAAAAAAACATTGTCTTGTCCATCGCTGCTAGCTTGAAGCCAAGCATCAAAAATTGCACGAATTTGTACTTGGACTGGCACTGAAAAAGTTGCCTGCAGGCTTTCGCTGCTATAAATTTTATATGTTAATGTGCATACTCTTTGAAATAAAATAACAACAAATAAAACAAATGTTTTTTTTTTAAAGTTTTAATTTGCTTTCAAAGATAAGTTTTTAAAATAAATTCACTTTTTCTTTTGACAATGGTTGCTTATAGCGGTAAAAACTATACGTCATAAAAAGAGCTTTAATTTTGGTGCTGGCAAGCCAAGAATATTGCCATACTTGAAATTGCAAATATTCTTAGCTTGCATGAAATTGAAAACATTTTAACTTGCTATCAATATTTATTTCAATAATTCAATTTAAATAAGCAGGTAAATAAGTCATATTGTATCAAAAAAAGATGCATGCAACTGAAGTGTGTACTTTCGCAGCTCATATCTTTTATATTTACGTTTACTTTTTGATAATATTTTAAACATTTCTTAGTAAAAGTATTGTTAATAAGACCTTATACTCAGATTTACACAATTTCGATTTCGAAAGGATTCCACTTGTCAAGTTTTCTTGAAAGCAAGTTCAAAAAAACAAAGTAAAGAAGAGCACAACATCTGATGCTGCGCTGTTTTTTCCTTTGTATTTTCGAACTTGCTTTCATGAAGACTTGAAAAGTGGAAACCAGCACTAACAGTCCACCCTAAACAAGTGCGCGTGCGTGGTTTAACTGTCAAAATCGGCTCATGCACATACATTTTGTATGAAGCCTACCGAAACACGCACCGGACTACCGCAACATGAATCGAATTTCCAATTTTGACAGTGCGTTCGGATGTGAAGTTGGCTGCATAAAACCAAAGTATTAAAACAAAGAGCAATCAGCTGCTATTAATTTATTATTCTCAATTGCAAATGGAAGTATTTGCAATATTAATAGATTTTTACACAATACTAAAAGTTTTTTAAGATTTTTAAACCATCAGACTGAGCTGGTTCGAGAGCAGCAGTTCTTTCCGCAGCGCACTTGTTTAGGTTAAGCGTAAAATAAAGTTGCGTGGCGCCTGGGTACGCAGCGCAACGCGCACTTGTTTAGGGTGCACTGTAAGGTTGTAGCACTTGAGAGCCAGCTCGGTCGAACTGTTGGAATGAATAAAACAAATCAAGAACATGAATGCATAGAACAAAGAAAAGCTCAGTTGACAGCAGTGTTGCCATATTTTTTTGAGTAAAAGATGTCATTGGTCGATGAAATTATGTCAAAATACGTACTTTTCAAATTTAAAAAAAAAAATACATAAAAAAAGGAACGCATAAAGAAAAACCCAAATTTTTTCAGCATTATTTTATGCATAGTAATAAAATAAAACATCTATCTATACTATTATATAAAAGAAGACTCACGTATATTAGTCAGCTCAGAGCTTGAGGACGGCAGTCGCTATTTCAACAATTCTTTTTTTATCGGGTAGCTATTTTACCCATTTGAAAGTTAAGCTATTTACATGTGCTAATTATTATTTAAATAATCAATTAAACTCATAACAGCATAACCATTTCGAACCGCATCAGTTGAGTTCGTGATCCCGTTAGGCGTAGACGTGTGTCTGTCCGTCCTCGTCGTAAATTTAATTTTTTTAAAGCTAGTTGTTAATCCCGTGGCTTAAATGTTTTGTCGTGTGTTTCGTGTCTAAATATATACCGCGTTAGTGTACAAATTAAATGTTATATGTTTTTATTTTAAACAATTTAAATCAAATTGAAACTCAACTAATAAACAAACAGTAGTGCAAAAATAAATAATTATAAAAACAAACCAAATATAATCCAAAGCAACAAACACTCAGCAGCTCCAACAAACAACACAACAGCAAAGCTGGGCTGAATTGTTCTGAAGTAAAGGCATAACACTTGCTTCAGTACTTTTTATATTGCTCGTGTTGTGCAGATCTCTTGCAGCCGAACTCATTACCTTATATGCCCTTATTTGTTTGATTTGTGCATGGTGCGGAAATGTCGGGTCATTTTCGCATAGATTTCTGCAATGTTCGTGGACTGAGGGCGAATTTTTTCTCGGTCTATGTACATTGTTCTATACATAGGCCTCAAATAATGGCACTGAGCGAGACTCAGGTGGCCGAGGATGCAGATCCACTGGATTTTCACATACCTGTGTATCGCTTACTGCCATTGTTTTCTTTGCATAGGGGCATTGCCCTTTTTATAAGAACGGATGAAGCGTACCAGTGTGAGCGGAGTCTGAACGTGACCGATCCAGAGTTTAACTCAATGTGGGTTAGGTTCAGGCTTCGCTCGCACTTGCTACATTTCTGCTTTATTTATAGAAGTCCGAGTCTAGGGAGGGAGCCCACTTTTAACAAACTGGATATTTTGGGGTTGTTTACTGACAGTGAGATCGTTGTAGCAGGCGATTTCAATGTCCCCAACCCTTCTTGGTTACGTCACTCGGGCCCATTGACACCTGTTGGACAATATGTTGAGCTATTTGCTGAATCGAACCAATTGATTCAACTAATGAAGGAACCCACTTTTTTCCCCCAAAGTGATTTGCAAACCCATAATATCCTTGACCTGAGAAAAATATGATGTGAGTGTCAACGCACCTCTTGGTAACTCGGACCATTGTACCATCTCCGCTGTTTTTCCATATTCTAAACCCTGCACCCTTACGCCTAAATCCCCGAAGAGGACTTCATGGTTTTATGGAAAGGCAAATTGGACTGCGTTAAATAATTTTTATCGCAGCTTCAATTGGAAATTATGTTTTGCTGATAGAAATGTGAATGCCGCTGCTGTCATGGTACAAGAAATTATTTTATTGGGTATGCGGTCTTTCATTCCTAATAAGATGAGAAGCATTAAACTAAAAGATCACTCATGGTTTAATGAGTAAATGCAGGATTGCAGTCAGGTCCAAAGAGGAAGCCTTTAAGAATTGGCGTTCTAACAAGAATACCGACACTAAAATACTTCGCATCGAGGCAAAGAATCGCTGTAATGCAATTTTAAAACGTGAAAGTTTCTGCATGAAACTCGCATTTGAGAAGAGGTTATTCTCTGCCCCAAAGGGAGCAAACATTTTTGGTCATTTATTAAAAGAGTTAAGAACCAGACATCGTCATCGATTCCAGCTCTTTTAAAAGATGACCAAATCTTCACTGACTCGGCTGATAAAGTGAACCTATTAGCTAGATTGTTTGCACAAAATTCCACTCTCTCGGATAGCAATCAGCCACTGCCCTTTGTTGAGGGTGGATCTTCTGCAATGCAGGAGATATACTTTCGAACGAGAGCAGTTAAAAGGGTCCTTAAAAATCTCAACGTAAACAAATCCTCTGGTCCTGATGGTATACCGACAATTGTGCTTAAAATGTGTGCTTCTTCGCTGGCTCGGCCTTTGTGCAACCTTTTCAACATCTCCTACAGAACAGGAATATTTCCATATTGTTGGAAGGTGGCAAATTTCCAGCCGGTACCTAAAAAGGGTGATGCCACGAACCCTGTAAACTACCGACCCATTGCGATATGCTCTACGCTTTCCAAAGTTATGGAGAGCCTAATAAACTTCAAAGTTGTGAACTATCTGAAGCACAACCACCTGGTCAGTGACCGTCAGTATGGTTTCCGTAGGGCTTGCTCTACTGGTGATCTTATGACATTCTTAACCGGAGAATAGAATAAATGCTTTCACTTTTTCGGCGAGAGCAGGGTTGTTGCTTTGGATATTTCAAAAGCGTTCCACCGAGTGTGGCATAAAGCGCTCGTGTCAAAACTTGCTGCATACGGTTTTGGTGGTAACTTCTAGTTGAGTTCTATCGCCAACCTTGTTTCTGGTTTTATCAACGACCTTCTGTCGTTGACGCATAACCCAATACATTCGTTTGCGGACGACAGCAGCATTTGTCATTCATATTTATTCAAAAAACGCCCATGCTCTATGGATATTGAGAGAAAGAGGCAAAATATGAATGACACACTCTTTAATGATCTACAAAAAATCTCCGAGTGGGGTCTTGCTAATAGAGTAGAGTTCACTGCAAGCAAGACCCAGTGTTGTCTGTTAACCCACAAGCGTGTGAATTGCCCCTTAGCTCCTCTCAATATGAATGGTGTGGATCTTGTGGAATCAGCCGCTCTTGACGTTCTGGGCATATCTATCTAATCTGATCTTCGTTGGAATGATCATATTTTCGATGTGTCGAAAGAAAATATTTCACTTCAGCTGATTTTCGCATGATCTACACCTCATATATTAGCCCGAAAATGGAGTACAATTCGCACATTTGGGCAGGGGCTTCAAGATCTTATTTGGAGCTTCTGGACCGAATTCAACGTCGTGCGATATATTTGATAGTGGATGAAAGTATTTCATCCTCTCTCAACTCTCTTCTAAGGTATTACCATGGGAAGTGTTCAAGGGAGATATATGGCCTGACGCCACCAGCTGGTGTGTTTCCCAGCTCCACTCGGGCAGCTGTCCAAGCCCACCCCTTTACCATTCCATCGATGCCTAATAGAACCTCGCATTACCGTGATAGTTCGTTCTTTGGGCGCACGGTTAAGTTGTGAATTAGTCTCCCTGCGAGTGTGTTTCCCGGCAGTTTTGAGCTGTGCAAATTTAAAACAAATCTTCACCGACACTACTCCATCTATCCACCCTCCAGCTAACTATCACCCATCTTCCGAATCAACACAATGCTTACACATTTATAGGGGGCATCAGAGAACAGCTTGAGTGCACTCAAATGGCGTTTCGATTGTCTCGTCAATAAATGAGCACCGAATGTGCTTCCTGCATTTAAATTAATGCGCAAATGCATGTACCAATCGCTGTTGATACGAATGCTTAGAGTGTGAGCGCTAGCGATTACGAACGTCTGCAACACAAGAATGTCAAACAAGGCAAGACATGAGGAACAATCGCCAAAAGCAAGGAAAATCCATGCTTTTATGCTCATTCGCACAAAGGAAAAATATTAGTCGCAGTGTTGCATTTTTTTTATTCTGCGAATGTTGTTACCAGACACAAAAAATTGCAATATTATAAAATAAGATTTTAATTAGAGTTATTATTGCACAAGTTGGCGAAAAAGTATGTCAACAATCAACTTCTGTGCTAATTACTTTTATCAATATAGCCAATGGTATAAAAAAATTTGTTTGAAGTCATAACATTTGATTGGAAAAAGATATTGGGGGTTATTTTTTCATGTAAATTACTTTTGAGACATTAAATACAAAAACAACATTTTGGTATAAATAAATTTTGCCCAAAAAAATCATAGGGCAAAAAAAGAAAAAAACAGTTTAACAATTTTTGCCAAAACTGGACGATTTTTTGCAAAAGAATGCTATGTCATATAAAAAGTAGTCAATACTTTTATATAATAGTACAGATGATTCCCCAAATATTTCGGCTGTAGCTATAGCCCACGGATGGTGGTTAGCTGGAATGGTTTAAAATCACCTCTAAAAATCAAGTTTTTTGTAATAATATTGGCTGGTGTGGTAGTTTAAAAAATACAAACGGTCAGAAATAATAGTTATGAAAAAGTTCTTCCAATCAACATCAACAAGAATTCTATTTTTGCATTCAGATTAATGAAAATGTTGTTTTCCGTGTATTTATTAATTATTTAATTACTTATTAAATATTTTTAATTACGTACAAAAAAACATAATTATTTCAAATGCTATTTTCACTTTCAAGATATCGTTGGTAAGGTTTTGAGTGGCTGCAATTGATTGATTGATTCCTGGTCAGAATTCCGTGTATTAAAAATATATTAAAACTAAAATATTAATTATAAAATAAGCACATACGGAAAAATATTGTAAGAAATTAAAAAACGAAATATAACTTATAAAGATATTTTAATTTTAAAAATTTTGTATAAATCACATGAATTAAATTGCGAGCTTTAGATCAAGTAAGTTTTGTATTAATATTTTGAAATAAAATATATCAAAAATATGTATAAAAAAAGCATTATCTTTTATCCTTTTATCTTTTATAATATATTGCATATATTTCAATTGTTGATGCAGATAGGAAGAGTTTTTTTCCGCCATATAATTTCTGGCAGTTTATTTCTTAAAACTATTACACCAACCAATATTTTGACAAAAAATGTTGTTTTCAGAGGCTATTTCAAACCATTCCATCACACGAATGGCTATCACTAGAATCGAAATATTTGAAGAATCTTCATAAATGCTTTTGCAACCAAGGATTATTTTGAGGAACTGACACAAATAACTTAACTTTCAGCCTTTAATATTCATCGCACAAAGATAAGATATATAATAAAATATAATACAATATGTTGTGTGGCGAATGAACCGAATATTTTATTAAATATTCTTATAAAATATTTAGATTAATTTTTTTTTACAAGATATTTTTATTGTATCTAAAATGTTGTTTTATTATTTCTTATTATGTACTAAAAAATATTTTTATTATAGAAACAATAAAACAGTTGCATATCATAGAAAAAATATATTAATAACCAAGGCTCGTACTTTGATGACCTAAAAACTGACATAAGTGGCATAAAAAACGCAAACAATTCTATAAAAAAATTAAGAAAAAAAGCCTTAAAAAAAAAACATTACAAAACATGTATTGCTGTAACAAACTTATGCAATTTTTCAGAATAAAGTTTCTATTAGTTTTATGATGGTGATGTGAAAAATCTGACTAAACTAACATGTACGTGTCATTTCACAAGTAGCGTGGATTACACCTAGTAGCACTACATTCAAAATTATTCTTAGCATAGAATTAGTGAATGAAATTAATAAAAAACTATTTATAACTAAAAAAAAGGTTTAGCTAATTTCGAATTTAAAAATTTTTAAGATTTATACACTTGAGTAGTTATAATTGTAAGTTTCATTTACGGATGTTTTTTAAGGTTATTAATCAAGGATTTAGCAAACTCTTTTATATATTAAACTAATTTTTGTTTTCAGTTTTACTGTATCTACTATTAAACATAACCGATTTTAATTTAAATGTAACATAATTTTAAATTGTCCATATTCGCCGCTTTTGATAAATATCTCAGACATCTATAATTTTGATCAAATCATATTCTACGCTTTTCTTGGACTTTTCTAAACATATTCTGGCACCAAGTTCTTGTAGAAATTTCGCAGTTCTTACACACGAAATTAGAGGTATTTAATTAAATGAATCAAAATTAAAGACTGAAGTGTTTTTATCAGTTCGACTACACAACATAACCTAAAATTTTAGCCATTCTTTGACAAGTTAACAGTTGTACAAAATTTGTTTTATTAACAAATACCTGCTCGTTTTAAAAAACTCCATACATTTGGGTTGAATACTCATTTTTCTGGGCTTTTTCTATAAAATAGTTTAATAAAACTTTGCAGCACACGTCGCTTCTTTAAAACAGTTGTCAGAAGGATCTCTTTCTTACTTACACAACTTAGCTCAGCTCGTGACATTTGCTAATCCTGCACTTTCTCACATTTATAAAAAAAACAAATTAATGACAAGTTTGTGTTGGTTTTCATCAAATATTTTTTAATTGTGTTGGAGCTTTGGTAACGCTTGTCTTGAAGGGATAGTAATGTTCATTGAAAGCAAAACATTGTTGTCATTTTACTGACAAACTTTCAATAATAGTTTGTTTACTAATTTACGTCACTTTCAAGATTAACTTTCATGCAAATATTACCTCAGCTTACTTTAAAAATTTACTGTCATAAAACTTGCTACTGGCAATACTGATTGCTCCACAATAAACTAAAAGGAACAAGCAGCACAAAGAAGAACGCGCTGCTAGAGAAGTATGGAAACAACAAAAATTCATGCAGCAGCTGACACTCGAGCTTTAAGCGAAGCATCCGAATGATCTCGTGGTCTGGAGGCTGCCTTTGCATCAATTCGCAATCGTGACAAAGTGTGCTTTGCAGCAATCGGTGTTTACGAACTCGAGCGGTATATATGCATTTTTTTCTTGTGTGCGAGTACGGCTGACGACGATTGTTACTCGAGTGCCAAAAACTGACGAATGGTCTCATGCAAATCTCTGGGGGATCCCCTGAGCGTTGGTTCAGTCTAAAAAAAACCATATAATTTCTTTATTCTTATTCTTAGCGAGAAAAATTTTTCTCTTTTTAAGCTCTATCTGAGCAACATACAAAGCAAAGCTAACAAGATAGAACACATAGAAAAATTGTTTGTGTTGAAAAATGTATTATTTCTTTTTCGGTGCGAGACAAAAGCTCTCTTTTCAAGCTCTTTTTGAGCAAAATAAAAAGAGGTCAACAAGGTCTGCAAAAAAGACACAGCAACATGTATTATTTGCGGTACCAATGCTGCCACCTTTTCGAATGTAAAAATACCGCCTCTTTTATAAAAACACCGACAAAAATTAGCTAGAGCAATTTTCCAGTGTAAAGTACTTTAAACGAAACACGTATTAAATTTTAAAATAACACAGGCTTACAATTAAGGGTCAACCTTTGGACCAAAGAAGATGACTGTACCCAGTCAGTTGCAGGTCAAGTTTTGGAGATATAGGCAAAAATGTGAAAAGCTGTTATTTTTCTGTTAGTCGGACTACATATTTTTAACGCATTTGAAAAAGTAAAATGTTTACTACAATTTCAAATAAGATTGTCTATCCGACAAAAAATAAGTTTTTGGAATTGTATGGAAAGATAAAAAAGTAACAGGGGTAAAAATATGCATAAAATGTGAAATTTTTGAAGGCTAATATTTTAAAACTACAAAAGATAATGAATTTGATTAAACAAAAATGGCTACTTTTTCCAGCGGTTGAAATTGACGGATGCGTTAAACTGATATGGTCCAATTAACAGAAAAATAACCGGTATACATATTTTTGCCTATATCTCAAATATTTGACCTGATAGAAAAAAACGGATTATGGATTTACATTTAGCACACAAATGCAAATGGCACCACTTTCGTCGATTTAATTTAAAACATTCACCTGCGCAATCGCGAAATCTTTTTACTCAAGAATTAACGCTTATCAATAATATAAATACTTTTCTACACCGGCCACGCCTCCTGTGCGTTACACACGTTTTCACAATGTTAATATGCTCTGGCCTCTTCAGGTGTATAATAAAACAGACTTGGAATCAAAATTTTTTTATTTTGGTTTAAAAATTTGGACTTTTTGTAAACTTGTATATTTTACTATTGTATAGATTTCGTCTTTAAAAAGTTCTGATTTATAAAGTTATTTTGTAAATTATTTATTATATTTTGCAATGTTGCTTTATAATTTATTTTTTTGTTGTATATATATTTTGTTTTGGCTCTAGATATGCGAGTTAAAAAGAAACTTCTTTAATAGTTTTTAATTATTAATCAAAGATAGTTTCTTGAGATTAATTTTGACCTCATTTATATCATGCATGCAAAATAAACAAACGGAACAGCAAGCGACCGCAAACTGCTAGCATGAAGTATGGACAGCTACTTAAAGTTTGTTCCTTTCCTTTCGTTGTTAAACTTGAAAAATTCTCTATAATCCCGTGCGCAGGTGATATTTTTTAATCAAATATAGTTTGATATTTCAGATTGTGCATGCAGACTTGTGGCGTGCATTTCAAAATTTACACATTTACAGATAAATTTGCTATGAACGAATTTAGTATGCGAAAATAAGCTATTTCGTATATTTTTAGGGCTTATTGTTTGACTTCATAAGATCCGATCTGGTAATTGTATATAGAAAGAATCAACACTGGCAGCCATTTTTTAAAATTGGGTGAGAAAGAGAACTTATAGCTTTAAAGCAGTATTGTTGATATCTGTTCTTATTTCTTTGCTGTAAGGTTAACCTTCATTAGTCATTATTTTAAGATAAAATTGGGAAAATTTTGAACTGTTTCAAAAATCGTTTCTTTTCAACAAGTGACTAGCCTTCATTAAAATGGAAAATCCTGCACCCTTACAGAAAAGTAAAAGTAGAACTTTATATCTTCGGCAATTGTAAACTTAGATGAATCGTTAGAACAAATTGAGGCTAACTAATTCACCGCTGTTTTGAATTTTTTGAAACTAAATATTTTTTTTGAGAATTATTCATTTGAAGCTTTTGTGTTCTGTTTTCTGTTTTTATGTTCATAATGTTTTGTTGAACGTAATTTTACTTTTTAATCTTAAAAAAGTAAATCAAGTGCGGAAATAGCTGAAAATTACTAATAAGGGTTTATTTTTACAGTTCACGAAATAAAAAAAGAAGTGCAATGGCGAAAAAAATCCTGCTAAGCTTTTTTTGAACGAAACGCTTCATTTTCTCGCAAAGCTTTGAAGTCGTCGTTTTGTTAGTTTGTATGGTTACTGTCGGCAACTGTACTGAAAATGGGTTTCAACGCTCCCTTTTACCGCCACCAAACTAATGAAAATATTTTATTTCAGACAGTTTTGGTCATATAAGACTTAATTTTAATTACTTCTTTGTAATGTAAATAATTAAAATTTTTAATTAATAATTTAGTTTTATGGTTTGTTTGGTCAGCAACTACAGTAAAATTTGGTTTCCACGCCTCATTTTCCGCCCCCAAATCAGTGCAAATGCTATATTTCAAGCAGTTTTGGCCCTATAATACTAAAATTTGGTACTTTAGTTTGTAAGGTTACTTTCGGCAACTGTACTAAAAAATAGGCGTTATCGCTATATATACACGCCCACTTTTTGAGATATCATAAAAATTGACTACTGGGTCGATTGAGCTAAAATTTTGGCTTAGTTTGTATGATTACTGTCAGAAACTGTACTAAAAATTGGTTTCCACTCCCCATTTTACCGCTTACAAAACAATTAAAATGCAATTTAGTTCCTAAATCTATAGGTAAGTGCACTAAAAATGGTCCTGTCCCACTTTAGTTTAACTCACTTTTCGGGGGGTCAGCGTACAGTGAAGCAAAGCGCCCCATGTTTAAGCTAAATTGAGCTGCAATTTTTGCAGTTGATTTGTTTTGAGTACGATATGGTTTAAGGGAAATAATTAAGCCGCACTATATGCATAACACGCACTAAAAATGCTATATTTCGCACGATTTTGATAGTATTAGACAAAAATTTGGTAATTTAGTTCATATGGTTACTTTCGGCAGCTGTACTGAAAATGGTGAATATATTTGGCATTTCTTGACATTTTCGTATATTGCAGTAAGGCTGCCTGTGGCAGGACTACATCTGCCAGGGAATACTAGTCTATAATAAAAAAGTATTTCATACAACACAAAACAAAACAACAATAGGTTCAACATATTTGGTAACTTGTACTTTGTACTTACTATTCGTTCGAATTAAATAACTTAAGCAGAAACATTATATGTATATTACAGCATATTGTTTTTATTTTCGATTATTTTTAAAAATAGCTATAAGTAAACTCTTAAGTAGACTTTAATAAAATACATGTATAGTATATGCTTATTTTCGATTATTTTTAAAAACAGCTATAAGTAAACTCTTAAGTAGACTTTAATAAAATACATGTATAGTATATGCTTTGTAAAATGTTGGTTTTAGAGTTTCTGCAATAAGCTCTATAATTCAATTCTTTAAGGATTTGGTCTGGTGTTCGAGTTTTTCGAACAATTCTTTAATGTATTTGGAATGTGAGATATTTTGTGTGTATACTGTAAAAATTTTAGACCAAAATTCAAAATATTAATGATGTTATAGTACATCAAAGAGCGCTTCATAGTTGCACGCTGTATGTTGTTAAAACTTTAAAATCTTTTTTCTCAAAATAAGGTTTCTTTGATCGGGTGTTTAAAAAATTCTATCAAGCCAATTTGACTGAAATTTTAATACGTCATCAATTGATCAATACTACACACCAATGGCTCTCGTAGGTAATAGAATTATTCATTTAATTTATTTTTTATATTTTTACCCCGATTTAAAAAAAGCGCTTTTTTAAAATTTCTGTTTATAAGTTGGACATTTTGTTATTTTTGAATGAAAATGTTTAAATCTAATACCTTCTAGAGTGACCAACAAAACTTCAGATTAATAATCTATTTAAATTTTTTGTTTTAAATATCTTCAAGTGCCGTCATCTCCTGGGCCAGCAACACAACTTTTTTTTAGGTGTCCACTTTGGACATAAACAAATTTTAAAAAATATTGCAGAGTAAAATATTTTTTTTGTAAAGCTAAACACTCCAATAATAACATATTAAAAAAAATTAAATAATTGTATTTCCTCTTTATAAATAAGGATTCCCGAAATAAACCTTGAAATTTAGGCCGGAGCACCAGACTACATCATGAACATTTGAATTCTCAAAGGTTAAAATTACAAAGATACAATCGAAATTATTAGAAATTTACAAACATATTTTTTAACTCCTCTAACAATTTTATGAAACAAATTTTAAAAAGAGGCACTAATATATTACAATACTTAAAAAGCTTATAACTAAAATTCTGCATCTTACGAACTAAATTGCATTTTAATTGATTAAAATTTAAGTAAATGTCAAATTTGAAGCATCTCAACCATTATAAAACACATACATAAAAATGTAGCCACTTATTGTTTTCTTTAGTTAACACGAAATTAAAATTTTTTATTTGTATGAAATTGTTAAAATTTGGCAAGTGTTAAAAGTTTAAAATTAAAATAAAAGAAATTAGTAGATCGAGTTGACTTCGTCTATTAGTCGGTGTCGGTTGTGTTGAATTGTTTTAAAAAGTGTACTTTTGGATTTTGTTAATTCTATTCTAATTCTATCTGTTTGTAATACATTTGAGTGTGTTTATTATAATAAACATGAATAATTAATAATTATTAACATAACATTTGCATTTGTTTTTTAATATAACATTATATAATTCAAATAACGTAAAGTAATACCTTGCATTTTAGTTTTCAATTTAATTTCTTACTCATATTAACAAAGTGTTGTTGTTTTGTATGCTTGCTGTATTTTGCTTTCCTCTTTGTGCAGTAATTTGTTTATCTTAGTCTCAGTGATTGTTGTTTTTGTTCTTTGTTTGAACTTAACTGTGCGCTCGTTGTGTTAAAATAATAGCCCTAAAAGCACATTTGGCATCTGCTTACTTTTTCAATCTTTAAACATGGAATATATTTCTGTGGAAGATATTGTCGTTTGTTCTTTGAACGAGCTATGCAAATGTCAAAACATGCTGTTCCCCATGTTTAGTTGTTCTGGTCCATGCGAGCAAATGTGTCATGCCACTTGTGCAGGTATTTCTACATCATGCCCAGACGATTTAGTATCTGTTCGGTCAGGTTTTCGCTGGTACTGTGCTTCGCGTAGGGCACTTTCCCCAGATGAACTTTATTCAAAAATAAAGCTGTTTGAGGAAAGTCTTAGGGCCGTTTTCTCAATGTCCGTTTAAGCACTAATCGGAACTTTAACCGGCGGTTAGCAAAAAAGAATTTTCTCAATGTTCGGTTAGGTCTTAGGTGCCGGTTAAGTTAACGGCAAGTTGAGGTTCCGGTAAGTTGCTAATCGGAAGAACAGCTGTATAGTGTTATAAATAATTATATTTTTTATTATTAAAAATAGATAGACTTTCGATGATTTCGTTTTTTCTAACTTGAATTTGATCCAAAAAAGAAAAAGGACATATGCGCATAGGCGGGATTACGTGGAAGAGTACTGCACTTTCTTCATATGCACTTAAGTTCGGCACTCTGGTGCGTTTTTAAATTATTTATTAATTAATCCTTGTTAGATATTAACAACTTTCACATTAATGATATGCAGTTTAGCGTATTCACAATTAAAAAATTCACAATTAAATACTTAACCGACAGTTACTTAACCGTCACTTGGTGAAAACGAAACTGTTTTTTTAATTTATCGTGCTAACTCTCGGTTACGAACTTGACTAACCGGACATTGAGAAAACGTTAAATAACAATTTTAAAGAAATTGTCACATTTTTTAGCGAAGTTCGATCTGCACCCAGTACCAGCGTCTATGATTAAATATCTATTCCGGAAAATGTCCCACCTTCTTTGTGACAGACTGTTTGTTCCGGGACTCAAACTATTACTCGTGTTGTCATCAGAAAAAGACCATTCTATTTCAAAAAGAAAGAGGAAGAACAAAAATAAGCGTTGAAAAGCATCTTTGAACAAAAATACTCCAGTTTCTTCTTCGTCGCCTACTAATATTTCTCCATTGACTAAATGTCCAGTTTTACCTCCTATTGAACCCAGAAATCTTTAAATTTAAGGGCAGTGTCAAGAAGGAAAAATTTATTTATTTCACGTCTTCAGCCTGACACAACTGTTGAAACGTTTTGACATTTATCAAACATAGCAACTTATTGAGACAAAACGCTTTTTTTCATGTAAAAAAATAGGGAATGAACCTTCCCACGCTTTCTTCATTTTCACAATTCCAGCTGAAGAGATTGCAAATGTTTTAAATTCTAATTTGTGGACCGATAATGCATTCGTTTCAGAGTTTCTGCCTAAGAACAAGTCTAGAAGGACAACTCAACCTGTTCGTCAAACTATAAAAAAATTAATAGGCTATCTAGTATCAAAAGTAGATTGAAAACTAATGTATGATTAGATCTATGTAAACGCATGGTTAGTTGTTATGTCTTGTGTTGTCCCTGAGCCCAACCCATATTATGGTGGGTTAATTTTTCTCACTTAAGATTGTTTTGGACCACTTTTATCTATGTATATCGTTCAGATATTTCAATGATATTAGGTTGGTTCTTAAGATAATCTTATGTGGAGAAAGTGCAAAAAAGCTGTAGTAGCTGGACTCTATTGTTATTGAATGTAACATAATTTTACCCCACAGACAATTGGGTAAACATTCGTTGATAGTTTCGATATTAGCTGCGTTTTATTCGTTCTGGTTTAACCAGTGAACGAATAGATCGCATTAGTTAAAGCTTTGTAAGTTTTGCCTTAGACCGTTTGGGGCATTGTCGCCAAATGATATGACCAAACGACTGATTGCAAAACAATACCATTACTGCTTCTGACCGCTTGGTGCATTATCGACGATGATATGACTAAACAGCACAGATGTTTCTTTTGCCAGCATTGGGTGACTAAGAAGGGTTGTAAACCAAACTCTTACTTGCGAGTGCTGCCACAAACTAAAACAAATAGCGACATCTATAGAGCCGTAGCGAAAAAAAAAATAGTTCAACGAGATGAACTAGCTACTGAGCAAGTTCATCTTTTTGTTAGTGTTCTGCATGTTATTTAGAACCTATTTGGTTTAACCAGAACGAATAAAACACGCCTAATATAGTTCGCTTGATAAAGATGAGCATACGTTTTTAATTTTTACAAAAAATTGATTGAAATTAAAAAAACTATTTAATTTGTTTATTAAATTCAATGTTTCGATAATATGAAAGGTACACACCAACAAGAACCAGTGAGAAAATTGCCAAAAACTAGGAGTTACACTACAAGTTTTTCATAAGACTTCCTCAAAAGGATTTTTTACTCTAAATACGATTCTGAGGGTATAAGGTCAAGTAAACAATAATTTTTAATTTCACTCGACCTAATAATCATACTAATTCCGTGACACGTTTTTTAATTTTTTTAAATTTGAACACCATGTTATTAATAATCGATGGATTCTATAACAATAAAATCAATCAAGAAACCGAATTAATAAAATACACATGTTCCAAATAAAATTTGATGATAAGATCAGACAAAAAATGTACGTGTGACTTATGCACATTCGAATTTACATTTATAACTATCTTGGAGCTAAAGCTTTTTATTACTTTATTTTGAGGATCAATGGTACTATAGGTACAATTATTAAGTTTGCAAAAATCTTCTGATTGGTCTCAAAAGACAAATTCACTCATTTGCGAAAATATAAATAAAATAGAAAACAGAAGGAAATCACAAAGCAAAGAAAAGTTTAAACTGTCAGTATGATCAAACAGTGTTGCAGAACATGAAAATATGAGTTTTTCCGTTTAAAGTTTTTTTATATAAGAAAAAGTTTTCGTCAGCAAATTACGTAATTTTAGCATTAAAATACGTCAAACGTAATTTGGGTTCAAAATACGTCAAAAAGACGTATTTGACGTCATTCTGGCAACACTGGTTGACAGTTGAAACAAAGGCGGAAGGCATTTCTCTCAAGTGTGACAACCTTATAAATGAACCTTGCTCATACCTGTAAACAATTTTCTATTGAGCTACAGTTGGCTATTATCCTTTTTTGCCTAGATACTTCCGGCGAAAGTGCTTCTGTGCGAAAATTTGCCGGTATATTTGGCATAGGTGAGGGGGTGCTTTGGTCAATATAACTGATCGAATCAACGTAATTATGAAAATGCTTCCCAAATATGTATCGTGACCAAGCAAAGCTAAAAGTTCCCAAATAGTGGTTTAATATATAGGGAATTACCATTTTGCTTTGGGTATATTAATGGTACCGAATCTAAGCTTGCTGCGGCACCATTGAAGAACCACGAGTCTTTTTTTTCCAGGAACCATATTTTTTCGGTAAAGGCTCAAGTGGTATGCGATTAAAATCTTAAAATCCTTGATGTAGTTGTAGGTCCTAGTTGCAGCCATGATGTTAAAATTTTCAAGAAGAGTAAATTGTTTACTGGAAGCTGTACTACAGGACAAAGTAACAATTATTTCCAGAATTTTGTAAAATTGTTAAATCAAAAATACATATAATTAAAGCAATTTATTTAAATTATTTCATTATTGAATTAATACAAAAAATTAAAGCTTATTTATATCTATTTATATCATAACACTAACACAATATCTATATTGCGTTGTGTATTAAAAATATAATATTCTAAAATTAAGAAATATCTATAGCTTATAAATTATATGTAATTATATATAATGCAGATAAGAAATTAAAGCTTAACAGTGTTAAAAAATAGAATGCTTAGGATAAGCAGACTTTAGTTAATCAATTACTACTGAAAATATTAATTATTTCGCAGGTTTAATACGTAATTGTTATTATATAAATATACATAAATATTCTTTAAATTTCCTCAATGAGCTAAATATGAACTATAAATATGTAAATATATATATATCCCGAACTAATTTAGAAAACAGTTTATACATATGAATTAAAGAATATATATAATATTGGTAAATCTATTTGTTTTTAGTAAAAGTGTTACCGTATCAGAAATACATATATATATATATATATATATATATGTATAATATACATATATATAGGGCGGGTCAAATTCTGGCTCAGCGAAATTCGTAAAATACATGTAATTTCAAGACTTTTTCTCCACTACAGCATATACAAATTCTGAAAAAAAGCTGTGCGGACTTTCGTAAATAGATTCATACACATACATTCATACATTCATATTTTATAATTGAGAACAAAATCTATTTACGAAAGTCCGCACAGCTTTTTTTCAGAATTTGTATATGCTTTAGTGGAGAAAAAATCTTGAAATTACATGTATTTTACGAATTTCGCTGAGCCAGACCACCAAAAAATTCGTCCATACAAATTGACCCGCCCTAATGTATATATATATATATTTATATATTTGGTGATGCTACTGGTGATGTCACTTAGAGGATGTTGGCTAGCAACAAATTTTGCACTGCACTTGCTGGTGGTGGCACTTGAAGGACGCTCGCCAGCAAAGAAAGCCAATTTAACTTTGCTGCACTTGCTGATGTTGGAGACCGTTGGCCCACACACAGGCAGACACAAACTCAAGCACTTTCGTTCATTTTTTTAATTAATTTGTTATTTTTTAAGTTTACAATATTACAAGTTTACGAAATATGTTGCAAGTACAAGCTCTCGAATTAAATATGTCGCAAATTGATAAAATGCAAATAAAATAAAATATTTGCGCTTAAACACGACCGAAATGTGAAACGTCAAAATTTGTAATTGTCAAAATTTCATCGTCCATTTGACACAGCAAAAAAGACAAATTTATTACAACACACACAAATTTTATTCAACTTGATATTTTCTATCCTACCACGACTGAAAACTTTCTGATTGACACACAGCCATAGTTGACAACTCTGAATATAAAATGCCGCAGTGGTGAAAATAAAAAGCCACTGACAAATACAACAAGTATGAAAATTGTCAAACTTTGTTTGACGATATGTAATAAAATAAGAGCATCATGTAATTATTTGAATGTTGAACATATTCCTTTATCACAACTTAAAGATTAAAATGTTAAAACACTCAATCCATACATTATTTTTCATGTTTGCAAACGAAGTTCCAGCAGAAAAAAGCAGAAAGAGAAGAAGATCGATCTATTTTTAAATCTCACCATGAATAGCAGCTGTTTGAGTAAAAGCAAATTTTTCAAAAATGTTGACAAATACAACAACTGAAGAAATTGCCAAACTTTAAAGGCATATATATACCAATATAAACCGAACTAATAATAAGTTTTGGTTGCAAACATCTTATTGCAACCTAACTTAAGTATTTTTATACTAACAAACAGATTATATGCATTAATTTCAAGAGTTTCCAAGTGATTTCTTTGTGAGCTTGCGGCCGATTGTGGACGATTTCCTTGAAAAAATACGATGATGCAAACCAATGATTTACCCTCTACCAAAATCGTTCAACGCACCTAAAGAAGTTTTCACTTCAAAAAATATATATAGTCTCGTCATTTAAAAAAAAAATGTTTTAAAATGAGTCAATTTTTCTTAAGTGAGAGGACTTGCGTTACTTCGGTTAATTAACATTACAGAGGAAAAAAGAGCATATAAAAAACAGCAAATAGAAATTTTACTCACGTTGATACTGCCAAGATCGATGAAAGGCCTTCCAGGAGCTTGTTGAGAGCTGGATTGAAAAGAGATTAAATAATTTTGGGATATTTTAACATTATTTTTTGTTTTGCTCAGCGTAGCTTCTGCTAAGTCCCATCAACACAATTTTGGACCGTTTTTTTTTTCTTGTCATCACGCCATTACACATTTCTTTCTCTTTTATTATGGATAACTATTGTTTTTTTTTTCTTTTCTTTTTTCAACTTGTTTAGAACTGTTTAGTTTAAGTTTGCAAAAAGTAAAAGAAAGTAAACGTAATCAAATATTCTTTTGTAGATTATTGTTGTAACATGTTTTTTCTTATGCTTTTATCTACGCTTACGAAATCATTTAGATTTTATAATTTTATGTATTTCTCTTTAAACAAAACTGTAGATTTTACGCTTTCTAGTTTTAATTTTTTTTTCCCCTTTAGTGTAAAGATTAAAATATTGTTGTTTTATTATGCTAAGGAAAATTAAATTTGTGTTATAAACAATTTTAGAGTTTTTTTCTTTTGAGCACTTAAACTTGTGAAAGTTTTCAAGTCCATTTTAAGGCGCTTTTCTTAGTTCAAAAATGATTTTTTTTTATTTTTGTTTTTTTAGTTTTTAAGACATTTTTGGGGACTTTTTAGATCACGCGTGACACGTTTGGTGTCTGAGCAGAGTTCCGTTGCTACAACGTTTATGGTTTCGCGTTGCCGAGAGACTGCCACTGGATCAAAAAATGTGTTTCACGCTTCGATACCATGGTGATTGAACGAGAACTAGTAGTCGGAAGAACAGGTTGAGGAAACTTGGAGAGCCAATACGTTTGCGGTACAAAAAGTTCGTGGTGAGCGGAGTTTTTGAAGCTTGCAAGCTTACTTCACGCTCACCCACGTGTCTAAAATTTGCATGGTATCAATTTTGGTTATGGAGATGAACTTCAAGACTTTACCTTTTTGCTTTTATGCTTTGACTTATGGTACGACCTATGATCAAATGAAAAACGTTATTTCTTCCTGAATATCGTTTTCTGGACTACGCTTGTCTTCGCAAGAAGTAATTTTAGCTGATTATTGAAATTCGCTACACTATTAAACAATGTATTTTTGTACAAATCAATAGAATTTTATGATTTTTGACTATTAGTTGCAGTACAGTCCAATCGCTTAGCTTCTTCGGTCCAAAAGAAAGATTTAAAACGGAAGTTGGACTTTTATATCTCACCATGTTACCAATTTTCATATGTGCAGTGGAATAAAAAATTCGGAGACAATCATGAAAAGCTTGTCTTGCAAACATTTCTTGCAAAAACAAACCACTGTCAATAGTCTTCAAGCAAGTTTGAGAAAAAGTTTGCACAAATTGTTTTAAATAACGATATGAAAAAATTTTAAAATAAAATCAGAATCGTACATTGCAAGTACTATTGTAGTTATACTTTAGTACTTAAGTATGCATACTTCTACATTAGTATTTTGTATCATATATGTAGTTGCAATAAATCAATAGACACGATTCCGATTACCGGGGCGCCAAGATTTGAAAATGCAGTTTTAAAGTACTCATTGAGAAAATAAGATATACAAAAGGTATTATCGATATATCGATTTTAATTTTTTTTTTCTAAAATATCTATTCAAAAAACATCTATATCTTTGCCAATAACCAATCGATCTTAAATATTGACACGTTATTTGAAAGATATATGGTCAAACTTACGAAGTCCATATACGTATCGGATGGCATGATTGAATGCCAGCTGTAGCTTTAGTTGCGAGCTAGAATCCAGCTTACTGTAAACTAGCTCTGAATAGGAGATTATGGGAACAATAAGTTGAACTACTAGTTTTCTTCTGGTGCAAGTGGGTGTGAATTCAGCTGTCACTCTAAGATTGCGTAACACATAATAAATTTTTCGGACCACACTATTAATATGATCAGAGCATGCCAGAGAGGAATTTATATAAAAACCAAGACTTTTTGCACTGCTTGTTAATTTTAGCTTATCAGCACCTAAAAATAAACCAGGAATATCTTCATGAAAAACTTTGTCTTTCGCTATAGGGAGCACAACTGATTTCAGAGGATTGAGCTTAAGACAATTACGAATTGCCCATTTATTTATAGAGTCTAGATCCTCATTTAGTCTGTACACTAAGTCATCTAGAAGACCAACTCTATTAGAAAGATATATTTGCACGTCATCTGCATAGGCATGCATTGTTGAATGTTTGCAGACTCTAAATATATCATTGATAAAAATTACAAACAGCAGGGGACCAAGAACTGAACCCTGGGGAACACCACTAGATAGAAATAGAAAATTATTTTATTGTTCTTGTCTTTTTACTTGTTATTTCTTCTTTAATCACATTGTTTTTTTATTTACGATTGTGTTTTTCTTCTTTTATCACAGGAAAAATTGAGCCTTTATTGTATTCAGAATATTTATTACCAACCTTGACTCTTTGAACACGGTTTGACAAATCACTATTCAAGAGTCGTATAGCACTACTACTAAAACCATACATAAACTTTAGTTTCTAGCACAACAAAGAATGATTCACAGTATCAAATGCTTTTAAGAAGTCAAGCAAGCAAAGAAGGGTAATATGTCCTTCATTATAAAAAGCTCTTATATCATCAAGTATTTTAACACTGGCAGTGGCACAACTGTGGAAAGCCCTGAAGGCAGATTGCATTGGAGATAATAAAATGCTATCATTAAAAAAATTTACTATATGATATGACATAAGTGCTTCACACACTTTGGCCAGGCAAGACAGAATGCTGATAGGCCTATAATCATTAGGCCTATTTGCAGTTGGTTTTTTTGCTACCGGCATAACAAGAGCAACTTTCCATGAAGACGGAAACGAAGACGTGGCAATACAATGATTTACGTGGCAATACAATGTGTGTAAGGGGGCTAAGGACTTGCAAGAGAATAAGCTTTAAGAATTTTAATGATATAAGGTCTTCACCTATTGCAATTGACTTAATTTTTACTCTCGACTTTCTCACATCATTCACACTTACTGCGGAGAATTGAAAATTTTCCTGGACAGCATATTCAGAGAAATCCATGTGGTTGCTAGGAGTAAGTACAGAGTTAGAAAGAAAGTAATTATTTCAAATATCTGGGTCAACATTACATTCATCAGTACGTTTCTCACCAATCCCCATAGCTTTCAAGTTCCTCCACAGCACCTTTGAGGGAAGTGAAGCATTTAATTTCGACAAGCAAAATTTTTCTTTGGACTGTCTAATAAGGTAAACTGCCGCATTTCTAGCAGTTCTAAATTTTTCCCAATTATAAGCAGTCGGACACCTTTTCCATAAGTTGTGAAGCTTATTACGTTTTTTAATCGCTTTTTTTACATAAGCAGTAAACCATGGGCATGCTGAATTCTTTACCATCACTGAGCGTAGAGGAACATGTTTTTCAAAAAGAGTATTAACAATATTTGTATATACATTCAATTTATCACCAACTGATTCAACAAACCATACGTCATTCCAAGAAGTTAAACATAAGTCATTATGGAGAGCCCAAAAATTAATCGATTTAAAGTCACGATAGGTGATGGTTTCAGAGTTGCCATTTCGAGACAAATAAGTATTCAAACAGCAAAATAGAAGATCATGATCAGATAAAAAATACAATTGATCATATAACATAACAGATGCAAGGTCTGACACATTAAAGTAGTCTAAAAGACTGGGACTAGCATTACTGGCAAAGCGCGTTGGGATAGTTTCATTGACAAATGACAATCCTGTAGAGCAAACATTTTCACAGAACGATTTAGTAGTATTATCACGACATAGTAGATTAACATTAAAATCACCACATATAACAAGGAAGGTAAAATCAATTATATAATTATTTAGCTCAGAAAAAAAGAAATCGAGGCTATTGCACTTGTTCGGATTATACACGCAGGACAGAAACACTTTGTTCCATTTCGAAGAGCGCAGATAATGTGACGCAAATTATCTGCAGGAGAGAGTGGCCGAAGGCCTCGATTCATGCGCCAACGAAACCAGTTGAAATATAACCGCGAAACGAGTAAGTAGTAAATACAGTCCACTTATATTCGAAATCTATTCATGGTCCTAACGACTTAAAAACCACGCGACTAATAATTCATAAAATTGTGCACAAAATCATTTAAACTTTAAAAAAGCAAATTGCTGGCCAGCAAAAGCGAAGTCAAGCGCAGTAAAACGCAGCGAGTTAACGCGAGTTAAAAGTGCAGTGAAATTCGATTTGAAAAAGCGCAGAATTTTTAGTGCAGCGCTAAGCGCAAAAGCGCAGTGCGGGCAAAGTGAAATACAAATTTAAAACAAAAACCAATTTATGAAAAATTATAAATTTATCGAAAATCGAGCGTGCTAAAAACATAACCTCAAAGCTCGTGTTGAGGAGCGCCTACAAGTGTTTGACCTTGATTGTCGTACAATTGCAAGTGCAGCGCGAGTAAAGAGTACAAGAAAAAATAAAATTAAAAAATCATTGCGAGTGAGGAGCACAGAAGTCTGAAATCAGGCCACCAAATTTTATTAAATCAAGCAAAACAAAAGGCAACAACAACAACAACCGTTGAGCCAAGAGTGACCGCTAGCGAAGGACACGAGGCAGCGATAAGTTTGCACAAGTTTGTGTGTGTGTTAATTGCACTCAAAACCCACTCAAAGTGAGAAAGAGCTTTCCTTTAGTGAGTGCGCAGAAGCAAAAATAACTAGAAAAGGTGTAATATAGTGCGAGCGCAAGTTTAAAACAAAAAAAAAAAAAAACGAGCAAATCAAAACAAAGCGGCTTAAGCTGATTAAAGCTAAACTTAACAGTGCGAAAAAAATTTTAGAAGTGCAAATCAATAATAAACTGCGCGAATAAGTAAAAGTGCTAGAATTAAAAAAAAAAACCTTTTATGAACACAAGTAGAATCCGATTGCGCAGCGGAACAATAATAAATAAACGCATGATGGCAAAGGCATTACGAGCTGCTGCCAAGCGCACAATCAAAAGCAACTAGAAAGGTTACAAGAATCTATTGCAACCAATGAAGGAGCTGAAGAGCTTTTCGTGCGTAAGCAGTTAATAGCTGACGCATGGAATGATTATCGCGAAAGACATGCTGAAGTTATATCGGCCATCAAAGATAACACAAAGCTTGATTCAGAAAACGGCGAGTGCGACGCTGCTGAAGAACTTTATGTCAAAGCATCAGCAAAGGTAAGTCTGCTGATAACAGCAAAACAAAAATTAATTCCTACAATAAAGACCCAGGGCAGCACTATGGGGCCAGTGCGTGTTCAAGTCGTGCAATCGGCTCTTCAAAAGCTACAAGTACCGCGCTTCGATGGCAACTATGCAGAGTGGACAAAATTTTTAAATACTTTCAAAGCATTAGTCCACGACGTCGACTCGATGCAGACAATGGAAAAATTCCATCGCCTCATTAACGCACTACAAGGCGAGCCATTGAACCTAGTGCACAGATATGAAATTACTCCAGAAAATTACCCTTTAGCTTGGGATGCTCTGAAAAAGCGATACGACAACACCAAGAAAATCTTCGATGCTCACTTGACGCGACTTTTCAATCAACATCAAGTTCCACGCGGCGATACGAATGCCCTCAGAACGTTGATCGACACAACGAACATGGTTTGGTTCGGTCACTGCATGAGCTTCGAATTCCAGTGGAGCACTGGGATGCAATTTTTGTGCACATTGTGATGAAAAAAATCGACCAATCGATCAAGCATGATTGGGAATTGACAAGATTGGATAAACCAAAAGGCGAAATACCCAAATGGAAAGATTTGGCAAAATTTTTGGAGCGAAGAGCGGCGCACGGAGAAACAGCAACAGATTACGACCGAGAACCAAGATCAGCGCAAAGGAGCAACAATCGCAACATCTCTCAAGGGCGGTGGAGTGACCATGGCGCAGTCGCCGGCGAGCAGCAGGCACGGCAACAATGTCAACGATGCATGCTTTGCGACGGTGACCACCCCCTACACAAACGCCGCGATCTGCGCGATATGCCCATGAAGGAGCGCTGGGCGTGTCTAAGCAAATTTGAAATGTGCAACAACTGCTTCAGACGTGACCACAAAACTAAAGACTGCGCAAAACAAGGCTGCCCAAAGTGTAAAGGACAAAAGCACAATTCCACACTGTGCCCAAATGCAAATCATAACAAGCAAGAAAAATACGCAATGACCATAGCACGAAAAACAATTCCAGCACAAGGTGCAAACACAGATAAACAAAGGCATTCAGCACTAAGTAAAGCGCAAGCGCTGCAGGCATGCATTCACCAAAGAACGAAATGACCTTGCTTGCGACAGCTTGCATATTGCTCAAAACGAGCAATGGAAGCTTCATCAACGCACGGGCACTATGCGATGCAGGTTCGCAAATCAACCTCATAACGGTGGAATGCATGCGAAGATTAGGCTTAAAAGTTACTACACCGCGGATTTCCATCACAGGAGTTGGTAAAACAGCCGTCCAAGCGCACGGGGCAATTGTATGCTGCATAGCTAGCCGTGTCACTGATTATGAGCGAGAAATTCATGCTGCCAAAGATAACACCTGTAATACCACCACAGCAATTTGAACGCAAATGGCCTGAACTCAACAATTTAGAGCTGGCCGATCCGCAGTTTGGCGAACCACGGCACATCGATATAATTTTAGGTGCAGCATTGTGAGCAGAAATTATTGGCGCAGAGATCCGACGCAGCGATTCTGGTCAACCCACACTTCAAGCTAGCAAGCTTGGCTGGCTTGCATTCGGTCGCTGCGATGGAGCGGCAACCAACGCATCGTGCAACCTCGCCTACGCCGAGGAAAATTATGAAAACATCGAACGACTACTGCAGCGCCTCTGGGAGGTGCATGAGCCTTTAGAAGCAGAGAAAAAGACGCCAGAGGAAATCTTCGCAGAAAACCACTTCAAATCAACAAACAGGCGCACAAGTGACGGTCGATATGTGGTGAAATAACCATTCATCGATTCAACAAGAAACCTGCGCGGCACAAGAAAGATATGTGAGCGACGATTTAATTCTCTACACGGAAAATTCGTGCGATTTCCATCATACCACGCAAATTACAGCGGATTCATCGATGAATTTATAGTGCTAGGGCATATGCACGAAGTCTTCGAGAAAGAGCGTCATCCCGAAGAAGTAATATTACCACATCATGGAATCGATAAAGGCAAATTTCGAGTAGTATTTGACTGTTCATGCAAGTGCGAAACCGGTAAGTCACTTAACGATTTTATGTATGATGGGCCAACGCAACAGGACAATCTGATTGATATCCAACTTAGATTCCGGGCGCATAGAATTGCAATAACAGCCGACATTGTAAAAATGTTTCGGCAAGTCATGGTAGATCCCCATGACGCGGTAGCGCAGCGCATTTTATGGCGCATCTCCCCAGGTGGGCCGCTTACAACACTTCAACATGATCGCATTGTTTATGGATTAAAACTTGCATCTTACCTTGCAATCACTGCCTTACGACAATGTGCTATAGACCACGCAAATGAGTACAAGCTAGCTGCACAAACAGCGCTGAGAGATTTCTGGGTAGACGATCTCATAACCGGCACTGACACCGAAGAAGGCGCGATCGAGATATTTCATGAGTTGACGACACTTCTTGGAAAAGGAAAATTTCCACTGGCAAAATGGACATCCAATAGCAGGCGAGTACTGGAAGAAATCGACGAAGAGACAACAACTACAATCCGTCCGCTATCGGATGAAGAAACAACGCCAGTGCTGGGAATGCACTGGAACACGCTCGATGATGTTTTGCTATGGAAAGTACAACAAACAAAACAGACTTCAATCACAAAACGCATGGTGGTCAGCTAAGTTGCAAAACTTTATGATCCAAACGAGCTTCTTGGACCGATAGTCATCAGAGCAAAAATTCTCGTACAAGATATTTGGAAGCAAGGCACTGAATGGGACCATCTAGTTAGCGCAGAAATTGAAGAGCGCTACAAGGAGCTTATGCAAGAGCTACCTCTAATTGAGACCATCAAAGTTCCAAGATGGATCGCAACAACAGCAACAGCTCAGAGCATCCAATTTTTTGGGTTTGCCGATGCTTCAAACAACGCATATGGAGCGGCAATCTACATCAAGGTCGTTAGAGACGACAACAAAGCGCAAACAATGTTACTGTTTGCAAAATTAAAAGCGGCGCCAGTAAAAATAGTCACAACACCACGATTCGAGCTATGCGCAGCAGAGTTGCTAGGGCGAAACATTAAGCATGTTCAGCGAGTGATGACGCAGGTGATCAAAGCACCGGTCAAAGCAACAATATGCTGGAGCGATTCCATGGTCGTTTTGCATTGGTTACGCAAACTGCCATGCCAGCTAAAAACGTACGTTGCCAATAGAGTTAACTCAGTGCAGACGACAACTAAAGGCGCAGAATGGCGACACGTTCCTACTGCAGACAATCCTGCAGACATCATCAGTCGAGGCACCACTATAGAACAGTTGATAGACAGTCGTCTATGGTGGGGGGGACCCGAGTGGCTGGCATCAGATGAAGACGAATGGCCGCAGAAACCGTACGAGATACAGGACGATGAGGCCGTGGAAGTGCGCAGAGAAGAGAGAGTGCCAGAAGTGCTGCTGGTCACCACATCAAACAAAAAAACATTTTCTGCGAGGTAAAACAAATCTACTTGAATGCTACGGATAATGGCGCACTACAGTGAGAGTCACGATGTACGCGCTTAAATTTATCAAAAGATGTGGTGAGCACAAGCGCACACGCCCAAAGGCAAACTCAGTGCCACGCGATGAAATCAAAGAGCAGCTTAGCGCAGAAGCCTTTATTATTGCGCAGGTGCAGGCGCAGTACTACCCTGTCGAGATTCAAAAGTTACAGCGAGGGAATCAAGTACCACCACGCAGCGAACTACTTCAGATGAATCCACGTATTGACGATGAAGGAGTGCTCCGCATGAGCGGTAGAATAATACGAAGCAATGCGCCAATCGACACGCGTGAGCCGATTATCGTGCCACCTAAGAGCCAAGTGGTACTGCTTATCATTAGAGAAGCTCACCGGAAGACATTACACGCTGGAGTCCAAGGAACGATGCAATTCATACGCCAGCGATACTGGCACGATTTAGACAGGTAACTCGCACGCAATTGCGCAGATGCATTTTTTGCCATCGGTATTAAGCTCAACCAAATGGCCAGATGTTGTCAGCGCTGCCCGAATGCCGTGTCACACCTACATTTCCGTTTGCGCACACTGGAATTGACTACGCCGGCCCAATCCGCCTTCGCGCATGGAATAACAGCCGCAAAATCGAGCTAAAGGGTTATATTGCTGTTTTCGTATGCATGGCCACACGAGCAGTCCACCTGGAGGCAGTCACGAACCTCACCACGAGTGCATTTATGGCGGCTTACTACCGACTGGCTAGCCGCCGTGGAGTGCTTCCACAGCGATAACGCAACAAATTTCGTAGGCGCGAGCTAAGAAATGACGGCTATATGGGACAGTTAGACGAGCACAGATCTGGTCAGAGCGCTAGCTAAGGAGAGCGTTAAATGGGAGTTTATTCCACCGGGCGCGCCACACCAAGGAGGCCTCTGGGAGGCCGCCGTGAAGTCATGCAAACATCACTTGCGTAGGCTGACTCACGGACACGCGCTAACTTTCGAGCAGCTGGCTACATTACTTTCGCAAATCGAAGCGATTTTGAATGTTAGACCACTACATCCAGTAAGCGACGATCCATCGGATTTGGAAGTCATAACTCCAGCGCATCTTATCAACGGGCGACCCCTCACAGCACCGCTCATGCGCAAGGAAGCTGTAAAGGATGTTTCACCAACCAAGCGCTGGGCCTTTATTCAAGCGCAGGTACACATTTTTTGGGATGCCTGGCGTGCCGACTACTTGGTCTCGCTGCAGCGCCTTACGTAATCGACGACGCCACGCGAGAACGTCAAGATCGGCGACCTTGTTCTTATACTGGAGGATAACGTGCCACCACCACTCTGGGCACTAGAAAGAGTGACTGAGGCACGTTCCGATGCGCAGGGCCTTGTACGAAGCGTAACGATTCAAACGGCTTATGGACATGTTCATCGCCCAATTCAGAAAGTCAGCGTCCTACCACTGGATCCTGATTCGAAGCAACACAATTAACAACGTACAAAGGGACCGAGCAGCGCGCTCGACAACCCTGCAGTTGTCGACAACGAAACCAGTTGAAATATAACCGCGAAACGAGTAAGTAGTAAATACAGTCCACTTATATTCGAAATCTATTCACACTTTAACACAGTTATCAAATATACACACATTCAAATACTCAACATTACTATTGCTATTGGATTTAGATACAAGTTTAACATTTAAATTACTGCGACAGAAAATAGCAACACCACCCCCTTTCCTTCCCACTCTATCATTTCTCAAAAGCTTAAAATTATCAATTCTATAGACAGAATCAGCAACCTTATTGCAAAACTAAGTTTTAGAAACGCAAATAACATCCACAGCAGAATCTTCAACAATATATTTAAGATAGTCCAGCTTATTACAGTTTACACTCCTAGCATTGAAGTGTAAAACTTTAAGACCGCAGTGCTGTGCATAGAGAACTTTAATCAGAATTTTATGATTTCCTTTAACACCACTAGAACAATTGTCACTAAACATTGTCAAGTAGAAACACAGGTGGAAATAAACACTTATACAGTATGAGTCAAAACAATATGGCATCAGACAATAATATACCGGAAGTAACCAATGCTTGCAGACAGTAATATCACAATTGCAAGCAAAAGAATTAGAAGAAAAATTGATATACAGAATAGAGCAAAGAAAATAGATATTGCAAGATAGCCTAGAAATTGTATTAGTTTTTCTTAGCCAAAAAGAAATTGAGCAAGCAATCAGCACAATTTTAAGTATAATAAGCCTAGAATTAAGTAATAATTTAAACAGAATTATAACATCTAAACAATTATAAAATTGACAATTACGATAGCATAAAAAGATATAATTCAACAAAACATTTTAAGCTTTTAAATAACACATTCTAACTTCTCATCCCAGCGACGCAATCAACGCTATCTCTGCTTCCAACCCAATTTGCTTCACTATTTCGATCAGCTCTCACATACACCTTTCCACGAAGAGAAAAGACAGCAGACAACTTATTTTCTCTCTTTTTCTGTTCAGCATAGATCATTACCAGCCGATTCGCCTTAGTCAGACTTTCATGCATGAAGAAATGTTCATCACGCCAGCATTCGATATCACTCAGCATAAGCGGCCTCTTTTTAATTTTACGAAACGCTGCCACAGCCTTAAAAAGTTGGTTTCGATCATAAGCTGACGTCAGTTTTACAACAACAGCAGGCTTGGTTCTGTTTTTGTCATTTGCCCTTAGCCTAAAAACATCCCGCAGCTTAGGAGCATTACTTTTCACAACAGAGCAAAACTGTTAGAGCAAATTATTACGAGACTTAATAATTCTAGTAATGGTTGTACCGCCGTGTACCCTTATTAACTGCATCTTTATGTAAAACGAAACGAAGGCAGAACGTGGTGCGAGACACGGTAAGCAATACATTTTTCCGTGTCAAAAAATATTGTCGCTCGTTTCTCTCACGACGTTCAGCCTTCGTTTCGCTTAACATAAAGATGCTGTAATATGCACCTTGATTTTTTTTGTTTCCGATAAATTGGGACCAAAATATCTTGACCCTGTATGAAAATGACTACTTGATTTTACACCACCTAGCAAGAAGATGATACATTAAAAAAAAACTTATTTGGAATATTGTTTTTTGTATTACTTACGTAAATATAATTTCGAGTCTTTATGATAAATGCTTAATATAGTTAAAAGGCAAAAGCAACCCATATAATCTATTTTACACTACACCGAAAAGTTCTTTATTTTTTTCCTTTCTTATGCAATTATATATTGTTTTGTATATTGTTTTTGTCTAACTATTATACTTATACAATAAATGTAATTTAAGGGCAATAGCAACATATACAAAGGACGGAAGTACTGAAATTTATGTTCCTTTTAAATATTATTACACATGTTTTTCTTATCATTATATTTTAATAAAAATATTTGTTAGTCTTAAACTTAAATAAATATAATTGTTATGGAAGCTTAAAAAATTGGGGTTCATTGTTTAAAAAGATTAAAATTGTATTTTTGTATACTGTATTTTTCCATGCATATGCATACACATTCTTATTTTTGTGTTGTAAATCTTTTGCTTTTAAAGTTTGCTTTTAAATATACCAACATGGTAGAGTCGTCCCAGAGAGGTGGGTACCATAGCTGTCAAACACAAAGCGTTGATTATAATAGACGGAACGGAGTCAAGTGTCATTGTGGCGGGACGAAACGGTTTCAAACGGAATGGCGATTATAATAGCAACGAAAGAGGATTTAATTTTTTTCTAAAATATATTTTATTACAAAACAAATTCCATCAATTCTTCTTTTCTTATTATTTTAAAACATGAATTCACTCAAATTTTATCAAAAATACGGAAAATAAAACAAATGCAGAATAAAATTAATAGTAGCATCTGTCAACATAAAGATTTTGCTCAAAACGAAACGGAAATCAGCGGAAAAATCAAAAATCTATAGATCTCAACGTCACGTGCTGCTCCCTTCCATCTTATTATAATCGAACTCATAAGAAACTCATGCAATAGATTGTAAAGTGACATTTCTCAACATTCTATAACGTTCCGTTCCGTCTATTATAATCAGCGCTTAAGAAGAGCGTAAAAGACAATGAATAAGAACTTGAACCAGGGATGGAACAATGGCTCTATGAAATAAGGCCCCAAACAATTCCATACAAAACAAAAACACAAATAATTGGGATGTTATTTCCTATTTTGGGGCATTTTTGAAAAAATGGGGCTTTATTTCATAATGAAATAAGGCCCCAAGAGTAAAATGAAATAAGGACCCAAAAATTATTTTAGGAATTAAAAGCATGAATATTTGGGGTGTTATTTCGATTTCTGTGGCCTTATTTAATTTTTTAAATTAGGTTTTTATTCCATTGTAAAATGGCCACCAAAAATTTTAACACTCCTTGAGGGTCAGACTTGGATACGGTTGTTATAACAACTTTTCGATTTTTGTTATTTAAAATCAATTAAAAATTTCTCAATTGAAAAAATTTAAAAAAAAATGTTAAGTTTTGATATTTTTGCCACTTAGTGAGGCCATAATAAAAAATTAAAAAATGAAATGAATTGTGAAAAATTTCGCGGTAAAAGAAGGACCAGTGAACTTCTCCTCAATCAAAAAATGATATATAGAAAAAATCCACTTATAAAACTATAGCAAAATATGAATGTCGGCAAGAGACCTGTAAAGCAAGAGTATATTAGAGTTTGATTCCGTTTTAAGATTTGAGGCCTTTAATTTTGGGGTGCATTTTTGCGCAGCCTTTTAAGAATCTGGCATATTTAAATTTGGGACCTTTATTGGAGTTTATTTCGGGCATAGTTGAAGAATAGTGAAAACTCAAATTTTACAATTTTACATTTAATTTTAAATTTCAGGCCACTTTCAAGTGGTTTGGAAGTTAAAGGGTTCCAAAATTGTTAAAATTGGCCTGAAAAACTTGTGATTTTATTTTCATACAAAACTGATAGGTATGGGTATAAAAAAGGCTATTCTGTTACCTATTCAACGAGCCATTTATCATTAAAATCCATGAATTACTTTTAAAGATATATTATTTTACGTATTACTGCTTACACAAATTATGTTTCATTATATAAAGAATTATATCCAGAAGTACTGTAGACAGCGTAGCCTGTGTTTGACTTACTGAGGGTTGTAATCCCTGAGCAGCGGCCAAAGGCCGCCTATTAAAAAGATAATTAATTTGGACTCCAGCAACATGCATATATTCATATATAGAAAAACAAATTTTCACATTTGTAGCCGCGAGTTATACATACTTCGTATTTCTTAAAGTACTCAAAAGAATTCATTTATTGATATCTCTTATTTAATAGATCACATTTAGACCTTTTAAAAAGCAAACATTTTTTGTACATTTTATTTCACATTAAAGAAATTCGGTCGTTTTCATATAAATACTTGAAATGGTAATTTTTTGCAACTTTGAACCCCTATAACTTCTAAACCACTTGAGAGAAATTTTTTCAGAAATGGACTTGGAAGGCTTAAAATATATGGTTTAAAATTTTAAAATTCGAGTTTTCATTATTCTTCAATTGTTCCTTTATTTCATAAGAACTTGTTCCATAATGAAGTATAGCCCCAATTTTGGGGCCTTATTTTATTTTAGGCTGGGGATTTATTTCGTCGAATTGGGGCTTTATTTCGTAGGGTGTTATTTCATAATGAAATAAAGCCCCATAATTGGGGCCTTATTTCGTTTTTGTTTTGGGGCTTTATTTCCTGGAGCCTTATTTCGCAGAGCCTAGAACAATACCCACAATTGTGCTATTTTTGGTACTTTCGAGATCAAGTTACGCACGTGCGTTTTTATTTTGGACTATTTAAATTTCTCGGAGCCAAAAATTTTGGAAAACTTGCACTAAAACAAACAACGATAACATTTTTTATAGTGAAATTTTTCGTCGAATCCAAATATCGTAATAGTTTTTTCGATTAGCCCCAATTTTTCATATAAATGGAAAAATTAAAAAAATCCACTGTTGAGAGCAATCTATATATATAAAATGGAATGTGTGTTTGTTTGTACCTTATAGGAGACCAAACCTCTAGACCGATCTTCCTGAAATTTTCACAGCATTTAACTGGGACTCTGGCATGATTAATAGGGTACTTTTTTCGACCACGACCACTTTTATGCCCACTTTTTTAATTTTATGTAATTGCTCCCACATAGTTTTTAACAAATTTACTTCAAATTGTATACACATTATACTCCAGGCGAGGTAGAAATAAACATTTCTTATGCCACGTCCCCTTTCACGCCCCTTTTCACGCCAAATTTAAGTTTTAAACTTTTTGTTCTCTGTACAAATTTGTTCCTTCCAACGGATTATTTTTTATTTGGTAGTATATTGCTCTTAATACTGTTAACGTCGCCATATTACTATGAACCACGCCCACTTCACCGCTCTCTTTTTTTAATTCAGATACTTACTTATACCACTAACAATGTTTGCTATACAAAATACTTTTTTTGTAATATGTATTTATCTAAAGTTTTATATACTTTTTATCTACAGGTAAGGTAGCCATAGATTTTTTTATTACCAAATCCCCCTTTTTCGCCCCATTTTACTTTAATTATAATTAATCTGCTTTCAATCTATATATATAAAAATGAATGTCTGTCTGTCTGTTTGTTTGCTTGTTTGTGCTTTATAGGAGGCCAAACCCTTAGACCGATCTTCCTGAAACTTTCACAGCATTTTACTATGACTCTGGAAAGAATAATAGGCTATATGAAGTTTTTATTGGACAAAGGGGCGTGGCACTGCCCATACAACCCAAAAATTTAAATCGCCATATTTTGGGCATTTTTTGACCTACGTTGATGCTATTTGGTACATATGGTATTGGCATAGTTAGGAATACATACCAGGAGAAAAGTGGGTGGGACCACGCCCCTTTTTAGGAAAATTAAAAATTGCAATATAGTCTTAACTACTGGACCGATCGTCATTAAATTTTCACAATAGGAAATTCTTACGAAATATTAAATTCTTGACTATATAAAGTTGTGAGTGGACGAAGGGGCGTGGCCTCGCCCATATAACCCAAAATTTAAAATCGTCATATCTTGGGCATTTTTTGACCAACGGCGGCAGTATTTGCTATGTATGGTTTTGGCATGAATAGAAATACGTACCAAAAGAAAAGTGGGCGGAGCACGCCCCTTTGTTTGCGATATATTGGAGGCTGGACCTGTAAACCGATCTTAAATTTTCACAGCGTGCAGCTTTGACTCAGGAATACTTATTACATGATAATATTTTTCGACCATGCACACTTCTGCACCTACTTTTTTACTACGTTTATTAACGGCTTTACCACAAATTTAAAATACATATTAATTAAAATAGTGGGGTAGCCCCATTCTCTTTCTTCCACCACTGTCTTCAAAACAGCTGATTTTATAATACGTGTTAATTAAAATAGAGAGTGGGGTAACCCCATTCTCATTCTCCCACAACTGACTGCGAAACAGCTGATTGTGTAATTGCTGCTTTTTGATTGGTCTAAAAATAAAAAGGGGGAGCCTGAAGCAAATTACATGCGATTCAGTGCTGAATTCTAATTGGCTTACAACAAAAAAAGAGGCGAAGCATTGCAATAATTAAATTAAATAAATAAATTTTTGTAAATATTGTATATAAATACTTTTAATTTTATTTTATACGAGGGGGGTAGCGAAGCACACCGGGTTCAGCTAGTAATTTACATAAACGCTTGGAAAAACTTTTATATTCTTTGAATGAATTGTTGTTTGCTGTAGAGGATAGTCAAACAAAAATTTTAAGGTATAAAATGTGCCAATAGTGTCAGTAGTATGGTTGCTATGGTCGAGTTTAGTTAGAAAACTTTTTTTTTTTTTAAACAAATTTAAAGTTTCAAGCCCAGTATCGGAAAAAAATTTTATGGGTGATAAAAAGTTAGCCCTCTAATTTGATTTTATTAAAAAATTTAAAGCATATATACGTCTATAGAAAAGTCGTAATTTACAAAATTATGGCATTTGAAGATACACATTTTAAAAATCTTAATTTTTTTATATATTCAGTATCACTAATTTGCAATACAATACGGATGCAATACGAAAGTGCCTTTTGCCTTGTGTAAAAAAAAACGCGTTTTAAAAATGTACTAAGAACTAATGTTTTTTTTTTTCTAAATAACCTTGTTATTTATTATGTTGATTTTATATGATTTAAATACAAATTCTAAATGTTTGATAGTTTTTATCATAGTTGACTTTAAATATAAATTATAGTTGTTTGATAGTTTAAAATCGTTTATTGAGCTTTAAGTTAAGGTTAGAACAATTAATTGTTCTAATGAATCTTTCCAAAGAAACAACAACAACAACAACAACCTTTTCAGTATGAAAAGGAAAACATCACTAGCTGATTTTATTGCAATTTCGGCCCTGCTAAAGGCTTCATCAGAAATCTTTGTGATACGCCGTGCAAGCACGCATTAGCGCACTGCATCACAGAGGCGATGACATTTTAAGTGTCAATTTTTCAGTTTTTCACCCATTTCATATTTTCATGTTTGTTGTTGTATTTTTGCTTAACTTTAGTCTTTATGCTTATGCTATTATGGAGACCAACAGTCTGTTGGAAGTCTTTCACTAACTAAGCATGGTTGCTGATATATTTTCAGCCTGTTTCAGTATGATTTATACTATCAAACATTTAGAATTTGTATTTAAATCATATAAAATCAGCATTAAAAACTAATTTAATACAGAATGCATACACAAAATGGATTTTTTGCAATTTTATTTCTGATTCGTGCACTTTTTCAAAAACAAAGCAAAAGACACTCAATGTATTGCAAATTTGTGATACTAAATATATAAATAAATAAAATTTTTTAAATGTGCGCCTTCGGAGATACAGTATCCAATAGTTGACACATTTTTCGTAAATTCATATTTTAATAGCATGATCTATGCAAACTTGTAATTGATTTTAATACATTTTTACGTAATTTCATCAAAAAGTATTTAAATAAGAATTTAAAAAAAAAGAATTTTTAAAAACTCTGACTTCCAAAAACAGGGTGGTTAAAATCAAAAATTTGATATTTTTACAAAAGTTTAAATAATTTTTTCAAACCTTATTCATAATTAAATAAAAATCAATTTTATTGTACTTAAAAGACCAGTTACTTTTATGTTAAACTATTTTTAAATGAAGTCAATACCTTTATTAGAAGTAAAGATATAAGGGAAATCGTATGCACCTAAAAAATGTTTTTGGGCGACCCAGAATAATTTCGAGTGGAACCACGATGTAACGGAAAAAGAAAAATATAAAAGGTCCACCAAATAATTTTTTTTTTTTTTTGAAAATGCTATAAAAAAAACTACTGGATATTTTCTCGAATTTTCTTTTTTTATTTGAAAATACAATATTTCCGGTTAATAATAGAAAACAGTTTCATTCAAATGGCTGCCTCGGCTGGCCATGCAGTAGCCTACATGATCGGTCCAATTTTTAAGCACATTATCGATTGTGTGCAGCTGTATTTCACCAATGGCTTCACGAATATTGTCTTTTAAAGCGTCAATTGTCTCTGGCTTGTCGGCGTAACACTTATCTTTGAAGGCACCCCACAAATAATAGTCCAACGGTGTCAAATCGCAGCTCCGAGGTGGCCAAACGTCATCAGCTCTGCGGCTGATAATGCGATCTTCAAAAACAGGGCGCAAAACATCGAGTGTAGCTTCGGCTGTGTGGCACGTAGCGCCGTCCTGTTGAAACCTAATGTTGCCAATATCCTCCTCTTCAATTTTTGTGAACAAAAATTCGTTCAAAATGGCCCGATAACGATAGCCATTGACTGTAACGGCCACTCCTTGCTCATTTTCGAAGAAAAATGGCCCAATTATGTCTCTGGACCAAAATCCGCACCAAACAGTGACTCGTTTTGGGTGCAGCGGCTTTTCAATGTATGCGTGCGGGTTTCTTGTGCCCCAAATGCGACAATTTTGCTTGTTTACATACCCACCAAGATCAAAATGAGCTTCATCTCAAAAGACGATTTTTTTGGCAAAATCGGCATCTTCTATAAGTCGATCGCAGGCCCACTTCGACCGCAGAAGCGAAAACGCATTGGATGGTCAGTTGGCTTCAACTCCTGAACCAATTGGACTTTGTATGGCGTCATACCAAGGTTTTATGCAAAATTCGTCTCAATGATATCAATATTCTCGGGTGTACGCACTGCTTTTGGCTTTTCACGCTTTGGTTTATCGATGAGGATGCCAGTCTCTTTCACTTTTTTCACAAGATAACGAACATACGGAGCTGACGGTGCTTCTCTTCTTCCAAAATCCGTACGCAATTTTCGCACACATTCTGCAACATTACCATGATTTTCAAAGTAATGTCGCAATATTTCCCAGCGTTGTTCAAGCGTATACACAACCATATTCGTTCAGCGGAAGGATAAACTAATTATCTGTCAAATAAGACATGAGCTAAGTGTTACCATTCACGAAATAAGCACTAGTTGAAAAAAAAAAGTTAGATGGCGGACCCTGTATAAAAAAGTTTTTTGTTGTTTCCCATAATAGGACATTCACATAAATTTTTTGCTAATTTTTTTAGATGGTGAGGCGACATCACTTGGCGAAATTATGCCCTGGATGAGTTTGTGGCTCATAGTAGCAATTAGTCAATTTTTAGCGAATCACTGTTTTTTTAAACGCGTTATTAAATTATCCATGGACCATAATCTTACCAATAATCTTCCAAGTTTTTACCAATACATTGCATGTTGGATTATTTATCAATAAAAATATAACGAAAACTTTCAGCAAAAATGACAAATTAGGTCTGTTCGCGTAGTCGAATGCAAACGAAATATTTCAAAAGTTTTTACTAGAAAGTGCCTGAAAAGAGTTCGTTTATTGAGAGAATTGGGCAATAGAGAGGAAATCACATTTTCTCTCCGTTCAAGTTTTTTAAAGTTTTTAAAAGAAGAATTTCATCTTGTAAAAAGATGAAAACTGTCAAATGGTAGCTGAGTGTGTGTAGCAGCTGAGTTTTTTTTAGATTTTTTTAGACTTTTTGACATTTTTCATTAAATTTACCAGAAAGCGTTTGTTAACTTTTTAAAGTTGATGTTAATTCTCTCTCAATTTTATTACTTTTGATGTTTTTAATTTTTTTTTACCAGAAAAGTACGCGAACAGACCTATAATTTTTCAAACGCCGCCATTTTGTTATTTTTTAATCAATTTCAATAAAAGTGGTCTTTTCCATAAAAACACTCTTACTAAACAGTAAATTTTTGATTTTTGGTTTCAGATGATTCTTTTGACCTGTTGATAGGTCGCCAGCTCGGTTCGTATTTTGCAAACTGGCGCACGTAGCCCCTGGTCCTGCTTTAGAAAATTTTTTTGTTTATTGTTTTGAATATTGATTAAATAATCTAAAAATTTTATACAATCTTCTTCGGAGTACTATTTATATACCTGAAAAGTTTTAAGTACCTATATATTTTACTTTTTTCAAAAAACATTCATGAAAATGGCCTAATTATTGGCCTGTTTAACCAGACTGGACTCTTAAAATAAATAAAATTTTATTAACACTTTTCATATCGACCGTTGCAATTGGTTAAAAAATTGGAAAGATCTTAGGCATTCAGAAATCCGTATGAAAATAAAAATATATTTATTTTTTGCTTCAGAATGTCTATTATAAGCGTTCCTTTTTTTAGTGTAAGCACAATTTTTTTAAAAAGGTACTATATTATTCTGCAATTAGGCACAATATGAAAAATTCCCTTTCCATCCCTGGCTTCAACACATTGAAGACAGATGATAGACAACTGATTGTGAAAATATTGTGGAACAAGCAAAGTTTCAGCGATTGCGTATTTCTTCACGAGGCACACAAAAAATGAGCCATTTTCTTTTTGAAAAGGCTTTCGGAAAATTGCACAATTTCTTGGCGTTTAATTCTATCAATTAAATCAATTTAAATCACAAAAATTCACAACACAATTCCAACTGACAAGTTTTGTTATTTGCCTTGTTTTTGTTCGTAAAGAACTGAATTTGACAGCTAAGGTACCCACCAAGAGAGAGAATTGTATCTACTAACACCACCTCCTTCTATATACCTTGGCGCTTTGTTTGCACTCTCACGCATTCGTTCCATTAATGTAGTTGCTAGCATTCGGTTCGTTGTTATGAGAATGCTTTGAAATGGCTATAAATTGCAGTTGTGCAGCTCTTTAGTGCACACCCCTGATTTAGGGCCAACTTTCAAGGATTTGTTTTATTTTTTGTGGAAAGCAGAGGTAAATAGAAATTATTCCTGAAATCAATGAATATTACCTAAGAATTCTACATGCTCAGAATTAAAGAATTCGATTTCTAATTAATTCCATCTAGCATAATCTTTTACATCATTTCGCGATGCAAGTGATTCGGAAAATGACTAAAATGATTTTCAAAATATAAATGAATTTGTCCAATTTTTCATAATTTTATTTTTATGATATAACCTGAATGAATAATAAAGCGCAAGATGTTAAGTTTTTAAATGTCAAATAAAAAAACTAGTCTCAGAATAATGAAATGGTAAAATTTCAACTATTTCATTTTTGTTATTGTTAGCTACAACCAATTTATCCTCATCGTTTATTTTCGCTTTTATTCGCCAACGCATACCCCGTGTATGCCAAAGCATCATCGCGATCAAGCCAACTACATGGACACATGCTAAATATGATCTCCCCCGCAACCCCTTTCTCTATAGCACATACTCGTCTTATGTTCGCTTGCAACCCTTCGACTTATGTTTGATGTTCTACACAGCATGGTATGAATCGTTTTTGTTTTCACAAATTTTATACTGCATTCTTGGTTTCACAAAAAATATTTCCTTCTTTTGCTTTAAGCGCGTCATATAGCCTTTGGAATAAAAACTTTGCTCTTCAACCTCAATAAAAATTGTTTGAGCTTTTGTCCACCTTAAATGGAAAAACCGCATTTTTCATTTATAGACGGCAAGTCGATAAACTAAAATATTTTGATAAAATAAGATTCAGAGAAATCGAGCATTTTATAAACCATTATATCTACCTTGTTTCTTTTACATTAATGGTATTCACTACATTTATTTAGCCCTGCTAACTTGCTAAGCTTAACAAATTCATTAACTCCTGTCAAAATTTTGTATGGGAAAAGACTTAGCAGCTTGTAAGCGAGTTAACGAGCTCAGCACCATGTTTTTTTTTAGCAGATTCCATTTGTTATGTCGGAAACGTCAAACTTATTGAGTGATGAATCGTTTTGGGAATAAGTACTATTGCCCGTATGACACTTTGTTTTTTTCTGTTTTTTTAGTGTATTTTATGATGTTTTTCGAGCGAAAGAGCATGTCATATTAGGAATCCAAAGAGGTGTAAACGATAAAGCTATCTGCTAAAAAACGAAGTAAAAACAAGCGAAAAACAATCTAGCCTATTAAAAACATAGTAGCCAACTCGTATTTCGTTAGGTTTTTTGATAGTTGTCTGTATTTTGTTAATTTTTCTTTATTTGACCGAATGCGTTATTTTATAAATACAAAATAAAAATAAAACGTAGTTGTCTGTCCACTTAAGTTTCGTATTTTAAATTTTTGAAAATTATTCTTTGTAACTGAACGCGATTTGAACAGATTTTTTTCAGCCGGAAACAAAATGTTAAAACTCAGTTTTTTAAGCAACACATTTGTTTCCCTCTATCATATTGCCGAAATGTTTTTGTAATTTATTTTCGTCGGTTTTTCGTCAGTATTAAAAAAGAAAAATACAATAAAAAAACAGAAGAAAAACGTAGTGTCATACGGGCATAACAAGCACCAAATTATTTTTGATTTGCAGCTTCAAAGTCTAAAAACATCCCTTTATTAATAAAAAATAAAAATTTTGTAATGGAGTAGGTAGAGATTTAAAACATTTCAAAGTTTCTGAGTAACAAATGCATCAAAATTATTAACGCACTGTTATATAAAATTAAAATACATTTTTGGTTACTGTTTACTGGTTATTTTTTTTAAACTGGTCATTCCAGCCCTTGGAAAGTCTTTGACCTAGCTTCTATTGATCAATTGTGTTGTGCGTGTAATTAAATGTTTGATCACAAATGACCGAGAACTGGACCTACGTGTTTTATGCCGACTCCGAACGGCTATGTAAGAAGCTTTACATGGCAATTTTTACTCTCTGCGGTTTGCGGTTTGCCATTGTTTGCAGAGAAGTAACGACCGAACAGATAATTTAATTCAATTGAAAAAACTTTCTGTCTGAGCTGGAATTGAACCCAGGCTACCGCTATTCTTTAGGTTAGGGGCCACGCACTTTACCCAATAGGCTACGGTCGTCACTTAGTTTACTGGTTATACGAGTTATTAAAACCACAGATTTTTAGCTGTAGAAGTCTTTCAGCTGATTTTGACATATCAGTTTAGCACTTGATTGTAAAATGTCTTAGCAGATGCGTTTACATCAACAGCTGCTAACTTTAACAATTTAGCAGTTTAGCAGGACTTAACAAATTTTACTGAATACCATTATTGTGTTCTTTTGTGTTCAATCAAGTAAAGCTACTTCATTACTGAGCAGCTTTTCACTTGAAATCTAACAGTCTGTTTGATATGTTTCCCCTGCTACTCCGCCTTCACTGACTTTTATCGGTGACACCTACCCTTCACTCATCCACATCAGCTTGTTTTTCTATGGTCGCTTGTTTATCTTATTGCTACTCCTCCTTCTTCCAGATACATGCATGGCATGTTACCTACTCAGTGTTAACAATGTTAAAGCAACAAATATACAAACTGATATAATTTATAACCATTTAACATTGTAAATGTTTTTGTTGTTGTTTTGCAGTTGAAACCCTACAATAGTTGGCAATAATTTGTGGAGCGTCGTTAACAGCAGGTGATAAATGTGGGTTTGGTTACATTTAGTCACGCAATTCGAGCGCACCCCGCATTGTTAGCCACATTTCAGCGAATGGACGGTTTATCGAGAGCCATGCGTCCAACATGGTTGAACGCTTGTTTTGGCCATTAAGGTATTCAGGCATAAATTTTCACTATAAAGGGATGATTATGAATAAAAATCAAACAAAAAATAATAATGAAAGTCCTCTTAAACCATTTTGATAAGCAAGTTATCAAAACTTTATTGCAGTTGTAAACTTATAGCAACCCCAAAAAAGCATGTTATGTAAGCAAAGTTTTTTATCTAAAATGTCAAATAATTATATGAATGGCAAAGAAATTTCGTAGAATAATAAAACTGTTATAATAACAACGTATTTGGGTAATTTTTTTGCAACCGAACACCTTTTTGACCGACACATCTTCGATTTGGCTGAAACTTTTTTCACGGTTTCTACATTGAAAAATAACAGATACATGTCCGAGAATTTTTTATTGTTCGTATTTTTCAATAATACAATTCATCGAAAATTTGAGAAAAACGTGGTTTTTGGCTTGGAGACTTATTTTTAAAAATTTGTAACTCCGGTTCTATTTGAGCTACAAACTTTTTCTTTTTTAATTTTAAAGCCAAAAAACTGAATTTTGAGGAAAAATATTTTTAATAAAAATTATTAACAAAATTTTAAATGTTATTAACAATTTAATAGTTTAAATAAATTTATAACAATGGCCCCACCACGTAGTAAGTTTTTTTATATTTTTATCGTATTTTCCGTTAAATTTTGCATTAGAAACATGTTTTCAAAATATTGTACCTTTTTAACCACTATTATTAAAATACTCATTAATATAGCGCTACACGTGAGAAAAGCGAGTTTTCATTAATAAAAAAAAACTATAGCTCAGATCAACAAAATTTAAATGTAAAAGTTGTTGATAATACAGATATCTACAATTTTGTGCTTAAAATATTCTTATATAAAGGCTTTGACCAGAGATTTTTTTCTTTATTTTGTCTATTCCGGGGAGTCCCAAAATTTTATTTTACTCCATTTGCAGCAATTGACCTTGTCAACAGCAGAAGTCACAATAGGATGTTTCGCCGAAGTGCCGAAGTGAAGGTATCGAAGTGTTCTGCTTGAAATTTTACAAGTAATAGCCGATACACATTGACCGCAACAGTCGTTCACCAACAAAACGAAAACTTGTCGTCAGAGAGAAATGTCGTAGTATTCACGACGACTTGATTATAATGAACGCAACAGCGACAATCTGTATTTCATACAAAACATAAACAAACTCTGCTATGTTCGCTCTTGTCGTCTATCAAATAAGAAATAGATTGAAGTCTGCGGCAGCAACATTTGTGGTCGTGTTCTCTCTTTGTCGTGCCGTCTTCAAAAAATACATCTTCATAAGAAAACATGCATTCTATTTTTTGACAATTGGCGTTCGTCGCTAGTCGCAGTCAATGTGTATCGGCTATAATGATGTCGTTTCACAAGTTGGATCGTTCGAACGCTCAATAAAATTGTCCCGTTTGTTTTCCATTCGACTTTTTGTACAACATCTCTTCTATGCCAACCTTGTTTCTGGTTTTTATCAACGACCTTCTGTCGTTGACTCAATACCCAACACATTCGCTGCGGACGACAGCAGTATTTGTCATTCATATTCATTCAAAAAACGACCAAGCTCTATGGAGATTGAGAGAAAGAGGCAAAATATGAATTACACACTTCTTAATGATCCACAAAAAATTTCCGAATGGGATTCAATTTGATCTTCGTTGGAATAGTCATATTTTCGATGTGTCAAAAGATGCGGGCAAGTGCCTAGGTTTTTTAAAATGGTGCAAAAAATATTTCACTTCCGCTAATCTTCGCATGATCTACTCTTCAAATATCGAGCCGTAATAGAGTACAATTCGCACATTTGGGCAGTGGGTTCAAGATGTTATTTTGGAGCTTCTGGATCGAATTCAACGTCGTGTTATATATTTGATTGAGGATGAATATATTTTATCCTCTCTCAACTCTCTTGGGCAAGGACGCAATGTTGGTGGCCTCAGCCTTCTGCATAGATACTACCATGGAAAGTGTTCATGGGAGATGTATGGCCTGACGCCACCAGCTCGTGTATTTCCCAGGTTCACTCAGGCAGCTGTTCAAGCCAACTCCATTACCATTGCCTCGATGTCCAACAGAACCTACCATTACCGAGATAGTTCGTTCTTCAGTTACGCGGTAAAGTTTTGGAATAGCCACCCTGCGAGCGTGTTTCCCGGCAATTTGGAGCTATTCAAATTTAAAAAAACCTCTATACTCTATCTATTCACCCTCCAACTAACTATCACCAATATTCCGATTCAACATAATGTTTACATATTTATCCCCTCAACGTTGACTCAGTCTATAAAAAAGAAAACATGTCGTCCAATATGTTGGACCTAATCATAGGAATTTGAAAGTTTGTTGAATTAATTATCTTGCGAATAGTGCGGAAAACCAAATATTTGTTTTTTTAGTTTGACGCGTTTGAAGGTTTTCACCCCATAAAATCACAATCAATTTAATTTTTTTTTTAAATTTTGACCAAAAATAAGCACAAACATAAGTTTTTTGTTAAAAAAAAATAAAAAAATAGGGAACTAGAGGGTTCACTCAATAAGAGTAATTAAGACACGAAATTGTAGTTTTTTTAATTATCAACAAGTTTAACTTATAACTTTTGTTGTTCCGAGCTGTAGTTTTTTATTAACGAAAAACTGTTTTTTTCAAGTGTAGCGCTTTATAAGTTAATGTTTTAATGATAGTAATAACAAAGGTACCATATTTTGAAAACATATTTTTTATGTAAAATTTAACGGAGAATACGATAAAAATATAAAAAACTTGCTACGAGGTGGGGCCATTGTTAAAAACTGATTAAAACAATTAAATTCTTAATAACAATATAAATTTTGTTAATATTTTGAATTAAAAATATTTTGTTTCTCAAAATTTTGTTTTTTCGCTTTCAAATTTAAAAATAATAAAGTTTTTAGCTCAAATAGATGCGGAGTTATAAATTTTTTAAAATGAGTCTCCAAGACAAAAAACTCGCTTTTCTCAAATTTTCGATCATTTGATTATCGAAAATATGCGAACGAAAAAAAAATCCTCAAACACATATCTCTTATTTTTCGATATAGAAACCATGAAAAAAGTTTCAGCCAAATCAAAGATGTGTCGGTCAATATTTATCCAAATCCGTACGATTTGTTAAAGAACCTTTGTAGTTAGTCTTTTGCAGAGCTGTAAAATCAGCATTAATTTTCATAATTGTAAGTACAACTGAATAACGACACAAGAATGCATTCATTGAATTCAAAATTGATTTATAAATAAAATTTTTAATTCACATTCATTTTTAAAGAAATTTACTAGTTATTCATTTCAATTATTCATTTTATTATTGAAAATAATGAATCATTTTTTTTATTAATTTGAATGCTATTCACAAAGAATGCAATTCACAGAGAATTTCTGAATTTCCAATTATTCTTTTTTATTGCACTATAAATTTTTTATTCGCTATTAATTTTTTATTCTTTATTAATTTTTTATTCATTATTAATTTATTATTCATTATTAATTTTTTATTCATTATTCATTTGTTATTCATTACTCATTTTTATTCATTATTCCTTTGTAATTCATTATTCAATTTTTATTTATTTTTTATTTATTATTCATGGCAGGATTCGGGCTATGACGATATATATAATAACCGCAAAAAAATCGTCCAATTAATAATATTAAAACAATGCCCGAGTCTTAAGCTATGAATAAAAAAATTAATAATGAATTAAAAATTAATAACAAATGAATAGAGAATAAATAATTAATAATGAATAAAAATGAATAATGAATAAAAAACTAATAATGAAAAACAAATAAATAATGAGTAAAAATTATTAATGAATAATAAATGAATAAGGAATAATGATTAAAAATTAAATAATGAATAAAAAAAGAGTAATTGAAAATTCTGAAATTCTTTGTGAATTGCATTCTTTGTGAATTGCATTCTTTGTGACTAGCATTCAAATAAATTAAAAAATTTATTCATTATTCTGAATAACGAAAATTAATTATTGAAATGAATAATTAAACATTTTTCAAAAAGGAATGCGAATTAAAATTTTTATTTATAATTTAATTTTGCATTCTTTGAATGCATTCTTATTTCGTTATTCACTGATTCACTTTTTTCTAAATAAAATCAAGTCAAATTAAATGCATTCTTTTACAGTTCAGGTCTTATGGAAAGATTTAAACTACCAGTACAGAGTTTGTAAAATAAAACTATTTTATTTTTTTAAATTATAATATATTTTATAGCCCAAACAGAATAGGCATAGCCAACACGTAGCGAGCTGTCGAAAACGTAGCCAACGAAATGTTGTGCACAAAATGGAATTTGTGTTGATAACGCAAATAGAGCTGTATGCTTACAATATTTTGTTATTTTTTACTAAATTAATAGATACAGCCTTTTATAAATAAACAAATATAATAATTTGTTTGTTTTTTTACTAATTTATACTAATATGTTTTAGTCAATTTTAAGTTTTCTAATTTGAACTATGTATTTTGACATTTCGCTACCGTTGGCTGCGGAAAAAATTAAAAGTTCGTCAACATTTTTGTGTCGGCTGCGTGTCGGCTGCGTTTGCTACATGTCGGTTATTTTCATTGGCCGCATTCAGCGCAGACAACTGTTGTGAACTGTAATGTCAGCGCTACCTTAGTTCACGATGTTTTTCTCTGAATATGTTGCTACTCTAAACGTCAGAAGTTAGATTCAATTTAATTTTTATGTAAAATTAATTCAATTGCAAATGTTTCTCACTTTAATTTGCTGCGTTCTTTCTGCGTTTATTAATTTAACAGCGTCAATAACAGCATCTGACAGTTAAGCAAACAGTTGTGTTCATGTAGCATAGAATTTGTTCGATCGATTAAAAGGCGTTCGCTACTTTATCAGTTTTAGTTAGCGCTACCAAATTTGTACCATTCAGCGAATTTTTACACAACAGTTGCCAACTGTTGTCTGCGCTGAATGCGGCCATTATGTTCATTTCATAGGGTTGCAAGGCAACCAACTTCTATGTTGACATTTCTTCTGTTGGCTATGCTTATTCTGTTTTGGCTATTAGCTTTATGTCAAATATGTTATTTTAATTCTTCGTGTAGCACTCGTGTGAGCCCGACCTAAGAAAGGAAGTTTGTTGTTTTATGTGTACGCATTTAATATAATAGCATCTTCTTTTAAAAAAAAACTTGTTCACGCATTTATAGTTAATACGAAAAAAAATGAAATTTTTTAGAATTATAACACAAACTTCTACAAAATGCTATAATATTTATAACATTTAATATTATAGCATCTTCTTTAAAAAAAAAAACTTGTTCACGCTTTTATAGTTTATACGAAAAAAAACAAATGAAATTTTTTAGAACTATAACACAAAATAGTTAGTATATAAAAAATGCCATCATTAATTTTTCACGTCATACGACGAAAAGATGTTTTAGTTTTTATTATGCCACTTTTTATGGGAAGAAGTCGTTGTTTTCAATTGATTTGATGAATTTCTTTTATAAAACGACAAGTTTAGGTTGAAGCTAATGTGCAATACTTGAAATTATTGTACTAATTTTTGGGGAATATAAAGAGATTTTACGTTTTGATAGTGTCATTTTGTGTAGGAGGTACACCCAGAGAAAAGACATGGTTGAAACATGATTACCGCAATAACAATTTTTTTACTATATTATTGTACTATCCCTGCAACCTCAAATTTTCGCCTTAATTAAGTCATTATTTAATATTTGTGGTACTAAAAATAACATTTTGGTTGAAATCATACTATCGTCAACATATTATGATTGCCTCAACTATTAGTTGCAGAAAAAAATGTTGTGGTTCTGTCAATCATGATACTTTCTTGTATCGAGTATCCTTTTTAATATTAGGGACACACAAAAATGATTATAGGAATTAAAGCATATATTCATACATCATATATAAAACAAATTAAATTCAAATTTGGTTTTGTTTTTTTTATTAAATTTAAAATTAATGTGACTACATTCAATTTGTCTGAGAGCAAAACAAAAGCAAAAAAACTTGAAATATGTAAAAAGAGAACAGAAGATCCAAGAATTATTTGTAAAAGTTCCGTTATTGTAAACCACGTGTTGTTTGTAAGTCATAAACATTTAAGTTTAGTTTTTTTTGCGCTAGTTGTGACATTGACTGTTCCATTTATAATGGCACCTTTTAAATACTGTGAAGCTCGTAAATTACAAATTATTTCCGAATATAAAAACGAATACTCGCAAATATCTAACGTGAAACAGTTTGATATTAATCGGCCAATAGTTTGCAGATTAATAATGAAATATGCCATCACAAAAGACGTAACAACGGTTACTAAAAATCAAAAAGTTTTGATATTTCGGCTGAAGCTCATCGAGTTGATCAACTAGTTGTCGTGTTTGTAGCAAACTTAGCTACTAAACGGAAAACTGAATTTTTTCTTCGGTTTTTGTTGAAGTTCTGCTATGGGCATTTTATGAACAAAATTTTTGAACTGAATTTTAACATCTGCCATCAATTGAAAGTTGTGTCTGTAGGAAAAAACACAAACCAGTTGATCAACCAGTTGTTCGATTAGTTGCTCGTCTATAGGATCCTTTACAGCTAAGCATAAATAACCAGGTGAGGCGTTATAATTTAAGCAACTTTGTCTGAAACTGTGACAACGAGTTGCAATTTATGGTTCTTAGACTCAGTTTTGCAAAATAGCACCTAAATTGGACCGTTTAGAAATTGAAAACCGTTTTTTTAGCGATGAATCAAAGTTCAACTTGATTAAATCAGAAGGGATGTGCACGATACGCGCGACCTAGGTACACGACTTGAAGCCCGAAACTGCAAAATAAATTTTATGCACGGAGGCGGAGGCATTATGGTCTGGACTTATTTTTCCTATAATGAAGTTGAACCATTTCAAAAAATCGATAGAATTATGGATCGATTTGTATATATTGACATTTTAGAAAGCAAGATGCGACCACATTCAGAGTGGAATATGTCGCTTCAGTGAACGTTTCAGCCCGACAACGACCCTAAGCACACTTCAAAGCTCATCAAAGATTACATTAGAGTCAATGGGATTCAAGTCCTTGATTGGCCGGCACTGTCACAATGACTTGAATTCCATTGAAAAACTTTTTGGGATTTTGAAGGTAAAAGTTTCTGGTCAAAGGTTTTTCAATAAGACTGCACTGTATGAAGCCCTGAAACTTAATTGGGAATACCTAATACCAACATATCTAATTTAATAGAGTTGATGCCGCTCAGATGTGCAGCGGTTATCAAGAATAATGAATCTTACACCAAATATTAATTATGTTGCTTTTGTTTTGCTCTCAGACAAACTGAATGTAGTCACATTAATTTTAAATTTAATAAAAAAAAACAAAACCTAATTTGAATGTGAGTTGTTTTTAATATGATGTATGAATATATGCTTTGGTTCCTGTAGTCATTTTTGTGTGTCCCTAATATTTAAAAAGATACACGATTTTGTAGCAGCGTACTGATTTTGTTGCAGCGTACTGATTTTGTTGCTATTATTTTGCGCAGCACTGTAAATGTGAATATTATGATAGAGACAAACATACTCGACTTTTAAATGTTTGTCTGAACTAGTCTTTGATCGCTTAGATATTTAATTTTATTCCTTCAGTGAAGCAACACATTTGTCTTGCTTCGCAGATAAACGTCTACGCAGCGCGGTGTGTTTTTATTCTTTAATATTAATGAATACAGTGAGAGTGATGTGTAAAATATTGTAAATTGCAAACTATGTAATTGAGAGGTGGGCAAACGAAACAGAACATAACCAGAAATCGAAAGAACTTATTGTGTCTGAACATTTTGCAGAAAAACCTTTCACTTCATTGAAACGAAGACATCTTGTGTTGAATTTTTGGTGAAATGGTTTTCAATATACTGAGCTTAAATTAATTTCATTATCAGACAATTTAAAAGACGTTACATGTCTGCGTGTTCAAGAAGTGAAGGGTTTTCTTGCAAACTGTTCAGAGACAATAAGTTTTATCAATTACTGGTTATGTGCCGTTTCGGTTCTCAACTTTTCAATTTTTGTGTTGTGTTATAAATCTCCCTTTCCTAAAGACTGCAAAGAGATAAAAATGCAGGGCTTCAAACTTCTTAAAACATGCTTTAAAAGTTAAAAAAAAAAATAAATAGAAAAAAATATTGTTGCAATAATATTCTGGTTCCTAAAAAGAAATTTATTTTCATAATAAAGTTGTTGCAATCATTCCATTTTCGTCACAATAAGATAATAATGATTGCTTCAATAATATTTTTGTTCCAACGAAAAAATCCTTTTCTAAATATAGTTGCAATCATTTCACCATGATCATATAAACCATTGTACATTAGGATGCATCGTTTTTATTTAATTCACATTTAATAGAATTTTTCTGGTGCTTTAATTTGTAAATAAAAAACCTGTGTAAAGAAAAGGTACACAATTGATGACGTCATGCCCTAGAATGTCCGCATATCACAAAAATTCGACATTTTCTTAGTTGTTGGATATATATTGATCTCTATAAAAGCGTATGCGCTGAAGATCAGTGAAAAAATTTTTTTGTTACTGAAGTATATGTAGACTATGTGAAAAAAATTGGAATCATAAATATACATACAATTCTATTTTTCAGGACGATATTCTGAACAGATTTTAGGAAAATGTTTTTCAAATTCGTTAGAATATCAAACTTTCTGAAAGAATCCGTCAAATAAAAAATGTATTTAGAATAGTTTTAGTAGTACTATTCAACACCTTTAATTTCTTAGAAGTCTCTAAGTGCTCTGGAATTAAAGTTATAGTATTTTTAAGATTTTGTAATTCTATAGTTTTCAGATCTGCGAACGCTTATTTTTCATCTCTGGATATTTTAGATCCAGAGTTAAGTGCGTAGAATGTACGATCTTACATATTTTATCGATTTTAAAGCAATATTTCTGAATTAATATATTTGAATTTCACTGTTTAGTATTAAGATTATTATGATAATTAATTACACGGTGGAAATATTATTTTATTTTTTTTAAGTGACATAGTCTAGGCTATAGGTATGGTCGAGTACAGTACGAAATCATATTTGAAATTGTGAAATTAATAAACCCCCAAAAATTTAATTTAATCGTTAAAAACCCGATTTTTTTGGTGCTAATTACACACATTAATTACACACTAATTACTGACACATTACACATTTTGGAAAGATGAAAAACATTGCTCTATTCATGTAAAAAGTAGTTTAATGGTCATTCGTATTCAAAAAATACACCAATTTTAAAAGAAATCATAAAAATGAATTTATTACGAGCTTTAAACTGATACATGAAGACCAATGGATCTTGGTAGTAATTTCTTATTTATAAACAAATTCAATAACTCAGTAAATTTTAATACGATTTTCTAAAATGAACATTCATTTTTTTCCTTCTGAATTTTACTTTCAGAAAATAGATACGTTTATAGTAATTCTTAAAAAAGCTTTGGCAGTAAATAATCGTTAAAGTTGAAAAAATTAGAAAAAGGTAAAAATGTTAGGTTTTGTCGTTTATAACTCAAAACATTCTTATTCCAGTAAAAAAAATGTATGTAAATATTGTATTAAAGAAAGTATTATCTTTTATCTTTCCAAAACTGTTAAATCGAAAATCGGTTGAAAACTTGCTGAGTTGCTGATTGTGTAATGTGTCATGTACCAGAAACTTGTGTTTTTAACAGTGGGGGTGTATTAATAATTTACGATATGGTTTCGTATTGAACTCGACCATACCTATAACCTAGACAGCGCTGGATTTAGGCCTAGGCCCGATTGTCATCGATTCAAACTCTTTTAAAAGATGACCAAATCTTTATTGACTCGGCTGATAAAGCGAACTTATTGCCTGGATTGTTTGCACAAAGTTTTAATCTCTCGGATAGCAATCAGCCACTGCGCTTTGTTGAGGGTTGATCTTCTGCAATGCAAGCAATTAAGTTTCGAACGAGATTAGTTAAAAGGCTTCTTACAAATCAAAATATAAACAATGCTTCTGATCCTGATGGAATACCGTCAATTGTGCTCAAAATGTTTGCTTCTTCTCTGACTCGGCCTTTGCGAAACCTTTTAAACATCTCCTACAGACCCGGAGTATTTTTATCCTGAATTATCCTTATTTTAAGCTGAAGACCCATTGCAATATGCTCTACGCTTTTTTTTTTTTTTGTCAAAAGATCAAAGAATCAAGGCATGCGCCTTATACAGACAAGGTTTGGCCTTTGATCTGAAAGGAAAGTGATAGATTTATTAAGAGGAATTAATTGGAACCATAAGTGAACTATTGATTAGGCGAAATAACCGTGAAAGCCAATTTGAATTGCTTTTAACCGAAACTAGTTTTAGGCCTTAACCTCGGCAGGCAGTTTCCAGCCCTTAGTTGTTCCTTTCCTTTAATTCCATATTTTCCACAATTTAATTGTGGATTTTTTAAGGTTTCCATAATTCTTATATATAGGAAAGAACAAAGAAAGTGAAAAGAACCATGCCCGAATCCAGATTCAAACCAGGAACCTCTTGGTTGATAGTCTAGCGCACTCTCCACTAGACTACAAAGGCCGACAAAGCTTTTCAAAGCTATGGAGAGCGTAATAAACTTTTACATTATGAACTATCTAGAGCACAACCAACTGCTCAGTGATCGTCAATATAGTTTCCATAGGGCCTACTGGTGATCTTACGGAGTTCTTAACCGAAAAATGGAACCAATGCGTTTACTTTTTCGGAGAGAACAAGGTTGTTGCTCAGGATATTTTAAAGGCGTTTGACCGAGTGTGGCATAAAGCGCTCGTGTCAAAACTAATTCCATATAGTGTTGGAGGTAATTCTGTTCGATGTACCACCTGTTCGATGTTTCCTCAAGGACAGAACGATTCGTGTAGCAGTTGACTGTATTTTGTCCGAAAGGTTCAGTTCTACTGCCAATCTTGTTTCTGGTTTTTATTAACAACTTTCTTTCGTTGACACATAACCCAATCCGTTTCTTTGCGGACGTTATTTATCATTCATACTCAGTCACAAAATCCCCAAGTTTTATGAAGATTGAGAGGAAGAGGGGAAAAACCTGTTCAGGAAAACGCTAATTTTCTACATTAAAACGAATTAAAAACTATTTACGGGCAGCTATGATGCCTTATTAAAAATTGAAACAGATCCAGTACAAAAACTATGCTATGAGAACGTAAACAGTGACTTCGCACGAGCATATGCTGTATAAATCTCTATGCAATTTGTGTAAAAACTTAAAAATACACATTTGATAATTAAGTTCTATTGTAAGAAAAACATTTCATATATTAGAGGCGGTGCTAATTTCGGGCCAAGGGCGGCAGAATGCCTAAATCCGCCACTTAACTTAGACTATGTTACTTAAAAAAGAATAAAAGTACATTTCCACTGCACCACCGTGTAATTAATTATCATAATAATCGAAATACTATAACAGTGAAATTCAAAAATATTAATTCAGAAATATTGCTTTAAAATCGATAAAATATGTAAAATCGTATATTCTACGCACTTAACTCTGGATCTGAAATATCCAGAGATGAAAAATGAGCGTTCGCAGATCTGAAAACTATAGAATTACAAAATCTTAAAAATACTATAACTTTGATTCCAGAGCACTTCTAAAACTCTTAAATTAAAGGCGTTGAATAGTACTACTAAAAATTATACTAAAAACAATTTTTATTTGGTGGATTCTTTCAGAAAGTTCGATATACTAACGAATTTGAAAAAAATGTGCCTAAAATCTGTTCAAAATATCGTCCTGAAAAATAGAATTGTATATATATTTATGATTTAAATTTTTTTCACATAGTCTACTTATACTTCAGTAATAAAAAAATTGTTTCACTGATCCTTAGTGCATACGCTTTTATACAGATCAACATTTATCAAGCAACTACGAAACAGTCGAATTTTTACGATATGCGAAAAATCGTTATTTTTTGACCAAATTTATTTCGATCAAAAATAAAAATTATAATTTGACTTTTATTTTTTTAATTATATATAAAAGTTTAAATTTTACTCTTATTTTTTTGAACATATATAAAAATTAAAATTTTACTTTTAGTTTTTCGATCAAAAATATAAGTAAAAATTTTACTTTTAGTTTTTTGATCAAAAATAAAAGTTAAAATTTGACTTTAATTTTTTTGATCAAATATAAATGTAAAAATTTGAATTTCATTTTTTCGATCAAAAATAACAATTAAAATTTTACTTTTATTTTTTTGATCAAAAGAAGAAGACATATTTTAATTCCTATATTATCTGCTGGCAGTCGCTGTTCCAGTCCTTTGCGGAATAAATGAAAACAGAATGTGCAATGATAAGCAACTGATGCAATGCAACAATATGAAGATCGATAGCAATGTTTTTATCTCTGTGCAAAAATGTTACTAATATTATTATTATTATTAAGAAATTGTGATGTACAACAACACTTAGTCTTTTATAGTACTACATGATGAATAATCACTGATTACAAAAATTTATTTAGCTCAACTTAAATTTGAATTAAATTTATATATAAATTTAATAACCTGAAGCATATAATTTAAATATTAACATATAATTCTGTTAAATAAATTATAACTTATAGTATAAATATTGGTAAATTATTTAAAGTAAAGGTGACATAAGATAGTAAGATTTTGAATAGCAGATAAATTGCAAAGAAAAAAGATAGAATTGAGAAGAGAATGGGATAGTTTATTTAAGTGCAATAGTTTTCAAATATGGCACGTTTGAAGCTGGTTCTTGAAGTTATTCGTTTTAAAAAGTAGGGTTATGCACAATCTAATGGTGCTGATGAAAAAGAACCTCCTGCTGCTTAGATCGTTAAACCTAGGAACAATAAAGCTAGTTACCGTAGGGACTGGAAAAACTGAAGTTTCACATAAAGGTATTCAGGCCTTTGTGTATGCAAAAGTGAATGCAAAAATATAATGTTGCAAATGTTTAAATATTCAAATAATCCACACCCAAGAATTTCTTTGCTCCTATGTGAAATATGATCATGTCGATGGACCCCAGCCGCACTATGCAACCAAGAGTTTATGGTGTGATTGAGAGTCAAGCGACTATATACAACATCAGTGTAAGAAATATGTGGCATGATCAAATGCACAACAAGTCTGTGCCGAGTTTCAATAGGCTCCTATCCCACACCTAGTCCCTCCGATGGACCGAATCAAGGTGTTATGCGACCCATGCCGAGGAATTACTAGGCTGGAGGCCCATTAAAAATAGTCCAATCACAAAAGGATCGTACCGGATACCAGGCGCGCACAGGGACCTCCCCACAGGGAGGAGCAATCCTCACAATCCGCCAGCGGTCACACCTCCCCTATGGTTGGAGCAGGACATAGCGGTTGAAAAGCTACTGCCAAAAATGTCGCCGGAGCGGGAGCAGGCCCGGGCAATAAAGACAACTACTGCCAAAACATTTACACTACTGCGCAGGGGTGCCATAGTCGATGCAGACTCGGACCACGAAAACGCAAGCTCAGTTGAGAACACGCTTCTCCTCTCTCTGGATAAGTCAGCCCAAGACCAAGTCTAAGGAGGGGATGAGGGCCAAGGCCAACTACAAAGCGGCCCTTAAAACCTGCAGCCGGCTGTCAGGCAAGATTGATCTCTCTTCCAAAGAGAAGGAGTCGCTCGCCTGGACTAGGCAAAAGGTGAAAGAGGGTCGCAGACTAAGCTTTACACATCTGACTTCGCAGTTTGCGAACAAAGTAGAAGAGCAAGCTGCTCAAAAACGCCAGAGATCGGTGGAAAGTGCGATAGTCGGAGCTCCACCAAGCAAACGACAGAAGCAGAAACAGATCATAAACACAATCCCGCAGCCTAAACAGGAGGTAAGAACCAAGGCCAGTGACGTGACTAAACGACACCTGATTGTAGCACTGATCGAGCGGAGTGATCCCCAAGGCAAAATGACCCTCGAGAGATGGAAATCCGTAGAGATGAAGTTTCTTGAGGTGATGTTCGCGAAGTTGGAAGCCCAACCTAACGCTCCCATGCCCACCTTCGATGGAGCGGGCTGGCTCAATGGGGTTAATATCCTGAAGTGCAATGATGATCCAACTCTGCACTGGGTGAAAGCAGTAGCCCCGACACTCTAAGGCACATGGGAGGGTGCCCAACTGGAAGTAGTGGACAGGACTAGTATCCCGTCCCTACCAAAAGCGAAGGTACTCTTCCCAAGAGTAGTGCCACAGAAGTCCGTACTGAAGCTTCTCAAAAAACAAAATTTGGACGTGCCAACAGCTGACTGGAGGGTGTTGAAGGTTGCTGATCCACTTCCTGGTAGTAGCGGGGGGCAACACTACATCCTCCAAATCAACAAGGAGGCAGAGGATATCCTCTACGCGCGTTACGGGAAGATGGCGTGGGGCAACAGATACACACTAGAGTACGAAGAGGTGGAAAAAGATCTCGGCCTAGAAGCTGTGACCGACGCTGCCAAAGGACTCAGTCTGGAAGATGCGGGTGACGGAGGCACGCTCACGAAAGTTGACCCCGTAAAGGAACCTTCAGCCTAATGCAGTTGAAGGTCCTTCAGATAAACCTGCACAAAAGCAAAACCGCCAGCGCAGAACTCCTTCTCGTATTGGAGGAAGGAGGCTACGATGTAGCTTTAGTTCAGGAGCCGTGGATTGCCTCGGTATCGAGGTATCTGGCGGTATCTGGCCTAAAGTCACAAAACTTCAACACGTTTTTCGCAACAACAGTAAATAGAACAAGAACAGCCATCCTTATAAGGAAAGGCATCTATACTTATCTAATGTCTCATTACAGCACTGAAGATCTCACTGTCGTGGCGCTAGAGGACAAAGCGGACGAGCCGATCCTGGTCGCCTCATGCTACATGACGCATGACGACAACGCACCACCAGACGAGCTTCAAAGAATGGTAGCAATCGCCGGCGGGAAGAATCAAGCAACTGTCATCGGAGCAGATGCCAATGCACACCACCCGGAGACGGAGAGTAGTCAGGAGTCCCTCTAGGTGCTTTTAAAGGCGTATTTTTCTGGCTGTAACGAAGCTCCAAAAACTGCTTTAATACAAGTACACAGGATAACCCCGCTACAGGTTCCACACGACTGAATAACGTCGGACGGAATCGTATGGGCTATAAACTCGTTCTCGGGATACAAATCTCCGGGACCAGATGGTATAATTCCTGCCATGTTGCAAATGGCTGAATCGCGAGTCGTCCCATGGCTGAAGAATATATTTAAAGGATGCATAAGGCTAAGCTATGTACCAGTGACTTGGAGGACAGCGAGGGTTGTATTCTTACCAAAGGCATGTAAGAGCAGTAATCTCTAACCGAGAGACTACAGGCCAATAAGTCTGACGTCCTTTGTACTCAAAACGCTTAAGAAACTGATTGACTTGCACCTAAGAAACAATTCAATCCAGTTGTCAACCAACCAACACACATACACGAAAGGGAAATCGGTTGAAACGGCACAACATTCCCTAGTAGTAACCCTAGAAAAGCCCTCAACCACAAGGAATACGCACTCGGTGCGTTTCTAGACATCTCAGGTGCATTCAACAATGTATCAACCACCGCAATCCTTAGTGGATTATGTGCAATAGAGGCACCACCAGCAATAAACCTATGGTTAGACAAGATGCTAAGCTGCAGAAAGGTGCGGGCTGAGTGGGGCACTAAATCCATGGTAAAGGAAGCTCGCAGTGAGACACCCCACTGAGGGGCCCTCTCGCCACTACTATGGAATCTTGTCGTTAATGAACTACTCGAAAAATTTGCAGGTAGAGCCCCGAGGATAACTGCCTATGCAGACGACATAAGCATAATTATAGTAGGGAAATGCCTATCAACAGTAAGCTCCATAATGGAGAGCACACTCAAAGATGTACTTAGATGGTCAAATTCAGTCGGTCTTAGTATTAACGCAGAGAAAACGGATCTGGTTCTGTTCACGAAAAGGTACAAGATACCACAGTGGATACCACCGAAATTGAACGATATACGTCTCATACCGAAAACTCACACAAAATATCTAGGAGTTGTCCTGGAAAGCAAGCTGTCATGGAAAACTAACGTAGAAGAAAGGGTGAAGAAATCCACCATTGCGCTATACACATCCAAGAAGATGCTAGGCAGTACCTGGGGTCTCTCACCCTTTTTGATGTACTGGATCTATGTAACGGTAGTGCGTCCTATTCTACTCTATGGGATTTTTGTGTGGTGGCTGGCTGTGAACAAATCAACATTCCTCAGGCACTTGGAGAAAACTCAGTGGCAGGCAGCGCTATGCATCACGGGGGCACTGAAGTCAACTCCAACTAAAGAGCTTGAAACCATTCTAAGTATGGACCCCCTGGAAATACATGCAAAACTAACAGCCGGAAAAACGGCACAACGCCTTACGACGGCAGGCAACATGCGCATTTAAAATTTTGGACATTGTACAATCGGAAAGGATCTACTTAATAGCACGGACTACATGGTGCCTCTCACAATAGTCAATTCCAAAGCACGAACTCTTCTGGGACCATATGACTGGTGCAAAGGTATAGAACAAGCACAGCAGGCGGTCAACATATTTACAGACGGCTCCAAAATGTTTACGGGGGTAGGTGCGTCTGTGTATTGTGCAGAGCCTAATATAAGGAAGCCATATAAACTGCCGAACCACTGCAGTTACTTCCAGGCGGAAATATTTGCCATAAGGAAGGCTGCTGAGATAGCCCTCAGCATGGACACACAACACTCATACATCAAAATTTTCGTTGACAGTCAAGCGGCGATCAAATCCATGCGCTCCGCTGGCATCAAGTCCAAAAGTGTCATGGCTAGCAAAGATGCACTAGATGCATTATGCGTTTCGAAGAGAGTGCACATCTACTGGGTCCCTAGCCATTAGGGCATTAAGGGAAACGAGATGGCAGTTGGTTTAGCAAAGGAAGGCGCTGGGCTGGAATTAGAACTCGCAGAACATGTACTTACTCTACTAGAAGAGTTGTACAGGAACCTCGAAAGAAGAGCCACACAAGCAGCGAATCGTAGATGGAGTGATACGACATCGTGCAAAATCTCGAAAATCATGTGCAATGCACAATGCGAAAAACGAACTCTGTTCATCTTCGCATTGTAGCACAGCCGCGCAAAGATTACAGGACACTAGCGGGCATGCTCACTGGTCACTGCATGACGGTAGTCCACGCGAGGAAGCTCGGCATCACCATGGATGACAACTGCAGGAAATGCAAGGAACCGGGCGCAGTGGAGACCCTGGAGCACCTTCTATGCACATGCCCCGCCCTACTTAGATCGAGACTAAAATACCTAGGCTCATCGACGTTCCCGTCGCTTAAAGATGTAACCAAAGTATCTCTGGAATCCCTCCCAAGGTTTGCGAATTCAACGCAAATCTTTAAAGACTTCACAGAAGGAATAAACACAAAGGTTCCTTTTGTTCGCTACCGGTACCACTAAGGACCGGAACTGGTCTATGTGAGCCTTCACAAAGGCATCCGGATTAACCTAACCTTTGATCAAAAAAATCAAAGTCAAATGTAAACTGTTATTTTTTATCGAAAAATAAAACTAAAATTTTAATTTTTATTTTTGATCAAAAATATTAAAATCGAATTTTAACTTATATTTTTGATCGAAAAAATAAAAGTCATATTTTAACTTTTAGTTTTGGTTGTAAGGACCAAAACTTTTGCAAAGTTTTGCCCAACATGTTTTAATAATAATAACTTTCATTTCAGACATCGTTTCCTGCTGGGTCGCACACGGTCGACTATATACAAAAGTCCAACCGAGAATTACACAGTGCGAAGATTAGCCATGCTAGGGCCACTTCAAGGGTGGTCAAGGCCAGGTCTAGCAGAAGACGAGGAGTGGTTGACCCAATCTAGGGGTTTAGATTAGGTTTAAGTAGGCTAAGTAAAACATGAACTATAGGCTAAGTTATTTTTAATATAATCTTATTTACTTTTATTTAATATGCTTTTATTTAAATTTAATTTTTATTAAATTTTATGCTTATACTTAGATTTATATAAATTGTATTTATTTATATAATATAACTAATAAAACAGGAATGAAATTAAACCATACTTACCATGAAATTCTTCATCTTAATTTAGTCAGGCAGGAACCACTTAGTCATGCCAATAATGTGTGCCCCTTTTTCTCACAGGGATGCTGGAAAGCATAAAACACATATAGTTAAATTCCATATAATTGTTGCTTCGGCAAAACTTAATGCGTAATTAAAAACAACAGCTATACGATCAGGCGATAATTTGTTGTATTTGTTTTTTTCATTGCATGTAACAACGGCACCATCGTACGATGTATATGAGAGACGAACACCTGTATGAGATGGAGCATAACAAGCTAGGGTATACCAAACTAGAATCGAGATGAAGAAGTCAGTCTTGTTTGAAATGCGAAACCGAGAAGTCCAAATAAAAACCCAGTCTTATTAAAACCGCGAAGTAGGACAGTAAGTCCAACGAGTGAGCAGAAACTACAAGCAGCACAACTTCCGACTTTACGACAGCTACGCTAAGACAGCGCAGCAGCGACATCGACCGTCAGGACGACAGCGCCAGAGCAGCGCAGTCAATGCAGGTAGCGGACGTGAGTCAACGGTAGCAGCGCCATACAGCGCTGCCAGATCTACCGCATCCTGTCAGTAGCAACAGGATAACTGCGTCAACAGCGCAGTATTGATCATCGACACCAACGACAAGCAGCACCGAAACCGTATAGCCAAATCGGCAGCAGCAGTGCACCAACGACGTCGTAATTAATCAACGACGATTTACAAAGTCGACGTCAACAGCACCAAATTGCAGCAGCCACAGCGTCAGCATCAGGAAGACGTCAACAGCGACAGAGACAGAGCAACGCCGGCCCTACCAGGACAAATCCTGAAGTCAGCAGCAGCAGGACAATACTAAGTATCATATATTCCTTTTTATTTATTATTTTCTTGATTTTATAGAATTTATTAATAATAATTTTCGTAGACAATTAAATACATTTTTAAATAATTTAACATCAACTTAACGTAATTAAAAAATAAAATATTTTTGCTAACAAATATTTAAATAATTTCATATTAAAAGTGAGTGAAATTAAATAAATTATAACGGCCAAATTAATTCCTCCTCAAACCTTATTCCCACCTCCCACGAGATTAGTGAGAACGCGAACTCTTAGATCCGCTGCCCAAGCTTGGCCAAGCTGACCTTGGTCAAGCCCGTACCCAACGTAAGCTTGGTCTTTAAACCTAACCTAAGCATCCTTTTCCTCGGCGAATCACAAGCTTTGCGTGAACTGCGAATTGTGACCCGATTGCATGTTCCTTGCCTCAAGGTTAGCGAGAACTGCGACCCTTTTGTGCTTCTAACCATCCAGTCCGTTCTTAATCCTCCAAGAACCCATTTTCCTCCAACGAGATTAGCGTGAACGCGAACTCTCGGATCCGCTGTCCAAGGACGAGCCCGTACCCAACGTAAGCTTGGTCTTTAAACCCAACCTAAATATCCTTTTCCTCGGTGAACTACAAGCTTTGCGTGAACTGCAACTTGTAGCCCGATTGCATTTTTCCTTGCCTCAAGGTTAGCGAGAACTGCGACCCTTTTGTGCTTCAAAACCATCCTTTCCTTTGGTATTGTAACGCATTCTCCCCGGCTGATTAGACAGTTGGGAATTCAAGGACAATATTTAAACTACAGAAACTCACAAATAATATTTGAATTACGAAACATATTTTAAATTACATAACATTATTTAAATTACAAAGCATTATTTAAATTACAAAACATTATTTAAATTATGAAACATTAATTAAACTACGAAACATTATCTAAATTGCGAAACATTATCACAGATCAATTTGATTAGGGTAGCTCTAAGTAGATTTAAGTTAGATTTAAGCTACGAATTGTGAATAAATATTGTCATTATTTGAAAACCCTTAAGTTTGATTTAGTGTTTGAAATTACTAAATTCTTGCAACGATCCTGGTTCCGGCGAGCTTACCTCAGCCGTGAGAACGCATCGTTACATGGTAAAGGACTTGATGAAAAAAGATTTTGCGCAGGTCTATTTGTTGATATTACCAAAGCATTTGAGATGGTAAACCATAGTTTGCTTTTGGGAAAAATGTATAACGCTGGATTTAGGGGCGCAATTCATGATTGACTTATGAGTTATTTACAGGATCGGTCGCGGCAGGTGAAAGTGGATGAACAAATAAGTGATTCAGTTCTGATTAACTTAGGTGTGCTTCAAGGGTCTATGCTTGGACCGCTCCTGTTTTTAATAAACATAAATTCCATATTTAACCAAAATATGATCGGAAAAACAACCGCATTTGCGGATGACTTTGGTATAGCATATACGAAACAACAACGGCTACTAGTCTTTTAAACATTGTAGCTGAAATTTATAATGATCTAAGAACATTAAGACATTGGTTCGCAGTGCACGATATGGTTGTAAGTAATAATATAAAAACTAGTAAGGAATTATCTTCGACTGGGCCAAAGTTAAAATACCCCCAGGGCCGAATTAGAGTATATATAAAGTCTCAAGCAAACTGTTATATATATTTAAAGAGATTTTCCTGTTTTGGTTAAGTCACTTTATATGGGAGGTGGGCGTAGTTTTCATCCGATTTTTACAAATTTAATACTCAAAATAAATATTAAATATTTAAGACACTGTGCGAAATTTGAAGTCATTAAATTGATTTTTGTGGAATTTAAAGAGATCTTACCGTTTTGGTTAAGTCACTTTGTATGGGAGGTTTTTATCCGATTTTGCTCAGATTCGAACTTGACCTCCATTTTTGTATAAAAAGCTTATATTTTTAATTTCGTTATGATAGCTCAAAAATTACGGCTGCTATCGTGGACACAGACGGACGGACGGACATGGCTAAATCGACTCAGGAGATGATGCTGATCAGGAATATATATACTTTTCTATACCGGCCACGCCTCCTTATCGGCGTTACAAACGGAGTGACAAAATTAATATACCCCCATTACGTTTTTTAAACGTGGGGGTATAATTATATTTCCAAGCTTTGTCTTCACAGATATTGATTTAATTTTTCATTCTCCAAATTGCAAAAGTTTTATATATATATTAACTCCTACCCAATCTATTTGGATGATGTATATCGTACTATGAAAGTATGTCTTGCGATGACAATTGCTTTGCAATTGAAACGGTAAGCAATTTTAAATATTGAGGTATCAGATTTGACAGTAAAGTAAGCTGGTCCGAGCAAATTTCATTTTGAAGATGTACTTTCGTACCGCTGAAAGCTGCCAATGTGTGTGACACACGCACTTTATATTGATTTCTTTTGTGTGAAATTCGATGGTCACAGCGCTTGAGAAAATAAGTAGTCAAGTTGTCAAGTCTACCTAATAATAATTTTATCATTACTGAGACTACATCGTCCAAAATTTTTTTGTTTTTTATTTCACCTACCATGCGCCTATAGTATCTTTTTTAGAATATAATTCAATTATTAATGACGCAAACAGTGACGCAAAAAATGTAAATTAAATTCAATGAAATTTATGGAAATACAAATTCTATGTATACATATTTAATGTGTATATTAATTATTTAAATAAGTTTCATTTATATTTTTGTTTATGTGTTACTCTGTATTTTATATTAATACCCATAACTTAAAATATAATGAAATGATAAAAGACGCAAATAATGTGCATTAATGATGAAACGGATGTACGGATGAACCGAATCGGGGGCAGAAAATAAACTGCTTGCTATGTTTTCTGTTTTCCTTGTAGCAAGCTTTTAAATGCAGGCATTAAAAGAGACTTCAAGACGAATAAAACAAAATATCATATATAAAAAATAGAAAATTTATTTTATTTTATGAGGATTATTTTTCATCCAATAGTGCTCCCTGTATTTAATTTTTATATCAGCAATATTCAATTTAAATGAATTAATATAGTTTAATGTAATTATAAAATAAAAATGCTATCTGAATAAAAAATATTTTGAAAGATATAATCAAAGTCTGAGGGAGTGAACATATAAAAAGTTTTTCCGATTAGCATGAAAATTTTTATACAGCAGTAAAGCGGTTCGTGACAGGACAAAGTCTTCCAGGGAATACTAATATTATATTGGGGGTTGGAATTAATTTTAAAGGTTTTTTTTTTCGGTTTTTGAGCATTTATTTAGAAACAACGATACAATGTATATTATTCAAAGTATTGTCCATCGTTAGCTACAACATTTTCCCATCTTTCTGGCAGCATATGGATTCCGCGCCGGAAGAACGATTCGTCTTTTGAGGCAATCCACGAATCGACCCATTTTTTGGTATCCTCGTAAGAAGTGAAGCGCTGCTCAGCCAAGCCATGCGTCATCGATCTGAATAGGTGGTAGTCGGAAGGGGCTATATCTGGGCTATAAGGCGGGTGGGGTAGCACATCCCAATTCAGCGCCTCCAACGTTTCCTTGACGGTTCTTGCAACATGTGGCCGTGCGTTGTCGTGTTGAAAAACCACTTTGTCGTGTCTTTTGGCATATTCCGGCCGTTTAACCTTTAATGCTCGGCTCAATTGCATCAATTGTTGTTGGTAGCGTTCCCCAGTGATGGTTTCGTTAGGTTTTAGCAGCTCATAGTACACGACACCCTTCTGATCCCACCAAATACACAGCATAAGCTTGGCGCCATAAATATTTGGCTTGGCCCTCGATGTTGATGCATGGCCGGGTGGTCCCCACGATTTTTTTCGCTTAGGATTATCGTAATGGATCCACTTTTCATCGCCAGTGACAATACGATGCAAAAAACTCTTCCTTTTATGCCGTTGAAGCAGTTGTTCGCACATGCAAAATCGCCGTTCAACGTCTCTCGGCTTCAACTGGTACGGCACCCAATTTCCTTGCTTTTGAATCATTCCCATGGCCTTCAAGCGTTTGCCGACCGTTGATAAGTCGACTCCCAATGATTCTGACAATTCTTGAAGGGTTTGAGACGGGTCTTCACCGAGCAAAGCCTCCAATTCCTCATTTTCAGACTTTTTCGGCTGGCCCGGACGCTCTTTGTCTTCCGTATCAAAATCACCACTTTTAAACCGACGGAACCAGTACTCACAAGTAGAAATCGATGGAGCATAGTCCCCGTAAGCCTCAGTAAGCGTGCGTTGTGCTTCAACCGCTTTTTTCTTCAAATGGAAGCACAAAAGTAAACCTTCCCGCAAATTGCGTTTTGTTGGAACGAAAGTCGACATGTTCACGGAGAAAAAAATATATGTTGTTTACACTTCAGTGGAATGACACATACTGAAAAATACAGCTTAGACAATGTGCTTTGAAATGAATATAGTCACAGGTGTGCCCGATGCGATCTATTGATAGTTACGCCATCTCTTAGAAAACCTTTAAAACTTATTCCAACCCCCAATATATACGTATAGGTTTTTGCTTCGGTTGACAGTCCCCTCACTGCTATACTTTCTTTCTTAAGTTTTAAGGTGGTGGCTACCAGCGGTTTTCTGTTTTAGTTGGAGAAAATTTACGAAAAAGCCCTAAAATTAAAAAAAAACTTATATCTCACTCATTTTGAAATAAAAAATCATGATTTTTTGACAGAATACGAAAAATAGATCAGAATTTATAAAAACGTGTTCAAATTTTGAATACTACTTAGGTTTATATTTTTTTTAGGAAATTGTTTGTTAATAAAGAGAATCGGTGGTAACTTTGGTTCCCATGGGAAAAACACTTTTTTTTTATATGAGAACACAACTTTTTATTCCTTTCTTTAAAATTTTTTTACAGATGTCGAATAAACTTGTATCACCATCTAAAAATTTAAAAAATTTAACTAAAACTATTCTGCCGTCCTAAGAAAGAAAGTCACAAACGCCAAAATTCCAAAATTGAGATATGGGCAGATTCGGAATCGTAAATGAGTTTCTGATTTTTGTGTTAAGCTAAGATTACCTATTTTGAACTGAAAATGACTGAAAAACGTTAAGTAAAATGGTCATTCTAGAGTGTTTCTTAGAAAGATTAAGAAGAAAAAGCTGAATATCTCAAAAGTACTACAATGGAGATATGACTTTATTTCTTAGGAGGGCAGTATTATACGTATTCTTGTTTTGTTGCGCTGTTCTATCTGAGCACAAAAAGAGAAGAGTAGAGAACAACATGGAGTTCACTGACACTCTCACAACACAGACGGAAAGATTTCTTAAAAAACTTTACTATATATAAAATCATATCATATAATTTTTTTCATATCATATAATTAACATACATTTTGTATAAAATTCTTTTATCGATCTTTTTCGATTTTTTGCTCTCATTTTTACTTTTTAAGATGAGTAACATAAATTTATATGTAAATTTAAAGCGTTCTATATTTTCATTAGAAGCGATATTGCCCCAAGTATTGAAAAAAGGCAATAATACCTTAGGAGATGAACACGAAAATTTTGGAAAGTTTTTTGACAAATGTAAAAATAACAAATAAAAACAACGTCTTTTCATGGAATTAGCTTCTCATTGCAGTTAATGTTGTAACATTTTAGATGTAATTAATTTATTATGAAGTGAACTCGTGTTTTATAAATAAAAAAATGAAAATTATTTACCTTACACCAAAAATTTAATATTTTTCAGACTAGTGTAACTAAATTACTTTGCAGCATAGTATAAGGCGAAATAGAAAACAAAAGTGGAAAACGAAAACAAAATAGGAAAAATGTATACCCACATCGACATCCATATCCTTCCTTCATTGCCAAAAGAAGGTACTCGGACTCTTGAAAATCACTTCTTACGTGCTCGAAGATATGACGAAGGAATACATACCCTTTACGTAGCAGCTCCATACAAAAAAAGATATGGCATTTGGAAGTCTTAAAGGAAGTGTCAAGAAGCTATCATGGGATGATCGCTTTCCTACTGGGTGAATCCGAACTTTTTATTACAACAAGATTAAACTAATACAATTCTCCCAATAAAAATATTACCGTGATTCTCTCACCCACATAATTTTAAGAGCCTCGAAGACTCAGTAGTTTTAGTGATACAAGTGTTTCAAGCAGTTGCTATGAAATAAAATAGAAATTAATGTGAAACTCAGAGCAATTAAGGATCCGAAATTTTTAATCAGAGCAGCACTTTTATATTCAGAAGATCAGAAAACCGGTAGAAGACCGGTATGTTAAGGCACTGTCACCATTATTGTAGCGGTGAAGCTTGTGTAAGTGAACGCAAACAGAAACATAAGCCCTTTAGTATTATAGCATAAAAATTAGCACAAACTTTGTCATTCCGTAGCTTCACTGGAAAAACTGCTTCGAAAAATTTCTCCAAATGAAATTATATCCCTTCCGAATTAACATCGATAGATCCAACCCTTTCAGTCAGCCTTTGTGGGACCTCTACAAAAAAACTCAATAAATCAAGGAAGTTGCCGGAAACCGTTCATAGCTGTTATTACTCTTAAGGTGATTCTTAGAGGAGTCAACGTTTCTTTTAAACACTTTATGGTTGTATTCATGGCTTAGCATTTTTCGGAAAGCAAAATTAATTTTTTAACGTTTATATTTCGAATCATAGGTCACCAGTCCAAATTTGTTTCTTCTCATTTTTGCTAAATGCTGAATGATTTGTTCCCCTCTATTTTAAATTAACACTAAAAAATGTACATCTTTCGTTCTTCGTTATATGATAATACATATTTATTTAAAGCTTTTGATTGGTAAGAGATATTAGGAAATGTTTTCACCAAAACTATTTTGGAGGCTGTATTACTTTATAAAAATATAAAAACAAAATTTAGGAAAAATTTATTTTCGTCAAAAAAATCCAAGCCCAATGCACATGATTTTTGAAGCGAAGCTTTTTACGCCTCGTTTTGTGATTTGCTTGAGTGAAATCTGAAAAACGACACTTTTTTCCATACTCCTTTTTCTTAGAATTGTTGTTGTTTTAATAACTTGCGTCTATTACAACAAGAGGACATACAAATAAAAATATTTCTTTGCAAGCGTGAGGATCGAACTCGCGCATTCCAATCGAGAGTTCTACACTCTAACCACTACTCCAAACCAACCATTTTTTATATAATGTGATTCATTCAATATTAATTGATGCTATGTTGCAGTAGATGACAGGAGTTTATTAAAGGGATTGTTCATTAGCTGCCCTACCTATTTTATTGTAAAGGCGTGAAGCTATAATGCAACAGATCACAATTATCGATTAAATACTACGTTTCCATGGCGAGTTAAGTCGAGGTTGACGCAGGATTAACTTCCCATGGGAATGCGAGTTGAGTGGATTATTTGTTATTTTATTTTATTTAGTAGAAGGTAGAATAGTATTATTATTGGGCGATGGCATGGCTATATCAGTAGTTTTAGCTGAACGACGAAGATTTCTGTTTGTACGTTTACGTTTTGGAGAATTGTAAGCTTCATCCATTATTTTAAACAAATCTTCGTATTCACTCAGTCTATTTTGTGCTACCTTTAGATCCTTAGCCACCTCCAAAAAAACTTTCCGAGATTTTCTAATAAGTTTATAGATCTCAACATTTGTAAACCTGCAATCTTCACATGACCAACGAAGTCCCTTACTTTCGTTGAGTACATCGAAGATCCTCGCAGTCAACGCTGCACACTTCATGTGAAAAAATGAATCACACAACCAGCAAGTAACCAGCCGGTCTGATTCACCTTTTACAGCGCATTTTCGGAAATTGCAGATCATTTTCAGTTAAATAGAAAGTTTTGCAATATAGAAAGAAGAAGAAGAAAAATGAACTTAAATGCTTTTAATGAAAAATAGTTTATTTTGGTTATATACACTGTACTGTAGAAACTTTGCAGCCCTGATTTTGTAGAACCAAAGAATTGAAAATTTTTATAAGCTCTAGAGTTTTTGCAGTAGCGTTAAAATATATGTAGATAGAAATAACGATAATTTGCTATATAGAAACCTGTTTGCGCTAACAACAAAACAGGAAGAAGGAAAGCAGCAAATAATAAATAAATATACATATGTGACCCGGTCTACGAAAAGGGACCTTCGGTGTGAAAATATCATTTTTCACTTTTTTGGCGATTCGGATAGACTAATGTGTGCTCTTTCTAATGGCGCAAAGCAGAAGTTTCCAACTCGTAAAGAAGTTTCCAACTCCTCTGTATTATCTCCTGCCTGATGTAAATCATGATCGCTGTCGAAATCGTTATCAATGTCGGTTTTATCACTATCTTGTTCGTCTTCACCAATATATTGTCTAAGAACGAAACTAACCTCTTCATCTACACTCATTTTTAATTTATTTCGGAATCAAAAGACGCATAAAAATGATTCAGTTAACGTAATCACCTCTTCACTGTTGGTCGTTAACTAAAAAAGAACTCGGTAAAACCACGAAATTACGCCATCTAATACGATATTTTTCGAGACAGAAACAACACTGAATATCTTTAAACACGGTAGGATGAGTAGGGATACAGAGAGAAGGGAACAACTGAAGCGAAACTGATCTCATGACTTGTTTATCTTTAACAGCTGTTTTCTCGAAAACTTGTTTTTACACCGAAGGTCCCTTTTCGTAGACCGGGTCACATATATATATTAGAGCACCCATGAAATATATGGAATGTGCAAAAGTGTTATTTTCTTCGCTCCCCGCGCATTTTCGTAGAGAGAGACTAAAAAATAAGATCTGCAAAAAAAAAAACAGGGTGCGTGTAGTGGTAAAATGCCAGTCGCATTTGACTTAAATCCTCAAAAAACACACTTTAAAAAAGTTCAACACTTTTTTGATCTGGAACTCTTTTAAAAAGTGTTAAAAGTAGTTCGTGATTGGGACTTTAAATTTAAGAATAACCTAGCCAATAACAACAGTGTATAAACTTTTGACCAACTTGTATTATTTGTGGTAAAATCAACGTTTAAAGACAAGATTTTTGAAATTTTTTGGGCACTTTTTTTGCAAAAACGGTTGCCAGTATGGTTTTCGTACGGATAAAATTATGTGCTTTATTTTAAAATATGAATAATTAAGTAAACTTTAAATGAAATTTTTTTTATAAAAAATATTTATTTTTAGCGCCGATAACGCGGTTCAAAGTAAGAATATATAAAACATTGATTAAAAAAATTTGCGACAATGTTTTGAAATTATGTGAAAATCTAAATTAATTCATTCTGAAGCTAAGTAAAGAATAACTGCATGCTCAGCTTATCCAAAGGCCTTCAGTATGTCTAGTCGTATGGTTTTTCTAAAACATTTTGAAGCTAAATATGTTTCGTAGCTAACGTAAAATCCACTTGTAATTTTTGTTGACATTTTAACAATTTATATAGTGATGGAATGATACAGAGAACCGCAGATGAAGTATTGCACATATCTGCCATCTTTGCTGTGATGTAGAAGGTGCTCATTGGTAGCAACGTAGCCACAATTTATTCATAGGGTGTAAAGATTTTAAAATGTAAAAATTTTCTTAAGAAAACTTTTTTTACTGAAATTAAATATATATTGTTAAATAAAGCACATGTCCAAAATAAAGTAAATATATTTTTTAGTACTGTTTGTGAAAAAATTTTGAATATTTTGTAGGGGTGATTTTCCCCTTTTTACCGCTTTAAACAAAAAGTGGCTATGTTGCTTGATGTGCTCGTCAGAATTTTGACTGTTTGTTCATTTTCATTTTGCTATCTTCGTCTCTTTTTGACATTTTCTTTTGAATGTAATCATCAAGTGCCACATTTGACGAGCACCAATGACGAGGTGCGCAGTAAATTTTGTTCGTTGCGCCGGAAATACATTATCTGTAGTTCTTTGTATCATGTAGTGATAGTGTTTGGTGTTCGCAGCTATATCAAATAAATTTTGAAAATGGAAAACAGCCACTTGGGAGGAAAATGAAGATTATCTTGCTGCAAAATAATTGTTAAAAAATTATTAGTCGCTAATGATATTGCAGAACGTGGCGTAGTATTAATTTCACGTTTTAATGCCGTTTTAACTCACAAAGAAGAGCAGAACGAGTTTATCCTGCATGCAATGGAGAAATATTATAAAAATTTGCCATCCAACAATTTTTCAAAGACAATATTTTTACAATATTTTGATAAAAATTACCCAAAACAAAATTCTAGTCGTTAAAATTAAAAATTAACTTTAAGATATTTGTTTAATGTTCTTTGTTCTTAAATGTGTTACCAATGATTTAACTTAAAACATAATAAATATTATTTCTGCTTGAATTATATTATTAACTATAATTGAATTATATAATTTTTTTGTATTAATGTTTTTAATTATTGTTTTATATATTCTTACTTTGAACCGCGTTATCGGCGCTAAAAATAAATATTTTTTATAAAAAAAATTCATTTAAAGTTTACTTAATTATCTCTATTATGAAATAAATCACATCATTTTATCCGTACGAAAACCATAATGGCAACCGTTTTTGCAAAAAAGGTGCTCAAAAAATTTCAAAAATCTTGTCTTTAAACGTTAATTTTACCACAAATAATACAAGTTGGTCAAAAGTTAATACATGTTATTATTGGCTAGGTTATTCTTAAATTTAAAGTCCCAATCACGAACTACTTTAAGCACTTTTTAAAAGAGTTACAGATCAAAAAAATTTTGAACTTTTTTAAAGTGTGTTTTTGAGGCTTTAAGTCAAATGCGACTGGCATTTTACCACTACACGCACCCTGTTTCTTTTGCAGATCTTATTTTTTAGTCTAGTTCTCTACGAAAATGCGCGGGGAGCGAAGAAAATAACACTTTTGCACATATGGGTGGCCTAATATATATATATTTATATTGAAAATTATATTAAATATATAAGTATTTTAAAAAGTTTGAAATCCACATTGTCACGCTTCCAGATATATGTGCAAGTTGATCAGAAAGCTGTTTATATTATTTATATATATTAATTTAGAATTTTTAGCTAAAGATAACTTGAAATGTTAGAGCTCGTAAAAACACGTCTAAACGGTAAGAAGAGAACGAACGAACATGTGTGAATATATGTTGTTATGGTGAAATTTCTTATAAATAGTAAATTTTGAAAAATTCACGCTATTTTGACATCAACATTTTTGCCATGTCTCGAAAACTATAGATGTTCTCAGTACAACGTATTTTTGTATGAAAAGTCGTTGATTAAGTAAAGTTTACGAAAGCTTTTTGGGTAAGATTTTTTACAGATGTTATGTTAAAAAAAATCCCTGTTATTTTGACATTAAAACTATTGCTATAGTTTAAAAACTTCAGATTATAAATATCTCCGCTATTTTTCAATCGATGTCCCTCAAATTTTCATTGACTAAAAGTTAAATTAAATCACTATAGAAAAATGGAAATATATTTATTGTTACCTCAGAAATTTTTTGACATAAATTGTTTTCAAAAAGCATCTAAAATATTCAATGTTCGCTCCAAAAATAAGTCAAAAGTGGTTTTTGTTTTATTTTATTCTTTAAATTGTAGTTTCTCACACTCTTTCATATAAAATATCATTTATCCGCAAAAAGTACTTCGTTTTGACACAAATTTCAATAAACAGTCTCTTTCATTAATAAAAAAAAAAACAGATGCGTCGCTGGACACACGAGAGAAGCGAAGCTTTTTCGCAGTTTTATACGTTTCATAATTTAATGGTTGACAAACGATTACATACAGTACAGTGTATTTAAACAAAATAAACTATTTTTCATTAAAAGCATTTAAGTTCATTTTTCTTCTTCTTCTTTCTTCTTTCTATATTGCAAAGCTTTCTATTTAACTGAAAATGATCTGCAATTTCTGAAAATGCGCTGTAAAAGGTGAATCTGACCGGCTGGTTACTTGCTGGTTGTGTGATTCATTTTTTCATATGAAGTGTGCAGCGTTGACTGCGAGGATCTTCGATGCACTCAACGAAAGTAAGGGACTTCGTTGGTCATGTGAAGATTGCAGGTTTACAAATGTTGAAATCTATAAACTTATTAGACAATCTCGGAAAGTTTTTTTGGAGGTGGCTAAGGATCTAAAGGTAGCACAAGATAGACTGAGTGAATACGAAGATTTGTTTAAAATTATGGATGAAGCTTACAATTCTCCAAAACGTAAACGTACAAACAGAAATCTTCGTCGTTCAGCTAAAACTACTGATATAGCCATGCCATCGCCCAATAATAATACTATTCTACCTTCTACTTTAACTGTTTTCCCTAATGTGAACATACAGCTTGAAGGTCAATCAATTAGAGATGTCAATATTGATCAAATGTCTGATAATATAGCACCAACTCAGGTCGCTGAGTCAGCTGATCGGATTTCTCCATTTGTTGAAGCAATACCAATCATAGAGGTAAATGCTGATTCTCCTCGTGTTTTGGGCACAAAAAAAATTTACGCTGAAACTTGTATTGCCTCAAATGTTGTCCCTGCACCTTCTCAAATAATTTCGGTTTCTACAAGAGCGATACAGAAACAAATATCGAACAGCAGTATCAAAGCCCATGTTCATAAAGAACTTGTGGTTATTCAGCCTGCAAAATCTATATTTGTTTCTCGTTTTGCCACTGACACATCCGATGAAGACGTGCTATTCTATATAAACTCTAAGCTGAATATTGTAAATGAAAATATCTCTGTTTACAAATTCAATTTTTCATACGAGCGTATTACGTCCTCTTTTAAAATATCTTTGCCTGGTGATCTTTTTCACAAGGTATTGGATCAAAATTTTTGGCCTGACAATACGATGGTGCATGAATTTATTTCTAGACCTCGGACTACAACTTCCTTGGCTACTTTTCCGGTTTTTAACAAGAATCAAAAAAACTCGATTGTTGCTTTCAGTTCCTTATCCTTTACCAAAACGTTCGTGCCATTAACACAAAACTAAATAATATATTAATTTTGAGTCACAACATTCACTTTAATATAATTGCTTTTAGTGAAACTTGGCCGAAACCTAACACTCTAAATACTGGAATTCTGTGCAACAAATTTAACATATACCGCAAAGATAGAAACTCCATTCCTGGTTTTTGCTCTAAGGGCGGGGGTGTGTTGATTGCAGTCAAAGCGACACATTTCTCTGAAGAATTATTAATATCAGAATCCTTGGACATTAAATTCTGTTGTGTTCATGTTAAGTTTGGTTCCTTGAGCCTTTTTATAACATGCGTTGCTATACATTCCTCCCCTTTCTATCTTAGAAGTTTACAGCAAAGATTTGGCTTCTATTAGTAAAGTTTGCTCAAAACTGCAATCTAATGATCATATTTTAATAACTGGTGATTTTAACCTGCCACACGTTTCTTGGAACTGCTGTTCTAAAATTCCTGGAACATTTTTAGCTTCGTCTGAAAGTTCATCCGATAATTATTTTTTAAACGAGCTCTCAATCCAAGGCCTGTTCCAATTTAACTGTATCTTTAACAAAAATAATCGTTTGTTTGATCTGGAGTTTTTTGATGAAAGCAAATCGCTTCTGTGTCTAAATCAGATCCTCTGGTTGCACCCGAAAATTCTCATCATCCAACATTAGAAATTATTTTAAATTTTCCAAAACCTTCTGTGCAGTACTATCATTCTCAACGGCCTATTGAGTTTAACTTTAAAAAAATAAACTACGTGATTTTGAAGAATAACTTGTCCAATATAAACTGGAATTCTATTCTAAATATTAATACAAAAAGTTTATCTTCTCAGAGTCTTGATGATGCGGTATATGCGTTTAATAGAACGCTTAATGAATGTTTTCTAAAGGCTGTTCCGCAAAGGAAAGCCTCTTTGACATCGGGTCCGGTATGGTATACAAATGAATTAAGAAAAATGAGAAACTTGAAATCTAAATACTATAAAAAATATCAAAAAACACATAACATATGCGATTCATAATGCTATACCTCGATTAAATACAGTTACCAACAGTTATGCAAACAATCCTATAATATCTACTTAACAAAAGTAAATTTACACATCAAATTTGATGTTAAATCCTTCTGGAACTTTGTTAACACAAAACGTAAGATTGATTCCTATCCTTCTTTTATGAAGTATAATTCTGTTGAGTCTGATAATGATAATAGTATTTGCAATCTTTTTGCTGACTTTTTTAAGACGTCTTATTCATCATGGTCTTATGATTATTTAAGTTATCCTTTTAATACTCAATCTGGGGATATTTATTTCCCAATAATTGACACAAACACAGTCTTATAATTTTTAAAAAAATATTAAATCATCATATAAAAGTGATCCTGCTAACATACCATCATGTATATTAAAATACTGCTGTGATGAATTAGTAACTCCAATCTCTTTACTATTTACTTCGTCATTAAAATCCTGCTATTTTCCTGCAGCCTGGAAGCATTAATTTATTATTCCGCTACTGGAATTGATAACTACCGTGGCATCGCAAAATAAAGCGCTTTGCTTAAACTTTTAGAGGCAATTGTTACATCACTACTATCGCATTTACATCAAAAACTATAGAAAATTTTGGAAAAGGCAAGCAGACTGATGTTATTTACACGGATTTTAGCAAAGCTTTTGACGTTGTAAATCACAAACTATTGATCTTAAAATTACATCTTGTTGGATTTCCTATACCGTTGGTAAAGTGGATTAAATCTTACTTAAGCAATAGAACACAATCTGTTCTTTTTAAGCTCAAGATATCACACGAGTTTCCTGTTACTTCAGGAGTACCTCAAGGAAGTCATCTTGGGCCTCTTCTGTTTCTACTTTTTATAAATGATTTGCCATCTGTCATAATGCATTCCAGCATCTTAATGTTTGCTGACGACGTCAAACTCTTCCTTTCGTTTAAAAATGATAATGACGCTGTATTTTTGCAAGCTGACATTGATCATCTTCATAACTGGTGTAAAACGAACCGTATGAACCTCAACATGAAGAAATGCAAGCATATGTCTTTCTCGCGCAAACCACCAACTAAATGTACCTTAAAAATTTGTGGTTATCCATTGGAGTCCTTAGATGTTTCAATGATCTTGGTGTTACAATGGATCCTACCCCTACTCCGAGTAACAATCTTGACGCGATGTAGGGGCTTTAGTTGCAATTACAAAATGCTGCCGGTTGGAGTAGTTCCTCCCTGTAGGGCATAACCCTACAGCTCAGTAGAGCCTGCAGCTTTTGTGAAGCGACAAACTAAAAGTTACTTCTCCCTAATCCAGGGTGTCATGCGCACCGTGCCCATTGGATGGTTTGCAGTCAGGGGCTATACCGACTGTATTATTATTATTATTATTATTATTATTATTATTATTATTTATTTAGACAAATTGTTGACATTTAAGACTTAAATCTTTTACATGCCGCATATAAAAATAGATAACAACTAATTAAATAAATTATAATAAACTATTACTATAATTACTAAAGTAATTATAAAGATATTAATTCAAAACAAAAAAAAAAAATTTCAGATTATTTTACTGAGTCATCATATCAAACGGAATACAATTCAATTATTCGAGGATAAAAATGCAAAAGAAAACTGTTTCAAATATATATAAAAATTATTAAGATAATAATGCCAAAAAAAATTATATTGAGAGGAAAAAATTTTAAGAAAGTAATTAAAAATTAATTTATGTTTTAGTAAAGGATAACAAGATCAGAAACAGGAGAGATAGAGTTAAGAGAAATAGGTGAAGATTAAATGCTTAAAGTGGTTAGGGTTGGAAATTGTTTTAATGTTTCTTGGAAGTGAATTCCATAGTCTTATGGCACTAACGAAAAACAATCGGCTAGAGTTTAGAGTTTATGCCTCGGAATAACAAGGTTCATGCTTCTGTTTGACCTACAAAACGTTATCTTCTCAAATAGATATCTTGGACAACGAGAGTGGATGACCTTATGTAAGAAAATGCAATTTCTTGCTTCAAGATAGCTGAGCAAGTTACGGCCTAATAACTGTTTATTAAAGGGTGTTATATGCTCATACCTCCGAAGATCATAAACATAGCGTGTAGAGTTGTTAAATGCAACTTGAATTTTGTGCATAGATCTCGAGTCAAGTTTGCTATAAACGACTTCCGCATAAGAAAATATTGGCAATAACAGCTGTAAGACAAGCTTCTTTCTAGTTTCAACAGGTACGAACGCAGCAGTCATCCGAAGATTTCTGAGAACATAATAAATTTTACTAACGCAGGAGTTTACATGATCTTCACAAGACAACGACGAGTTTATTTGGTAGCCGAGAATAGAAGCCTTTCTTACAAATTTTAGCTCAACGCCATTTAGGAAAATAGGGGGAACATCGAGATTCATATAAGGTGTTTGTGAAATCGGTAACACATACGATTTAAGAGGATTCAATTCCAGCATATTAGCTTTGGCCCAATTTGCCACCAAATTTAAATCTTCGTTAACTCTTGCACATAAATCTTCAGAGAGACAATTGGGTCTGGACATATACAACTGCAGGTCATCAGCATAAGCATGCATGGTTACATGATTGCATGTTCTAAAAATATCATTTATGAACATGGTAAACAGAATTGGGCCAAGAACTGAGCCTTGCGGAACTCCATTTCTGGTAGCTTTAAAAGACGAGAAATTGTTTTTTACCCTTACTCTTTGAGACCTGCCATTTAAATAGCTAAACATGAAACGAACAGACGTATCAGAAAAACCAAAGTTATGCATGAGTTTTCTACACAGTAAAAAATGGTTCACGGTGTCAAAGGCTTTAGAAAAGTCTAACAGGCAGAGTAAGCTCAAATGGCCCATATCATATGGCACTCTAATGTCATCCAAGATTTTTACCACAGCAGAGGAACAGCTATGTCCAGGTCGGAAGCCCGACTGCAAATTATGTATTAGGTCAAAAGTATTTATATGGTGGACAATTTGTTCAGCCATGAGGTGCTCGCATATTTTGGACAACGAAGACAATAAGCTTATTGGACGGAAATCGGATGGTCCGCAAGCATTGGTTTTTTTCGCGATGGGAATAACAGTTGCTACTTTCCACAGATTAGGATAACTGGAAGTGGTAAAACAGTGATTTATAATATGTGCAAGTGGACTCAGTACATAAGGTAAAATATATTTAATAAATTTAATGCTGATGCCATCAACACCAGTGGCGTTTGATTTAATTTTTTTAATACAACGTGCTATGTCCATTTCACTCACTGTGCTAAATTGAAACTCATAGGGACACATACTGAAAGGTTCATCAACATATGCAGATATAAAGGAGGCCGTAGATGTAGAATTAGTAACGAAATAATCATTTAGCAAGTTTGGGTTAATATCACACGGTTCGGTTTCTTTATTATATACACCGAAGCTCTTCAGGTTTTTCCACAACTGTTTAGATGGTAAAATTGGATTTAATTTTGACATAAAGTAAAACTTTTTGGAAACTCTTACAGAATTTGTAGCTTCATTCCTGGCTTTTTTATATTCCTCCCAGTTTAATAAATTGGTATGTCGCTTCCAATTGCTGTAAGCTCTGTTCCTTTTTTTAAGTGCTAATTTGACAGACTCAGTAAACCAAGGGCAGTTTTTGTTGGTAATGTAACGTGTGCGCAAGGGAACATGCATATCAAACAAATTATTTATGTTGTTCATGAAAAAATTTAGCTTTTCATCGACAGATTCAAAAAACCAACATTCTGACCAGTTTATTTGAGATAAACTATTAAGCAATGATGAAAAATCAGTGGACCTATAGTCATGATAACGAAAGGAGGTCTCAGAAGCAGTCCTTGTAAAATCAATATTCAACGTGCAATAAATTAGGTCATGATCGGAAACAAATGAGATTTGATCAAAAAGCATTACAAGTGAAGGATCAGACACAATAAATACATCTAACAAGCTTGGACAGACATTGTTTGAGAAACGTGTTGGCATAATGGTATTTACTACATTAAGACCTACTTGGGCTACATCATCGAGAAACTTACGGGAGAGATTGTCGTTAGCTAAGAGGTTTAGAAGTCACCACACAAGACAAAATGTTCGAAATCAATTACGCAATTCAATATTTCAGTAAATACTGGTTCCAGACTACAGCTACGGTTCGGATTGTACAAGCATGAGACTAACACTTTAACATTATTATCCGATATAGATATATTTATAAATTCGACACCGGATCCAATTGACATTCCTACCACCTTTGCGTTTAAGTTTTCTTTACAATAAATTGCAACACCACCACCTCTACTTTCCAATCTGTCGTTTTGAAATAGTTTAAAGCTTTGTAACTTGAAAAACGAGTCGTTTACATCCGCATGAAACCAAGTTTCCGATACACAGATAACATCAACGCTAGAATCTGAAAATGCACACTTTATACAATCCATCTTAGTGTCATTAAGACTTCTTGCATTAAAATGTACAATTCTCAGACCAGAGCGCTGGTTACAGAGAATGTTAATCAACGTTTTATGATTTTCGCCAGTATTACCACAATAACTATTCACACTTGACATTAAAACAGAAGCAAACACAACAACAAACACTTAAAGCATTTAGAGGAAATATTATGAAAAGGAAAAATAAAAGAGAAGAAATAGCAGAAATTAAGACATAAATATACATAAACGCAAAACATATCAGAAAATACAGAGGCAATAATAATACAGCAATGAACATTAAATGGCAACTAATCAGCACCAGCCTCAGTAGCAGCATTGCAGATAATACTATGAAGCTCATCTTCGCATCTGATTTTAACTGCATCACTGCCTTTGCACCTTCTGATGAAGACCGATCCTCTGCGAGTAAATGCATTGAAAATTTCGTTTCTGCGCTTACAAGAAATAGCAGCTTGCAAAAGTTTCCTTGACTCGACAGTAAGGCTTTCATGTATATAAACGTTACTGTCTGAGTCAAGCCCCGCATCTATTAGATTAACTGCCTTTTTAGCTCTTCTTCTAAAATCGCCAAACGCCTTTAAAACTCGATTTCGGTCGAATGGTGTATAAAATTTTACAATTACCACAGGGGTGGAGTTTCTTGCATTCGGCTTAGTACGAAAGATATCTCTAATTTGGGGTGATTGAAATTCTATATACCTGCAGATGAGATTAAAGGACGCCTTAAGATTTTCTCCACTTGAGTATGATAACCCAAATAAAACTGCATCTGACGAGTAATCAATGTTTTTGCTGCTGTTGTTGTTGTTGACGCTAGTGTTGTTATCGTCGATTTTTTTTGCAAGATCGTCGCAGAGTGTCGAAAGAGCTTTAACTTCGTTTTCCAAAAGAAGTATTGGAACGGAGCCTTCATGATAACAGGCCGCCTCATGAAGTAACAGTGACCTTACCATGGTATGCGGGCTCTGGCATGGTCGACCACCCTTTCCCAGCCATAACACATAGACAGCGACGCTTTTGTCCTCGGACACGAGCTACCGGTCGAATCCAAAATATGAGCACAAACACAAAAAAAACAAAACACGACAAACAAGAAGACTTGCGGGGAGTCACCGCAAGCAGAGCAGCAGACCTTATGGAGAAGAGATTCCAAGAAGAGGGTCAACAACAAGGCATCAAACTCAGGAGAAATCCTCCTCCGCCAGCTAGAATTCAAGTCAATAGGACTTCACGCAGCAATGATCAGGTGGAGCACAGAATCCATAATGACCACAGACACTGCAGCACACAGATTAGGAGGCACCCGTACGCCAAAGGTCGAGTGGAGCATACCATCCACAGCGATCAAAGGCCTAGTACCAGCCACCTAAGAAAAACTGCGAGCCCCAGGAGATCACATCCTGTCAAAATGCCCCCGGAAGAACACCGGGAAGATACGACGTCGGCTCCAAAAAGTATCCCAATTACGGAAACTGCGTCAATATCCAAGGATGCGGCACAGAATAGGGAAACAGAAGAAGGGCATAAGCACAAGCCCTTCCACAGTAGACTTCGCCGTGTCCACCTTCCTCAGCGCTGGGAGCCAGGAGGGCTAGACGACCCACTAAGAGTCGGCCTAAGTGGAGCAGGCGTAAGATGGTATCTGCGCTATCTGGAACAGGGCATGGCACTCGAAGTAGCTCATGAAAAAGCGGTAGAGCATCGGGGTAAAGCTGGCGAAGCACCGGTACCAGAGGCAACGAAGAGGAGCTGCAGCGAGATAACGCCTCCTCAACGTCCAGAGAGCAAGAAGGTCAGAATAGCTCCTGGAAGCAACAGTAGGTCAGTGCCAGGGGCTAAGTCACCCGAGCCAGAACCACAGAAAAAGAGAATCAGCTATGCCAGCATAACCAAGGGCATCCAAATAGCGGTTCTGCCCAAACAATACCCCTGGCAAATGCTAAGTCCGGATAAGCTCTAGGAGCTAGAAGAAGCCATACTGAGCGAAGTAGTGAAGGGCTGGTCCACCAAGCTACAGTTTGAGAGAATTCACTTCCGTTCGGGCATGTTACTGGTCGACTGTTCGAATCCCTCAACAGCAGAATGGCTGCGAGCAGCAGCACCAAAGCTCGAGCACTGGAAAGGGCTAGAACTGATGGCTTGCCTAGGGGAGGAGGTCCCAAAAGGGCATACTGTTAGAATGTTCTTGCCAAGAAGTTCAAGTAGGGAGATTAATAGATAGATGGGACTAATTGCCACCCAGAACGATGGTCTCAATACAAAGTATTGGAAGATATTGAGCTCCAAGGATGAGGGAAGTGAGCACATGCTTACGTTCTCAATAGATAGGGAGTCACTTGAGACTATCAAGTCAAGAGGCTCAACTATCAGCTTCCGCTTTGGAACCATTCCGGTGTTGGCCACAAAATCGCCCCCAACGACCAAACCGTTCAAAGCAGCAATATCCACAGCTGCAGCGCCCACAGCTGTAATGTCAACAGTGGTAACGTCCACAGAAGCCACATCTGCGACTTCCAATGAAGGGAAAGACACAACGCCACCAATACAACTAACTGGTGAAGTTGTTACGGAGAAGTTCGCCTCCGTCTCGGTCAGAGAAGAAGAAGAACGGGGCAGCAGCCCGTAACACCTACCTTTGTGACTAGGGCTAGAGAAGAGGTCTTAGATCTCACCATAGGAAGCTCAGATGTTGGGGATATGATTAGATGATGGAGGGTATCAATGGAACCTTCAATGTCTGACCATAAAATAATAGAGTTTAGATTTGGGGCAAAATGTCAAGAGATAGAACCCAAAAGAAACCCAAGAAATACCAGTTGGGACACATACACCAACACCCTAAAAGAAAACCTACAGAACGTAAAAGCTAGGAATAGAATTAGTAATATCCTAGAACTTGAATGCTATGTAGAGCAGGTTAACAATGCAGTATATAATGCCTACGAATATAGCTGTCCAACAGGGCACAAGGCAAGAACAAAACATACTCCTTGGTGGAGCGCTGAGCTGACCAGACTCCGGAAGAAGGAACGATGCAGCTTTAATGCCGCAAAGCGCAACGGAGAATGGCACAACTACACGGCGACTCTGACGGAGTATAATAAAGAAATCAGGAAAGCCAAAAGACAGAGCTTTAGAACTTTCTGTGAAGACATTTCTTCCACGGCAGCAGCAGCCAGGATACACAAAGCAATGGCTAAAGGCAGAGTGGAGACAAGAATGTCACTTTTATTGCCGGACGGAAGCTATACGCTTAGAGAAGATCAACGAGCCAGTCACCTTCTAGAAACTCATTTCCCGGGCAGCACACCAGTAACTGAGTATGAGACGGCAGACAGGCAAATTGTTCCAAATCAAGAAGAATGGAAACTCGCAACGAGCATTTGTACTAAGGCTCGTTTAGATTGGGAGCTCAACCCAATGAAATCAGCAGGTGTAGACGGCATCTTTCCTGCACTTCTACAAAAGGGTGCAGAAACTATATTGCCCTACCAAGTCAAAATAACTAGAAGCAGCCTTGCGCTGGACTATATCCCAAGGAAATGGAGAAGGGCCATAGTCACCTTCATACCAAAAGTAGGGAAAACAGACTACACGCTATCAAAGTCGTTTAGACCCATTAGCCTTACCTCATTTGTACTTAAAACAATGGAAAAGGTAATAGATAACTATATAAGAACTGAGATTCTGGAGAAGGGGCCAATGTACCCATGCCGACTTGCGTATAGGGCGGGTAGGTCTACAGAATCTGGTATAGACCAGCTGGCTAGTAACATCCAGTCTGCTCTCAAAAACAAGAAATCGTACTATGTGCCTTCTTAGACATAGAAGGAGCCTTTGATAATACTTCTCACGAGGCTGTGAAGAAGTCTTTACATAAAAAAGGAGTAAATGATATGCTCAGCAGATGGATATGCCAAATACTAAGCACTAGAACTGCAGAAACAAAAGTGGGTAACACCACTGTAAGAATCAAAATAACAAAAGGCTGCCCACAAGGCAGAGTCCTTTCTCCACTGCTGTGGAGTCTTGTTGTGGACGAATTATTAACGATGCTAACCGAGAATGGCATAAACTGTCAGGGTTACGCAAACGACATCGCCTTAATAGCGAGAGGGAAGTTCGAGGATACACTCTGTAACCTAATACAGAGAGGACTGTCAGTAACAAAGGGGTGGTGCAACACAGTGGGATTAAGTATCGACCCAGCGAAAACCACCATAGTACCTTTTACTAACAAAAGAAGCCTGCCAAACCTCCGAACAATGAGAATGGATGGCACTGAAATTCCCTTCAAAGGAGAAGTAAAGTATCTGGGACTTACACTAGATTCAAAGCTTCTCTGGAGAAGACATGCAGAGGTAACTATAAACAAAGCAACGCGCGTACTTATGGTGTGTAGGAGCCTGGCGGGGAAAAGCTGGGGTTGTAACCCAACAATTCTCCGCTGGATGTTACCATGATGGTGAGACCCATCCTCACCTATGGTGCAATAGCATGGGCTGAGAGAACCAAGCTAACCACAATGAGGAATATGCTAACAAAGTTGCAGAGACTGGCTTTTGTATGTAGGGTTGCCAGAATTAAAATTTGGTAAAACAGTACATCAAAAAAAAAAAAACAGTACAATTAAAAAAAAACAGTACATTTTCTTTTAATAAAAACATAACATTTTATTCCAGTAAACATATTTAAACATAAGAAATTACATAAAAATAACATAAACAAAACAAAAACATGAGATCATAACTGAAACTACGAAATACTTTAACAAGTATTAATAAAACTTTACATTTTATTTAGTTAAAAAATATTCGTAAATTCATGAATAAAAAATTGTGTATTTTTTAAAAAATTACATAGGTATATTAAATTTTCTCCTTGAATAAAGAATTGTAATAAATCACGAATTAATAAAAAAAATTTAACTAGCCAGTTAATTATTAATCGAGTTAAAAATAGTATTTGCGCATTCAATAAAGTAATTGAACATTCAACATTAAAATGAAAAAAAAGTAATTGAAAATGATTACAAAAAAGATATACCTAAAATAATAAGTATTATAAAAATATACATATAATATTTGTTTGTAATTTTTTTGATTAAAGAATTGAGAAACATTTAAATTAAAAATGTAAATTTTAAAATAAATAAATAAATAAAAAACACCAGTTAACATCGTTGATTATGTAAAATTGAGACATTCTAATTACCATTATTCAATCCATGATAATGAAAAAAAAAGATTATTTTTTACAGCACAAATATTGCTACAAGCGTGACAAATAATTTTCAATAAAAAAAAAAAATATAAAAAATAGCAAAATTAAATTCAGTTATGCCCATAAAAAATAAGAATTTTAATATCGGCTTGGAATCGGTCTGTCTCAATTATTTAGACTCAATAACTAGTCTTCACTGGGAGATGGTAGGAATATATAGTTTACCTAAATAAAAACACTTTAAAAGTTATCTTATAAATATTTTTCATTTTTTGGTACATCTTTTAAAATACCATTTTTTCCATCTTCAGTTTTCAAAAACTTTAAAAATTCGATACAGGTATAATCGTAGTTAGTTTTTATAATAAGTTCACTTTCCAAGTTTTCTATTAAGAGTCTGTTTCTCTCTTTTCTCCAAAATGAAAACATGCAGCTGAATATTATTTCCGTAGCGGCATTGGAATGAGGAATGGAAAAAATAAAATTACATATTTTTTCAAAATTGGGAAACGTTCCACTGTTTAAAAACGCTTTCCATTTTTCTTCTACGGTTGTTTCTTTTTTTACGTTTTCAGCAAAAGTTTTTAAAGAAAGGAACTCATCAAAAAGTAGATCCATATCAATATTTTTGATACCGAACAATTTAATCACTTCAGTAAAATCGTGGAAAGATAAGTGAGAATTCATATTGAAGACACTGAGTTTTTCGAATTTATTATTTTTTAAATCGAAATGTTCTTCGATGTATGTTATTATGTATGAAAGAACTGCTTCGGCTCGTCTTTTTAACAATGATATTTCCTGTGGATCATCACAATTTCTGCAGACGGTTTCAGCTAAGTAACCATAAAGCTTCTCTCTCTTTTGTTGTTCAAATTTGTCGCGAAGCTGTATAACTATTTTGAACATATCTACGATAACAATTTTTTTATAGACGATGATAATGCAACTCCAATATTGTGTATAAATCCTAAATAAGCTTCGGAACTTTCAGACTCAAAAAATTCCCTTAAAACGGCTGAACAATCATCTTTAGAAAGAAAATATATTTTTATGGGTGCATAGTTTTTCAATAATCGTTCCACTGCAGGGTTTAAACTAAGCCATCTCGTTGGTACATGGCGAAGCAATTCAGTCCATTCTAAGTCACAAAATTCAAAAAACTCTTTGAGATTGGATGTTCTTTTTGTCGATGAGCTAAACTCATTAAAACTTTAATTACAATATTCTCTATATCGAACTTCATAAGTTTTAATGCATTTTTAAACGCATTGTTTATGATGTGACACAAACATCCAACACCTATGATATCTGGGTTACATTTTTTAAGCTCAACAAAGACGCTTTTTTTGCAGCCGAAGTTGACATTAGCATTATCTGCACAGAAACTAGTGACGTTGGCTAAGTTTAAATTGTTATTTTCTAATTTTGACTTTATAGACCCTGCAATATCAATTGACATTTTGGTATTTAAATTATAAAAATTCAACAGTTTTGTATTAACACCCGAATATTTACAAAAATACTGTAAAACTAAAGGAAACGTTTTTATATTTCCTTTATTTGACGCGCCGGTCGATATAGAAAATGGGCGGTCAATGGCTAGGTCATCTAACACTGTTTTAATGGCATGCTTAGCCAGGATGTTTGTTGTAATCTTTGACATCTTTGTCCTACCACATTTAAAATTGGACGCCACATTTGAATCGGCAAACATCTCCTTAAATAGCTTGCTGCTGCAATCTGCAGATTTGTAGCTGTGACTATGTGACACGGTATGATACGTGAATGCAGCCTCTGCTGCTGAGATAGCCTGTTGTGCTCCTTCTGTACCTTTACTGGAATTATGGATTAAAAAGCAACTTACAGATTTTTGGTACCTGCATTCAAATGGCGTTTGACATCGGCAATACCCCCATTAGCAATAGAAAAACAAACGCCGCAAGATATGCATTTTGCCATAAACTCGTCATTAGCTCTAGTAATCCAATTAAAGTTGCTTTTCCAGCTATCTTGGAATTTGTTTTTACGCCGTGCTCTCTTTTTTTGTTTAGAAGATGATCGACAACTTACTTCTTCAACATCTGTGCTCGAGCTATTTAATAATATATTATCTGAAATATTCTCCTCGCTTTCCATTTCTGAAAATGTATTTTTTAAACTAGGATAAACAAAAATTCGAAATATATCTTACCGTGGTGTAAAATGTCCGCTAAATTAAATCTTCTCGCAATATATGCATATATTTATTATTCAGTTGATTGTGCTGTTTCTTTTGTTTGGATTATGATAATAACATAACAATGTTGTAAACATTTGACGTCTTTTGTAACAGGGTGTTTCAAATCATAATTTTTTTATACACTGAACAAATTTTTGTGATCAAACAATGAAAAATATTTTATTTTGTTTTTTTTTTTTAATAACAAAAAGAAAGCAGTACAAAAAACAGTACAAAGAGTAAAAAACAGTACTTTTTGGTACTGTTTTAGGTGCTATGCAGAAAACAGTACATTTGAAAAAAACAGTACGTGTACTGCGAAAAACAGTACGTCTGGCATCCCTATTTGTATGCATCACAGGGGCCATGAGGACATGCCCTAAAGCAGCACTGTAATTCTGGACCTAACACCCTTACTCCTTGTCATAGAGGGAGTAGCCAAGCGAACTCTTTTGTGCATTGCAAAAGAGGGGACAGGTTTAAGTAAAACTATCAGCAGTAAAGAGAAGGAGGATATTGCAAAGCACACTCCCTACATCGATCTACCAAGAGACAATGTAGTAAAAAGGTATAACTTCGAAAAACACTTCGGAGTTAAGCTTAGTACCAAGAAAGAGTGGGATAGCGAGATGATATCGCAGGTCAAGAAACCACACAGCATAGCATGATATACAGATGGGTCCAAGACATTGGAAGGTATAGGCGCAGGGGTGTACCGGCCAAGAACCAAGCACTCTGAACCTATGGGGACAATACCCAGTATCTTCCAAGCAGAAATTCTAGCAACACAGCTGTGTGCACAATTCCATCTGGACCGGAAATACAAAGGTCAGGATATAGTTGTGATGTCTGACAGCCAAGCAGCAGTCAAAGCATTAGTCTCCTGTGAGATATCATCGAAAATAACATGGGAATGCCTAACAAAGCTCAATGAACTAGGCAAGAACAACACTGAGGCATAAACGTTCAAACCTCTGGAAAAGCCTCCCAAAGCTAAGACAATCCAAATTGCTCCTCAAAGATTTTAACACTCGGAGAGCAAAATTGTGCATAAGCCTAGGCAAACCGAATCTAAGGATTCTAACGGGGTTCCTTACAGAACACTGTAAACTTAAATACCACCTGATGAAATTGGGCATAGGAACCGATAGTCACTGCCGTTTCTGTGAAGAAGCAGAGGAGACTCCAATACACCTTCTCACAAACTGCGACGCCGTGGCTCGCAGACGTAAGCTAGCACTGGGGAACTATGAGCTGAGTCTAGAGCAGGTTTCATCCCTTGAACCTAATAATATTCTCAAATTCATTAGAGAAATAGGAATGGATGGAATTCTGTAATCCGCAAACCCAGCGGAGCTTTGAGAAGGAGGTACAATAAACTACGCTTTAATATTCATGTAAATAAAATAATAAATAGAGCAAATAGTACTTTAGGATTTATTAAACGTTGGGCAAAAGAGTTTAATGATCCATTCATAACGAAAACCTTATTCACTTCCCTTGTGCGGCCTATCTTAGAAAACACTTCAGTTGTTTGGTGCCCACAATACGATTGTTACATAGACGACATTAAATCAGTGCAGAAACAATTTCTTTTGTTTTGCTTAAGCTATCTTTATTGTAATACTGATTTTCACTTACCACCTTATGAATATCGGTTACAACTCTTAAATCTTCCTTCTTTGTAAAGTTCTTTCAAACAAATATCTGATGCATTTGGTGATTTGTAAGCACATTAATATAACAACCTAAATGGATAAATGGACCTAAGCGTAAAATGGAAAATTTTGGTGTATAAACATCTAAATAATCTGAATGGACCTAAATCTGGTATCTTCAATTGCCTCATATCTTCATGATGATTGTGACTACATTTGTCGACGGTGCCGTGGTGTCTTGGTGTCTTTTTACCTCTTAAAACACTACGTTAGATCGATTTGTAATATATTAATATGAGTGGCCGATAAGACCTAGTTTGTCTTGGTGCCAGCGTTCGCAATTGGTTTTCTTTGTTTTATGAAAATTGGTTTGGTGAAGTTGACCTAGTTTGTCGAGTAACCACCCTGTCAAGCCAGGATCTCACCGGCTTCAGGAAGACAGAACGATATATATTATATATATATTTATTGGAGTGGTGTTTTATTGGGTATGAGACCTTGTTTGTCACACGACTCCGCCGATGTCCGGATACAAAAATTGTTGCTAATTTGACCTTGTTTGTCTTGAAAACGCAACCCTGCTATACTGTCTGATATTATCGATTTGAATTAACTTTTTTTTTATTTTTATACTTTAATAAAATTATATACTTTAAGCAATTTATTAAAACTTTTTAGTTTATTAATAATACTTGATTTCAATCAAAATCATACTTTGTATTTTTGAATTGTATTAAATATCTTATTTTATGATTTGAATTTTACTATTAAAACTGCTAAGGCTTAGCAATGGAATAAAAAATAAATGTTACACTAAAAAATGCTTATTGTAGGGTTTCCGTAAGAGATGGCGAAAAATGTCTCAAGTATTTCTTGCACATCTTATAAATGTCTAAAATTCCTTCTTCCATCTCTTATAGTTTAGCTTTTATTAAAGAATTCATTTAAAATTTAACATTATTCCGCACATCTTTGGTGCAGTACCTTTCGAATGATATACGCTTCATTGCCCTTATTCTAAAATAATTATCAAAAAAGTGAACGACAACATTTTATGTTTGTGTATTAATATATAAGAAGATGTAGCTAAGGAAATTGCTTAAAACATAGATTTGTTGAAATATTTGAAAAATTTGTTCACAGAAATTATTTCTTAAGCTGTAGAACTGTGTAAAAAATGTAAAAACAACATTTTCAAAAATTAAATTTTCATCAAAAAAATCATGAATTTCGATGATAGAAAAAATTTATGGAATTATGTGTCAAAATGAGGTAATTTTTGTAAATAAATGATATGTCATATGAAAGAGTGTGAAAAAATAAAATGTAATAAGAAAAAAATTACAACAAAAAAAAGTTTGTCTTATTTTTTGAGCAAAATCTAAATATTTTAGAGGTTTTTTTTAAACAATATAAAACATTGAATTGATGGGATAACTGTAAATCGATTAAAAAATGGCTGAGATATTTGCTTGCAAAGCCAAAACTTGAAATTTCAATATTTTTTTTCTCATTCTGAGGCGATGGCCTTGCTTCAAGGAAATACGTTGTACTGAGAAGATATAAATATTTCGAGATATATAAATAATTTTAATGCCATTTTAAGGGGATTTTTTTAACATACTATCTGTGGAAAATATTACCAAGAAAGCTTTCGTATACCGTTATTTTACTCAGCCAACGACTTTTCATACAAAAATATGTTGTAATGAGAACATATATAGTTTTCGAGATATCGCTATAATTTTTATGTCAAAATAACGGAAATTTTTCAGACTTTACTATTTGTAACAAATTTCACAATCACAATATATATTCCCTCTTGATGTATAAAAAAAATGCTTATTGTAGGGTATCTGTAAGAGATGGCGCAAAATTTTGGAAGTATTTTTTGCACACCTTATCAATGTCTAAAACTCCCTCTTACGTTATGGTCTTCCATCTGTTACAGTTTAGCTTTTATTTAATAAATGCGCTTTTTACGCTCATATTTCAGGTCGAAAGTCACAAATCTAAAATGTAATCATACTGTGCAGCCAGATCTTTCATTTGATACCTCATTCACCATTCTACCTCTTTCTAGCCCTGGAGTCCTTACTAAAAATAATACAAACTTTCAACGTTAATATTATTTCAGAGCGCTTATATTTAAACAAGTGTCATTCCGTTACGTGTTGCTTTCATTTCCGCACAGTTTTTCATGATACAGGGAAGCTTTCAAACTACATTGTGTTGCTCTTCCAAAACAGAGTTAAAAATTTTTCCAAAAGTTTTTTTGATCGAGTGAATTTATTGTGTTTTATGCTATCTTCTCAAAACAAATTCAAGGTAAATATATCAGTCGTGTTGGTTTGATGTTTTTCTTAAAAAATACGAAGTGTTTGTGAAATATCTATCGAGTGGATGTGTGATGCCAGCCGTGTTTCAAAATGAAACGTTTAACCCCACAAACTGAATTTTAATGCGTATTTAGTGTTTTTGTATGTGTTTAATGCGTTTTTTTGTTTTTTCGGCATTTTTTAATTCATTGCACTTGAAGTGCGTCGACATGGCCAGCCGTCGAACTGTCGAAACTGCGGCTCTGGCCTCGATACTTTTATTCTGTAATTTAGTTTCTTGCTAACTAAGGAGCCTGGCCGAGGCAATTTGATGTTATGTTGATGTAAAACGCAAAGATTCTTTTGGTCAAACGCTTCACCACACTTCAAAAATCGAAAAACGAATATTTTCGAAGTATCCCCATAATTTTTTGCCGAAATCGAAAATGTTCAAATCCCAGCGCGTAGAAATTAAGAAAAATATCTATTCTTGTAATTAAAGCAAAAAAACATTCAAAAATTAGAATTTTTGGGGGTTCTGTGAGCCTCTCATTGACCGCCATTTTGAACAAGATCAACAATTTTATAAATTAAAAAAAAATATTTTTTTATGATGAATGAGAGTTACATCTTAAAAGTTTAAATATCGTTGTTCAATATTTTAACTTTTTAAAAAAATTCTAAAAATACCTTAAATTTTCGAGCGCTAGACCACCATTTTTGCCTTAAGTGCCTATGAGCATTCATGTCTGAATTCGCAATTAAAATCCACCCGTTCAATGGAACCTTGCTACTTTTGTTGTTTGGATAGCTAATGCAAAATGCTTTTTACTACTTTTCTATGGCGAGTTGATCCTAGGTTGGGTTTTCTTCAAGTTGACTAACGGCGTTTCTAGCTCGAAAGTGTTTCCATGCACAACATTGAGTCGAGTTGGACTTCGGCCATTCTATTCGCCATTTTTTCTTAGTATAAATGTGTGCGTTCAGAAGGTGCAAAATTTACTAAACATATTGAGTCTTTGATCAGTATTAGTTTCCGCTACTTTGTGTTCCTGCTGAACGGTTTGTTGCATTTTATGCAGTGGCAGAAAAAAATAAAAATAACAAATTAGCAATAAAACCACGCTCAACAGTTGAGCAACTGTTTCATATTCTGAAAGCATCCAATATAACTCAGTTAAATCTAACAAGTTTCGTGGAGTTTAGTGGATGTAACGAAATTCAACTCAACTCGCGTTCCCATGGAAAGTTAATCCCGACTCGAGTCAACCTCGACTTATCTCGTCATGGAAACGTAGTATTTTATCGATAATTGTGATCTGCTGCATTATAGCTTCACGCATTCAGAATAGAATATGTAGGGCAGCTAATGAACAATCATTTTAATAAAGGGTCCGCCAAATAACTTTTTTTTTTGAAAATTATATAAAAATAACTACTGAATATTTTCTCAAATTTCTTTTTTTATTTAAAAGTACAATCCTTCCGGTTAATAATGAAAAATAATTTCATTCAAATGGCTGCCTCGGCTGGCCATGCAGTAGCCTACACGATCGATTGTGTGCAGCTGTATTTCCAAAATCGCACCAAACAGTGACTCGTTTTGGGTGCAGCGGCTTTTCAATGTATGCGTGCGGATTTTCTGTGCCCCAAATGCGACAATTTTGTTTGTTTACATACCCGCCAAGATCAAAATGAGCTTCATCTGAAAAGATGATTTTTTTGGCAAAATCGGAATCTTCTGTAAGTCGATTGCAGGCCCACTTAGCGAAGCGAAAACGCATTGGATGGTCAGTTGGCTTTAACTCCTGAACCAATTGGACTTCGTATGGCGTCATACCAAGGTCTATATGCAAAATTCGTCTCAATGATGTCTCCGAAATGTTAAATTGTTGAGAACGACGGTGAATTGATGTTGATGGCGCTTCACGCACACTTTCTGCCACAACAGCAATATTCTCGGGTGTACGCACTGTTTTTGGCTTTTCACGCTTTGGTTTATCGATGAGGATGCCAGTTTCTTTCACTTTTTTCACAAGATAACGAACATACGGAGCTGAAGGTGCTTCTCTTCTTCCAAAATCCGTACGCAATTTTCGCACACATTCTGCAACATTACCATGATTTTCAAAGCAATGTCGCAATATTTCCCAGCGTTGTTCAAGCGTATACACAACCATATTCGTTCAGCGGAAGAATAAAACTAATTATCAGTCAAATCAGACATGAGCTAAGTGTTACCATTCACGAAATAAGCACTAGTTGAACAAAAAAAAACGTTGGATGGCAGACCCTTTAAATTCCTGTCATCTACTGCAACATAGCTTCAGTAAATATTGAATGAATCACATTATATAAGCAATGGTTGGTTTGGAGTAGTGGTTAGTGTGTAGAACTCTCGATCGGAAGGCGCGAGTTTGATCCTCACGCTTGCAAAGAAATATTTTTAATTTTATATCCTCTCGTTGTAATAGACGCTAGAAAAAAAAAACAACAATTCAAGGAAAAAGGTGTATGGAAAAAAGTGTATTTTTTCAGATTTCACTCAAGCAAATTACAAAACGAGGCGTAAAAAGCTTCGCTTCAAAAAATAAATTTATTCATTCTACCGAACAGTCCTCCATGTAACTATCAGATACGAGCAGAGAGTGAACTTTGAAAACTTTTCTTTTGTATATTTTTCGTCTCATAGTGAACGCTCTCTCAAATTGAAATAAAAGCTGTAGAAATATGTGATATTAAATCTGAATCAAGTGTTATTCCTTGACCACAGTCAAGTCAAGTACTAAGCATTCCTCTCCACAAACTTTTCCACCCACCACCAACTACAACTTTTCGTCGTAAATTGATGCGTTTTAAGGGGGCACAAGAAATGGTCTTGTTAAGGATTTTTTTTGGCCACATATTGAAATAATAACAATTTTTTTTTTCTACATGAAAGTTATGAAGGGCTTATTGGAAGAACATGATAAGCCACTAAAAAAATATTTTGAAATAATCGATTTTAAAGTTTTGAAAAAATGTATTTTGTTGAAGAAATGGAATTTAACACGGAAACTTTCAAAAATAGGTTAGAAAATTAATAAGAAATAGCCAAAATCTCTTCAGTAGATGTTGAAAATACATTGAGTAATGTATTGAGACTAAAAAATTCATTTTTTAGATCATATGGCTTATCACGTTATTACAATAAGCCCTTCATATATATTTGAAGAAGGGATACAGCAAATTTGCGAGGGATAAAAAAATTGTTTTGCCGTGGTCACTGCTGCTGGTTACTGGATCATCTAAAATTACAAAAGGGATTATTAGCTAATGAAATAATGCTCCTGATGAACGAAGGGATTTGAAAAATTTTGATTTTTCGAAATATGGCGGATGTTGAAATGCAAAGTTGCTTGTTTTACCAAAATTTCACTAACATATTCGGCTATTAAAAAGCAAAATTATAGTACAAGAAAATCCTTCCTTCATCAGGAGGACAATTATGTGTAGAATAAATGAGAACAATTTAAAACTGATCGGTAAAGCCGTTTTAAAGTTACAGTGATCACCGACTTCGAAAACATGGTTTTGAGAAAGACGCGTTTAAAGTTTTGACTACGATGTGCATGCAGCTAAAAAATCCCTATTAAAAGGTTTTTATCTCCCTCCATAAATAAAAATATGATTAGTTTGAAATTTTTAGAGAATACTTTTGAAATATTGTACTTTGAGAAAATGAAAAAAGTTTTTCTCTCAAAATTCTAAATAGTTGTGCTCCCTTAAAGTTATTTTGATTAGATATGAGGAAATAAAGGTTAAAGAGCAGAACAATGGCCTAGCCAGGATTCAAATCCCTGGGTGACAGTCAAGTGCGCTACCACTAGACTATCGAGGCCTCCCAAAAAGTTCGGGACGTAGAACACCTGCGTATTTATTATAAAAGAACATCTTTTTAGAAAATATCATATATATGTGGGTTATTCTTTAACAAACCGACACATTTTTGATTTGCCTTCAAATTGTTTTACGGCTTCTATATCGAAAAAAGAGACACGTGTTTGAGGACTTTCTTTTTTTAAATAGAGGGTCTTAAAAGTTTGAGATTTTCGTGATTTTTGCCTTGGAGACTAATTTGCAAAAATTCATAATTTCGTTTTTTTTTAAGCTAGAGAAAATTTTTTTGGGTCATTTTGTATATAAGAAAGTAAATTTTAAGACAACAATTTTATATTGTTATAAACAATTTAAATGTTTTAATAAATTTTTAACAATCTTACCCACCGCTAAGGGTGTTTTAAACATAACCAGCGTATTCTACGTCAAATTTTACATAGAAAATGCTTTTTTTATCGATGGAGAAATGATTATTACTTTTGCAAACAAATTAAATACACTCGCGCGGTACCTGACGTCGTCGCGCCATACGTCGTCGTTCTCGCCTCATACCGTTGTTCACTGTATTATTTTGAAAGAAGCATCATTACGCATACTTTTGCCTTGTGATCTTTTAGACTAATTTGAAGGCATGATTTTATGTTTTTTTTCGGCGTCTTACTGATGGCGAGATTGGTGAGAGACAGGGCACAACTGCTGCAACAGCTGAAGTAAAGAATAGATGGATTTATTAATAAATAATATTATCTAATTAAATAATAATACCTACATTATACATCATTTCTACACACTAATACGGTATCCAATCCGGGATCTGGGCCTTTTCACTCCCGGCAGTCCCGGGATTATAAGGCCTAAGATCCCCAAGTTTTCGGGATTTCCAAAGTAAATCGGCCTAACTAACCGTTCAAAGACTTCAGTTATCTCAAAAAATTTACTTTTTAATGTTAGTACTAGCTGAAACCCGGCATATTGCTGCCACGCTCCCTTGTTAATTGCCCATAAAATGTTTTCAGTGAAACTGCATGTGCAAATTGGGGTCGAATACTGAATTTCGAGGCTGTGCGACCTATAACTTAAAAGCTTCTCGATATTACAAATTTCGGTTATCTGTGAGGTGTCACGCCCGTTAATCAACACTCATTAAATGTAATCAATGAAACTGTTTGTGAACATTGAGGTGGAATACTGAATGCCGATGCTGTGCGACCTGTACGCCCATAAAAGGTTATCAATGAAACTGCATGTTTACATTGAGGTAGAATACTGCATTCTGACGCTGTGCGACCTATAACTCCAAAGCTATTCGATATCGCAAATTTAAGTTAAACGGATAGTGCCACACCCCCTAAGCAAACGCCATAAATATGTAAATTGAGGTCGAATTTTTAATTCTGCGGCTGTGCGACCTATAAATCCAAAGCAATTCGTTATCACAAATTAAGGTTGCAAAGAAGTTCCACGCCCCCTTGTCAAACGCTCATAAAATTATATCAATGAAACTGCATGTGTACATTAAGGTCGAATACTGAATTCTGACGCTGTGCGACCTATAACTTTAAAGCTATTCGATATCGCAAATTTGGGTTGTATGGGAGTTGCCACTCTTCCTTGTCCAACGCCCAAAAAATGTTAACAATGAAAGTGCATGTGTAAATTTAGATCGAATGCAGAATTGTCCAACGTCCATAAAAAGTAATCAATGAAACTGCATGTATAAATTGAGGTAGAACATGAAATTCCGATGCTGTGTGACCTATAATTCCAAAGCTATTCGATAGCAAAAATCTGGGTTGTATGGAAGGTGCCACTCCCCCTTGTCCTATGCCAATAAAATGCTATCAATAAAACTGCATGTTTAAACTGAGGTCGAATACTGATTTCCGACGATGTTCGACCTATAACTTCAAAGCTATTTGATATAGCAAATTTTGGTGTATATGGGAGGTGCCAGTTCCCCTTGTCCAACGCCCATAAAATAAAATCAATAAATCTGCATATGTAAATTGGGGTCGAATACTGAATTCCAAAACTGTGCGGCCATTAACTTCAAAGCTATTCGATATCGAAAATTTGGGTTGTATGGGAGGTGCACGCTCATTGTCCAACGCCCATAAAAAGTAATCAATGAAACTGCATGTTTAAATTGAGGTAAAACATTGAATTCCGATGCTGTGCGACCTATAACTCCAAAGCTATTCAATAGCACAAATTAAGGTTGTATTGTAGGTACCACGCCCTCTTGTCAAATGCCATAAAATGTTATCAGTAAAACAGTATATGTAAATTGAGGTCGAATACTGAGTTCCAACGCTGTGTGACCTATAACTCCAACGCTATTCGATAGCACATATTTGGGTTAAACAAGAGTTGACACGCCTTCTTGACAAACGCCATAAAAATGTTATCAGTAAAATGACATTTGTAAATTGAGGTCGAATACTGAATTCTGGCTATGTGCGACCAAAAACTCCATAGCTTTTGATATCGCAAAATTTAGTTGTATGAGAGGTGCTACTCCCCCTTGTCCAACGCCAATAAAATGTTACCAATTAAACTGCATGTTTAAATTAAGGTCGAATACTGAATTTCGATGCTGTGCGACCTATAACTCCAAGACTACTCGCAAACAATATCGCAAGTTTTGGGTGGGACTCGTTTAACTCCCATAAAATATCATCAGTGAAACGACATGTGTAAATTGTAGTTGAATACCGAATTTCGAGCATGTGCGACCCATAGCTGCAAAGCAATTTTGGGCGGTAAAAGGGGTTTGGCAATTTTTTTTCTTAAACCATCTCGTATTTGAAACAAATCCACTGCCAAAATTTGAGCTCAATCGTTTAGTTTAATATAACAAACCCCGTCTTTAATAAAGCATTTTTATCTATTTGTGGGCGGTAAAAGGGGGTGTGGCAACATTTTTCTTTTTTCTAAACCTTTGCGTAGCAATTACGAACAAATCTGTAGAAGAGAGTATCCAATTTGGTTCACTCGTTTTCAAGTTTTAAGCATCCGAACAAATCACGATCCATTTTTATATATATAGATTATATGCCTGAAAATATGAACTTTATGAATTATACTATAGTTATTAGGCCGGGTTGATTTGTGGGGAGGCAAAAAAATCGCCTGTGAAAATCGTATTCTTGGGATCAAAATAAGAAACTTTGCCCGAGGAACTATACCTCTAAATCGAATTCTAATGCCCCAACTTTTGACTTTTGTTCCGTGGGGCAAAATTTTGAAAAATCCCTCCTTGACCCATTTAGAGTGCCCCAGTCGAGTCCAAATGTATGACCAACCCCCACTAACTTTGAAGGGCCGATCCACCCGTGCCAGCTGATTTTTTCATGTAAAGTGCCAAAAATTGTGATTTTTTGAAATGTTTGTATGGGGAACCCCCAGGGGGGTTCCAGGGGGTGTGCCACTGGCATGGGTGGATCGGCCCTTCAAAGTTAGTGGGGGTCGGTCATACATTTGGACTCGCTTTGGGCACCCTAAATGTGTCAAAGAGGGATTTTTCAAAATTTGACCCTTCGGGACAAAAGTCAAAAATTGGGGCATTAGAATTCGTTTTAGAGGTATAGTTCCTGGGGCAAAGTTCCTTATTTTGATCCCTAAAATACGATTTTCACTGAGCAATGGGCGATTTTTAAATCGACCCGCCCTAATAGTTATATATAACAAATATATATATATTTTTGTCCTTTGTATAAGTTAACACGCGCATCCGTTCAAGTCTGGAAATTGTAACTCGAGCCAGTACGTGACAATTTTACAGTTCTAGCGGAGCAGCAACGTCAGCAAGCAGTAATCGCCTCGCGGCGATCGCCTCTACAACAACATCAATAGCAGCAACAATATAATGCCAGCCAACGGTCTCAACACTAACAGCAATAGCAACAACAACAACAACAACATAGCAACCACAACAATAGCAGCATAGCTTAAAGGCGCGTTTCCACAGTCAATATTTTTTTATGCAATGTTGGATATTGCGTACAAAAACTGTTTACACGCTCAAAGTCATTTTGTATACAAATGTCATCGGTTTTGTTTTGCGAAGCATATGAAAAGCGAAAAATAAGAAAATAACAAAAGAGAATCAGAAAATAAAAAAATTAAAAAAATAATAAAACGAAGCAGGCACTATTGAAAAGTTGTTATGTTATGTGCAATCTGGAACTAAGACACCTTCGGCATATACGCTTCATTTGCTCCTGCCCCCGACTTTTGCTCTTTTTATCTTCGCAATTTCTGCGGCGTAAGACGTCCTTATCGAGCGAATCTTTGCCTTGGCATCTGGAGCAGTCATGTACATTGCCTTTTTTTATACAGTGGAGAATGCACATTCCAACTGTGGCTCTCGTATTCCTCCAGAAATTTTATGGTTCTGTCTCCACTCTTCTGTTTGGCAACTATAATCTAAAAAAATTTAATTATATTCAATGTTTTTTAATAATTTGTCTCATAAAAATTACTGCACAGAAATTGAACCGCTTGGAAAATCGGAGCAACTATAGAGAGGAGACAGAAATAAACAAAACAAAACGTCAAAAATTTTGATCAAGTTACCAAATTGCGCAAGAAAAGTTGGAAGTCAACCAACATTTTTTCGATTGCATGCAATTTCACAAACTGCGTGCAATGAAGTGTTTACACTTTCAAAATTACGTGCAATGCCTATTTTGCGCAAGAAAAATTGACTGTGGAAACGCGCCTTAAGTTATTCTTACTTTTGATTTTAAGTTTTAGTTCTAAGCTCCGCTTTTACCCAATCGGTTATGATAACATTGGCACATAGTGCCTACTAATAAATAAACGCCTTATCTGGCACATAGTTTCAGCCAAAAAATAATAAGTTGTGTTATTGCAAAAATTAACTGGCGCCCAACGTGGGGCCACAAAAATAATTTTATACAAAAAATAATAGTGGCCGTAAGCTCGGACTCAAAAATCTTCGTTTCTTAGCGTTCAACGTTGTCCATGATAAAAAAAATTTCAGTGAAGAAAAAAAACAAGCAAAAATATTATGACCCAGTGAAGTAAAATAAGAACAGAGAAAATTCTTCATAGAAGAAATAAAGTGAATAATTAAATAACAGACAGGAAAATTCTTTATAGAAGAAATAAACTAAATAATTTAAATAAGAACAGAAAAAATTCTTCATAAAAGAAATAAAGTGAATAATTTTATGAAAGATAGGAAAATTCTTCATAGAAGAAATGAACTAAATAATTAAAATAAGAACAGAGAAAATTCTTCGTAGATAGTGAATAATTTAATAAAAGACAGGAAAATTCTTTATAGAAAAAAATAAACTAAATAACTAAAATAAAAACAGAAAAAAATTCTTCATAGAAGATATAAGGAGAACAATTAAAATAAAAGTGAAACTGAAAGAAATAGATGAAACATAAATAAACAAAGAAACTGAATACACTGAAAGGCTAAAAACTCATAAAGGAAAAGTATCAACATTATCGTTAAAAATTTACCCGTATTTGGATTGACATGGTACTCACCTGAAAAAAAAAGAAAGGAGAAAATGATATCATTAAAATTCTGGAAAAACTACAAGTGCGCTACAACAAGGAATATTAAAACATTACATACCATGGAAGCTGTCAAGTTGCTATAAGTAAAGTGTTCAGCTTGCTTAGAAAAAATCTAAATATTGTAAATTGGATCATAATTTTCTTATCAAAATAAAATTGAGTATTTTTTTAAATAAAAAATGTATTTACTTAAAAAAGAAATCAATTTGCGTGAGTAGAATTTGTGAAGCGTGAATAAATTGAATCAATAAGAAAATGTTTAATTTTGAAAATCATAATTGAGTTTATAAAACATAATAAGCCAATACGCAAATTTTTTACCTATTTTAAAAGTTTTTACTGTTAATAATTATTATATTACTGGGAATAATAAATTAAAGTTGAGTTTTTAAAACATAATAAGCCAACATGCAAATTTTTCTAACTTAATTTTTTTAAATGGACCCTTAAACTATGCTTACTTACTTACTTACTTAGTTGGCGCTACAACCGTATGTCGGTCTTGGCCTCATCTAAGAATTTCCGCCAGCCAATTCCAAGCTTCGTCAGGTTGTCCTCTACTTGGTCTTTCCAACGAAGATGCGGTCGTCCTCTTCTGCGTTGACCGCTTCTGGGTACCGAATCGAATGTTTTCTTCACTGGAGCATCGTCTTTCATGCGCTGAACATGACCAAGCCAGCGAAGCCACTCGATTTTTAATGCACTTGACTATGTCGATGTCAGCGTACAGCTCATACAGTTCATCATTCCACCGTATTCGGTACTCGCCATTGACGCAGATTGGTCCGTAGATCTTACGAAGAATCTTTCTCTCGAATGCTCCTAAAGTCTTTTCATCTAAACTGCTCAGCGTCCAGGTTTGTGATGCGTAAAGTAGGACAGGCATGATGAGAAATTTATAGAGCGTGATTTTCGTATGTCGAGAGAGGGCTCTGCTTCTCAATTGCCTACTGAGCCCAAAGTAACACCTGTTGGCAAGAGTTATTCTTCGTTTGATCTCAATGCTGATATCGTTGGTTGAGTTAATGCTGGATCCCAGATAAACGAAGTCCTTCACAACCTCGAATGAGGTATTGTCATCGGTAACGTGGGTTCCAAGACGCTGGGACTGTTTGTTTGTTGACACCAAGTATTTCGTCTTATCTGCATTCACTGCCAGACCCATTCGACTTGACTCTCTTTCTAATCTGAAAAATGCTGCACTGACTTCGTGCGTATTATGGCCAATGATATCGATGTCATCAGCATACGCAAGCAGCATAACACTCTTGTAGAATATTGTGCCACTACGTCTCAGATCAGCAGCTCAGATGATCTTTGCCATCATTAGGTTGAAAAAGTAGCACGATAAGGAATCACCCTGTCTGAAACCTCGTTTGGTAATAAATGGTGGAGAGAGGTCCTTCCCGATTTTAACTGCGCTGCTTGTGTTGCTCAGTGTCATCCTACAAAGTCGTATTAGTTTTGCAGGAATACCAAATTCAGACATGGTGGAGTACAGGTGCTCCTTATTGGGCTGTCGACTTGTTTTTCTTGAGTCTTCTCCAAGATTTGTCGTAGCGTAAAAATCTGGTCGATGGTGGACTTTCCAGGTCTGAAGCCACACTGATAAGGTCCGATCAGTTCGTTTACAATGGGCTTCAATCTTTCACATAAAACGCTCGACAGGACCTTATATGCGATATTAAGAAGGCTTATCCCATGGTAATTGGCACAGATAGTGGGATCGCCTTTCTTGTGGATTGGGCAGAGCACACTGAGATTCCAATCGTTCGGAATGCATTCTTCCGACCATATTCTGCATAGAAGCTCGTGAATGCATTTAAGTAGAGCTTCGCCTCCGTTCTTAAACAGCTCAGCAGGTAAGCCATCAGCTCCCGCGGCTTTGCTATTTTTAAGCCAAGCTATAGCTGTCAGAACTTCATCATAGTCGGGCAGCGGAACCTCAACGCTCAAAATTGGGGTTTCCGGAATGACATCTCTATTGGCGGGATTGTTGTCAGCGTCGCCATTTAGAAGCTTAGAGAAGTGTTCCCTCCATAATGTCAGTGTACTCTGGACACCTGTCACTAGATTCCCGTTTTCATCCTTGCTGGAAGGGGCCCCGGTTTTAAAACCATCGGCAAGGCGTCTTATTTTTTCGAAAAATTTTCGGGCCTCATTCCTGTCACCATACATCTCAATCTTTTCCTGCTCGCGCTTTTCTGCCTCTCTTTTTTCCGCCTGAAAATACGTCTCTCTTCCCTCCTCTTTTCTTTGTATCGCTCCTTAGCAGCGCGCGTTACAACCGACTGCAGTGTGGCTTGTAGGCGGCGTCTTCCTCTGCAGTGGCGTCACGACACTCCTGGTCGTACCACTGGTTTCGGCGAGGGTGGTGGTAGCCAATCACCTCTTCAGCAGTCGCGCGCATATAGTTGGAAATGTGTGTCCACTGCGCGCATATATCATCGATTGGAGGAGTGCTTTGAAGCAGGAGTGAGAGTCGAGTGGCGAAAGCATCGGCTGTCTGTTTCGATTGCAGCTTGTCAACGTCTAGCTTTCTCTGTGTAGGGTTGCGTGTATTCTTAACTATGCAGGCTATCATTAATGCTGCAATTAAAGCAGCAACAGAGCAGACTAGACGGGAATTCCAGGACTCCGTCGCAAACCTAACTGACAGACTTAGAACTCTAGAAACTCCCACCCAAGTTGTAGAATACGAACCAGTGACCATTATTCCGAGCGCTAAATGCGAAGAATCGATAAACCTGATAAAATCGTTGCCCGAGTTTAGTGGTGATCAAATATACTACATGTCATGGAGGCAAGTGGCACATGCCGCTTACAAGCTTTTTGAAGGCCACCAAGGTAGTTCAAGACACTACCAAGCGGTGGCTATAATAAGGAACAATGTTGTAGGCTCGGCGAACCTAGTTCTATCATCTTTCAACACTGTACTAAATTTTGGTGCTATCATAGCACGTCTAGACTTTACATTCGCCGATAAGAGGTCGATTTATCTAGTGGAAAAGGAACTGGTAACTTTGAGGAAGGGACGTAGAGGTACCCTGAATTTTATGATGACGTAGAACGAAAACTATCCCTAATCATTAACAAAAACCTTATGACGCATAGTGGAAATCCTGAATTGATAGGCTCGTTAAATCAAAAATATAGAGAGGACGCCCTTCGCGTATTTATCTCCGGACTAAATAAGCCACTCTGCGATATTCTGTTTTCGTCGAGACCAACGGACATGCCGACAGCTCCAGCACTTGCCCAGGAGCTGGAGTCCAATCAGGCTCGGTTATTATTCGCACAGACCTTTGGGAATCGAGATCAGTACAATTACGGTCCTCAAACTTCACCTCACTATAAGAGGGTAGTTAACAACACATACCCACGTCCGACACTAATGGACGAGGACCCCACTTTATCTCGGTTTAGATATAATAGACCAGAACCTAACGCACCTCAAAATTTCGGAAGACCTTCCCAAACGCCCCCAGGAAACAACAATAATACTTCCCAAGGCGTCATTTGTAATGATTCACACAAATTTAGGGGTAATGAGAACACCCTCAATAGTTTTAACCCTCAAACGATAAGACCACCCAAAAGACCAAATGAAAGCGATAGACGACCAATACAGAAACTACAGCGTATTAATAATCTAATACCTCAACAGGATTTACCTTCAGATATAAGTTTATCCGAAGAAGAATACCAAGTAGCAGACGAATTTGAGAACACCTACCATGAAGATGACGATACTGAAAGATACTGAACTACCAAGAGGTCCCTCCTCCCCTATGTGAAAAAAAATATTAGTAGGTAGGACATTGAAATTTTTAGTAGACACCGGTGCTGCTAAAAATTATATCAGACACTTAGACAATCTGAAAGCAATAAAACCAGTAAATGAGCCGTTTACCGTAAAATCAGTACACGGAGCCAATAAAGTTACTCATGAATGCCTTATTGACGTTTTCAATAAAAATTCTGTATTTTACTGTATTTTACCGAAAATGTTAGGGACATAGTTAGTTATGAAACTCCCAAAACGCTTCGTGCACTGAGATCTTTTCTTGGACTGGCTGGGTATTATAGGCGTTTCGTCAAGGACTACACCCAAATTGCTAAGCCATTGACAAAGTACTTTCGTAGTGAAAACGGCAATATACGTGCGAATCAGTCCAAAAACATTGAAATCAAACTAGACAGCGAGGCACTTCAAGCTTTTGACAGACTTAAAAAGATTTTGGCCTCAAAAGATGTTTTACTCCTCCACCCCGACTTTCGATGCTCCTTCGACAACTGACGCCTCATCATTTGATATAGGAGCTGATCTTTCCCAGAATGGCAGACCCATTACAATGATTTCGCGAACGTTATCTGCAACCGAAGAACATTACGCTACTAATGAGCGTGAGCTTCTGGCGATAGTATGGTCAATTAAAAAATTATGGAACTACCTATACGGAGCTCGGAAGTTAAATATTTTTACTGACCACCAACATTTGACGTTTGCCATATCGGACAAGAACCCTAATGTAAAAATTAAAAGATGGCGTACGTTCATAGAAGAATTTCGCCTACATTCTTTTACAAACCGGGTAAAGAAAACCTCGTCGCAGACGCTTTGTCCACGCACTTGACCATGCATAAAACATATCCACCGTAACCGAACATAGTGAGGAATCACTTTCAAATGTAGTGCAAACTATTAAAAACCCAGTCAACTGTTTCAAAAACCAAATTATCCTAAGCGAGGGCGTCGAAAACAGGAAAACCACAAAAATCATTCACAGGAATCAGATGAGGCACACGATCAAGTTCACGAAAATGCATAATCTTTGCAAGGCCCTAAAAGAAGCTATTAATCCCAATGTCGTAAATGGTATTTATTGCGAACTTCCTATTTTAGCTCAGATACAGAACAGCCTTATTACAATGTTTCCATCTGTTAGATTTCGACATACGACCCAAATGGTAAAAGACGTTTGTAACCCAAAAGACCAAATTGAAATAATTACCACTAAACATAACCGAGCCCTTAGATGCGCACGAGAAAATACTCAGCAAATTTTAAAAGATTATTACTTTCCAGGACTAAGACAAAAGATCAAAGAAGTAATTTCAAACTGTAAAATATGCCGAGAGGCAAAATACCAAAGACACCCAATCCCATCCTACCCTAGCGAATTTCTTCACGTGGACATTTACTCCACAGACAAAAAATATTTTCTCACATGCCTAGACAAGTTTTCGAAATTCGCCATAGTTATTCTGATAAACTCTAGTCCAATAATTGACATAAAAAAACCCCTTCTGCAAATGCTTAATTTTTTCAAGGGAACGAAAACCATAACGTTCGATAACGAAAAAGCCCTCAGCTAGTAAACAATCAAGTCAATGCTCAAGAATCACTTTTCCGTTGATATTTTTACGGTACATCCGTTCAATAGTACAACAAACGGTCAGATAGAAAGGTTCTACAGTACCTTGTCAGATATAGCGAGATGTACTAAGCTGGAGCAGAACATTATGGACACAACTGAACTGATCATACTGGCAACAAAAAAATACAATAGAACTATCCACTCGGTAACTGGTTATAGACCTACCTATAGAATCCATTCAATATCTCCCTCACTGAAGGAGAAGATAAAAGCTAAATTTACGCGAGCTCAATCCTTAGACTTCAAACACCATAATAAAAATAAAAGTACTAGAATCTTAAACCCCAGGGACAAAGTTTTTGTTAAGACGAATAAACGAATTGGTAATAAATTCGCGAAAGTTTTTGTTGAGGGAATCATAGAAAAAGATTTAGGAACCGTAGTACTTATTAATAACAGGAAAGTTCACAAAAATAATCTCCGCTAACATTTTCTTTACAGAACAATACTAACACTGGCAAGCGTTGTCAATGCCAAGCTTCTGAACTACACAAGCATTAATTTTTTGGGAACCGCTTTAAAATACATTGCCGGCACCCCGGACTTTGACGACTTCAACAAGGTGGCTACTAGAGAAGAGGCTCTTATAAAAGCCAACAACCAACAGGTACTCATTAACACCGAATTTCAAATTAAAATCCAAACAGGCACAAATAGACACAGGACATCTATTTGACCTAGCCATTGCTAGAAATAAGGCAATAGCTACAAGCATAGAGGATACCATCTACTCTATTACTCTAGCAAAACTAAATATTTTAAATCCAATAATACTAAATAGTAAAGTTAAAAGCGTGATTAATGCTGAACACTTTGCCAACGTCAGTATTAGCGATATCTTAAGCATTTCAAAAATTAAAATTTTTCAAGATAATGACATTATTTACTTTGTTATTAAGTATCCAAAAATTTCTGAACTATGTAATAAAATTAAAATACTGCCGGTTATACGAGAAAACAAAATACTAAATTTGGAAACGGACACTGTTGCAGAATGCCATGGGCTGCATTAGCCACTAAATAATTATAAAGACGCGACTGCGGTGACATTTTGCCAACCTCTGGAGGAAAGCCCATGTATACAGCATTTGTTAAATAATCAGATGGCAACCTGTGCGACAGCATCATTGCATCACATTTCTTCAATTGAGGAAGTCAACGATGTTGTAGTCGTCATAAACGATCGAGTGGAAATTCGTGAAGAAAACAACTCGACAATTACAGTGCGTGGTACATTTCTTGTCATATTCGAGAGCGAGGTTACTATAACCTCGTATAAAGGTTATTACTATAAATGAAACAACCTTTACCAACTGGAGGAAAATCAGACAGACGCTCGCACCCCGAAGCTGAACCGGCTAAATTTGTCAATATCACGGATCACATAACACTATTATCACTCCCGTACTTGCATGAAGCTAATATAAAAAACATCAGCGACATCGCCAGTCTGAAAGAACAAATCCATAGGCAATCTACACAATGGATCATCATCTTCATTTCCTCGATATTAACAGTCGCAATCATTGTTGCAGTTTTGCAAAATATTATCATAAAACGTCGACGGAAGATTAACAATGTTATAGCCATAGATAGAGTTTTAAAGGAAACCGGGGACGGCTCCTCTTAACGGGGAGAAGTTAGCACGCGCATCCGTTCAAGTCTGGAAATTGTAACACGAGCCAGTTCGTGACAATTTTACAGTTCTAGCGGAGCAGCAAATGCAACGTCAGCAAGCAGCAATCGCCTTTACAACAACATCAATTACAACAACAACATAATGCCAGCAAGCAGTTATCGCCTCAACACTAACAGCAATAGCAACAACAACAACAACAAAGCAACCACAATAATAGCAGCAGTAGCAGCATAGCTTAAGTTATTCTTACTTTTGATTTTAAGTTTTAGTTCTAAACTCCGCTTTTACCCAATCGGTTATGATAACATTGGCACATAGTGCCTACTAATAAATAAACTCTTTATCTGGCACATAGTGTCAGCCAAAAAATAATAAATTGTTTTATTGCATAATAAAATTATATTTAAAGAAATAAAATAAATTAACATTTATAAAAAATTTAAGAAAACTGTTTTTAATAATTTCTTTGGATAATTTATTAAAATAATATCCTAACTTTCATACCTTGCACACGAAATTTTTTTGTTAAAAATTACTTTTTATCTGTTTTTAAAATCCCGGGACATAGCCTGGGATCCGGGATTCTTAATTATTTATCCCGAAATTGCTTTTTAGTCCCGAAATTGGAAGCCCTACACACTAAATCATTTATATTATACTATGTATAATACAGTGACCAATGGTATGAGGCGGGAATATACTATAATACAGTGACCAATGGTATGAGGCGAGGTGTACTTTGCAACTGGCGCGCCGACGTCAGGTACCGTGCGAATATATACATATAATTATTTTGCAATACTAATAATCATTTCTCCATCGATAAAAACATTTTCCATGTAAAATTTGACGTAGAATACAATGGTTATGTTTAAAACACGCTCAGCTGTGGGTAAGATTGTAAAAAATTTATTTAAACATTTAAATTTTTAAAACAATAAAAACTTGCTGAAACTATTATTATCTTAAAATTCACTTTCTTACCTTCAAAATGTATCAAAAAAGGTTTATCTAGCTTAAAAAGAACCGAAATTATGAATTTTTGAAAATTAGTCTCCGAAAATCACGAAAATCTCAAACTTTTAACACCATCTATTTTAAAAAAAAAAAAAAAAAAAAATAGTTCTCGAACACGTGCCTTTTTTTTCGATATAGAACCCGTAAAAAAAATTTCATACTAATCAAAAATGGGTCGGTAATTTTTTGTTCAAATCTGTACGGTTTGTATTCATTCAATTTAAGTATGTTTTTCATTTTTATATTCTTTTCCCCCTTAGCCGAATGTTGGCTACGGCCATTAGGGTAAACTGACATTAAATTCTGAATTTTGAATTTTTTTATTGTGATCAGGCTCGTAGCCAAAAAAATTTCGGGGGGTGCTAAATTTTTTTTAGACTTATTCCAATTTTTTTATATTATATAATACACTAGCAAATACCCGCGGCTTCGCCTGTGATAAAAATATTAAATAAGTACCATGTAAAAATTTTAAATCTTAAAATGAAAGTATTTAGTTGTATTAAAACAAATTCAAAATATAAAAATTATGGTGTTTGCTTTGTTTAATTATGAAAAAATGGTATATATATTAAGAAATTATTTATTTAATTTGAATAACTTATTTGAACGGTAATTGTTATGATGACATAAACTTACCTGGCTTTCTTTTTTTTTACTTTTGAAAAAGTCCTGCGTTATAAAAAAATTTGGGTAAAAAGTTTTTAAAATTTGTAATCAAAAATACCTACCCCCCCCCCTGTGGTTTTTTGATGAAAACTAATTTGCTTAAAATGTTGTTATATTTTTTGCAATGTGCTACAGCTTAAAAACTAATTTATGTGAAAAACATTTTCAAATATAGCTCAAAAAAATAATACTTTGATAAATATTTCAAATGTTTCAAATTGTTCCAAAGTTATATATATAAATCTATGTTTTAATCTATTTCCTTATCTATATATTCATAGTTAACGTTATAGTTATAGTAGAATTTATCCTGAACCAATTCAATGAATTTTTTTATGATCGTTTTATGAATTTGTAAAAGTGTAAATTGACCTTCGAACAAAACACATGCTAGACGTTTCCGTTTGAAACATCAATGCATAACGATCAGAATTATCTGATAAGTATATACAGCATTCTTATTGATAAATAGTATTGCCCGGCAGACGTTGTCCTGCCACAGACCACCTTACTGCTATATACGAATTTTCATGCTGTTCGGAAAACCGTTCGAAAAACCAAAACCGTTCGAAGTATAACATTTTTGATTAATTCTCATCTCATATTCAAAGCAATAGAATGCCAGAATTTCAGCTCAATTGAGCTTAAACCTAGTGCACTTTGCTTTACTCCAAGTTTATCCCCCGAAAAGGGAACTTAACTAAAGTGGGCCATGCCCATTTTTAGTAAAGTTAGCGAAAGTGACCATTAGACTGGCCCTAAAAATTTTTTTTTCGAAAAATAAAGTTCTGCGCCTCTTAATTTGTGAGGTTTGATGTAAAAAACTATGTCAAAAAATTTTAGCTCGATATCTTGATGCCTAAACGTGCCTAGTGGGGCCCAAAGTATCCCCATATTAAAAATAAAACGTTTTCTAGCATTTTTTTCAAATTTTTTCAATTATGTTTTAATTTACGGTAAAAAATTAACTTAAACTATAGTTTGATTGTATAAATAAAACAATTGCTTAAATGTACACAAACTTGATGGTTTATATGCTCTCTTTTTGTATGAAAAACATCTGTGGCGCGAGGAAAAACGTTCTTAAATACGGGCTGAAATGAGCGAGGATTTAGTGTGAGAAGGAAATATATGTCTATAGTACTCGATAGCTTGCAGTAAAAACTGCTTGTCGTCTTCATCCTGGGTTAGAGTAAGATTAAAATCTGTCATTAATTTCAATGCTCTTTCAGCCGCATCGTTCACAACATTCAAATTTATACAAATGTTTTTGGCGGCACAAAAGTCTTCCCTTTCAGGCCAAGTTGAAGGATCCGTTTTTAAAAAATTTGTTTCTAGTGACAACCGATTGAAAAGCCGAATGGTTCTGGGAGAAACAAAGTCACTCATGTCTTTTTGGCTAAATTGTTCCATTTCCGCCAACGTTGCCGCCACTCTTTTGGGAACTTCCTCATTTTCGTCAACTTCTGGTTCAGAACCGACATCGAGTGCCAATACCATTTTTTTCTTCACGTCTAACGGTATTTCATCATCGAAAAAAGAGAATCCAACTGCTTCCTCTGCCAAATACCACAAATGATTTCTTATTTTTGACAACAGTGTTTAGGAAACATTTTTATCAAAATAAAAATATATATTTTGAACCAGTGTGAGATCTATCCTTGGGGCGTTAACAGTATTCATACACTGAAACCAATATGGTACATAAATGATCACCAAAAACAAGCAAATATTGCGAAGGCTGCTTAATTCCGATGTTGTGAGTTCAAACCTCTCACGGAGCATAAAAATTTTGAGGGAATAAATGCACTTAGACATAAATCTTGCATGTGAAGTTGCGCCAGGTTTTCGGAATTGCGTGAACTTGGGTACATTTGCCCCAATAAAAAGTAATGATAGTTGCAAGAGCTCCTTATAGTCTGCTCGCAGATATTTTGAATTTAGTGCATTGAGACAAAAAATTTTCAAGTCCTCGACTTTAGAAGATGTTAAAGTCTTTTGAACTTCTTCATCTGCTATCCCACTCTTAAAGCTTGATATCTTTAAATTTTTCCAAGTTTTTGAAAATCGGTTAAACAGCGGGACGTCTGGACCTGATGATTTGCCAAAATTCAATTCGAAGACAGCTTTAATTAATAGCTCGCTTATATGGTGCCGAGATGAAAAAAAAAGCAAACTGCGCCCCAATTTTTTTTCCAACAAAAAGGCAGCGCCATTATTCAATCCTGTGTTTGCAGCAGTTGTGTCAAAAGCAACAATTTCAACTAAAGAATCTAGGCTCCATTTCTTAAGAAAATTAAAAGTTGCTTCTGCAATGTGCTCTCCAGTTGAACGTGCTATGACTGGAATACCAAGCAGTTTTTCTGTGTTTTAGCCTGTAACAACGATGGCTAAACGATCTTGTTTATCATTGCCTTTAAATTCAGGAAGTAATATGCCATCCCAGTGAAGAACAAATACCTCTGGAATCTAGAGAAAGCGCTCCTTAACGATATATAAAAAAAAAATAATTAAATAATATATTTACACTAAATGCATCAATAATAAGCTGAGCTTGTCTTCTTCGATAGTCCTTTCTCATTCGGTGAATAGTTGTTCTATTTAGCACAAAGTCTTCCAACTTCATCGATGATTCCGGTTGCACTTCTTGCATTTTATTTAAGATTGCTCCAAAAGATGCAGTAATAAAATGCATGGCGTCTCTTGAAGAAAGCTTGCATTTGTCCATGCTCGCAATCATCCTATCATCAATGAAGTGCACTTTTCCTCTATGCACAGAACTGTTAACGGCCAGACTATGATTACGTGGTGTAGAATCTGCATCTTCCATTATAGAAGAAAGTTCATTGCTCAGTGAACTATCCGTATCTTCTTCTGCCTCCAGGTTATCTGCAACACTCATAGAAGAAGCAGCTCAAAAAGTATATAGTGAATTGTTTGCATTTAAGGTTATGTAAATATAAAATACATTGGATGAATTGCTTTTCATGGCGTTTTTTCTTTTCTATTAAACGTTTCTCTTTGCGTTGTTCTTTGGTTGCTAAAACTCTGTCAACGCCACACATTGCACCTGGACGTCCTCTTTGTCTCTGCAGCAAAAGAAAATCAATGTCCTCTTTTATTTTCATAATTTGAAGAGCATTTGAAGCTGCAATGTCGAATATAAAGTTCTCTATTTCATCAAGGAATGCTTTTTCATTTTCACGACACTTTTTATATGGAGTTTTCATATTTTTTTGCAAACTTCTCCATTTCTCATAATATTTTTTTAGCTTTTCAATACAGTTCTTTTCATGCAAAGTAGGAATGTTTGCTTTTCTCCAAAATTCAATCGTAACACCTATTGTATATTTTAAACTGCTCATTACATTCTTATGTTCTACGCGCAATTGAAAAAAGAATAATTGTAGCACTTGTTTTGTAGATGGCAATTTGGAACCGAAGATATTAGGTTCACAAAGACCAACTAAAAATATTTGAACGTTTTGTTCGAGAAGTCATAATTGTTTTTTATTTATTTATTTAACACTTTATAATGTTCACTGCTCACACTTTGAGTAATAGACCGCAAATGACACATTTCAAAAGCTTTCTTGGCATGCCGAAATGTATATACAATACTTGCAATTTCCGCGAATTTCAAAATACTCATTTGTTCTCATTTGTTCTCATACTCATTGTTCTCCCGCTAAAAATGGTTTTCGGACAGTAGAACATTTAACTCGTCAAATTGTTATACACTCATACATTTGTATTACTTATGTACACAATCAGATGATATTTTTAAGCCCACCTTTTACCTTAAAACAAAATATAATTGACAAAGTTTGAAAAAATGCATGAAAACGTCTTTTTTTAGTATGGGGATACTTTGGGCCCCACTAGGCACGTTTAGGCATCAAGGTATCGAGCTGAAATTTCTTGACATAGTTTTTTACATCAAACCTCACAAATTAAGACGCGCAGAACTTTACTTTTCGAAAAAAAAAAATTTCCCATACAAGCAAGGGCCAGTCTAGTGACCATGCAACGTAGATTACCAAATTCTAGTCTCATACGACCAAAATCGTCTGATATATAGCATTTTTTGCAAAAAGTGGGCATGGAAAGTATATTACGATAAAGTTGGATATCGTTTGATATCTATATCGTGTTAATCGGTTCAGTCACAGATAATATAAAAGAAAGATGTGCTACCGTCATACAAGCAAGTGGCACAGTAAAATTTGAATGTGGATTTATCATAAATCCACATAAAAGCTTTATGAGAGTCAGCGAGCGAACGATTTAAAGCTTTTGAGAGCGAGAGAATAAGTAAGCGACAATGTGAGCAAATGTGGGCATAATATTGAAGACCAAGAATGATAGAATACAACGATTGCGCCGAAGACAAGAAAATGAGTACAACAAAATTGTCGTTCTGCGCATGTACGTCATAATATCAATGCTGTTTCGGAGAACGCTCACTTTGCATACGATTTCTTCACAGAAATGAGAATTGCATACATTTTAGTTTGTATAATTAAAATAAAAGAATTAAGAAGCAATTTATTGGAACGAGAAGAAGGTAAATTTATTAAGTACTGCTTTGCAAACATTATTTTTACTATTATTTTATTACAGCCAGTAAGCAGCTTAGTCAAAAAAAAAAGTTTGTCTGAGAAACCAACTTCAGTGAGCATTATTTTTCGACTTGGATTTTATAAAAATGTTCATTACGAGTTTAATTGATATAGTTTAAACATTCCCAGAGATTTTATTTCCATTAATTTACCTGTGAATTGAAAGGACAAATAAATGATATATCCAAGTTTTTAAATAATGAAACAAATTTCATTAAGTTAATATATTTTTGAATTTTTGTTTTCGTTTATGTGCGTTTTCTACAAATTTCTTGGTTTAATTTTTGTATTTATTGCAAACATCAGGTTTCTGAAAAATATTTGTTTGCTATTGTTACCACAATTAGCAGCTGCACACTTCATTTTTTAAATTTTAAGTTAAAAACTCGCAAATATACACAATTAAATAAAACACAACCAATCGCAGTACGTTTCTCAAAGAAATAAAATATTGTGACGTAGTCAACTGAGCAGATGGTTTGTCAAACTCGATTAGCAGAAGTAACGGACCTGCGCAAAGTGTTATCTCATATTCTATCATTCTTGATTGAAGAGCAATAGAAATCATATGCAAAGATTTCGTTGTTTTGTTTTGATTTATTTTTGACGTATCTTTGTTTACGTTATTTCTGTTATTTTACTCATTTCAAAGAGTTTACAGTGTAGCAAATCCAATTATAATGTAAAATTGCTATTAAGGGATTTTTAAATTTAGCTAAAAACACTAAGAACATTTTTTGTAAACAAAATCTTTAGTTAAATATATGATAATTGGGTTTTCAAAGTCTGAAGAATTTGTTAAGTACGAACTCACCACGTCGACTTTCATGCAGGTAATTTTGAGTATTTTTACTAAAACTGAAATACGTAAATATCTAACCTGCTACAATCATACTTTTTGCCTTAATATTTTCGTTAAAATATTTTTTTTTAACAACAGAGTAAAAATAAACCAAATTATATATCAAAGTCATATTTGAATAAAATGTTCGCTATTAATTTTTTTATTAATTTTTTATTCATTATTAATTTTTTTATTCATTATAAATTTCGTATTCATTTCTAATTTTTCATTCACTTTTGAATAATAAATAAAATGAAAAGAAAATCTTGTTATTAACTTTTGAATAATGAACCAAATTAATAATAAATAAAAAATTAATAATGACTTTAAAAATAATAACACATGAATAGGCAATGAATCAAAAACTAATAATGTACAAAAAATTAATTATTAAAAAATGTGAAGCTATTTTTGAATTGCATTCTTTGTAAATAGCATTCATATGAATAAAAAAATAATTAATTATTGGGAATAACAAAAAAAATAATTGAAATTAATTAGTAATCAATTTTTTTAAATTCAATGTGAATTAAAAATTTTATTTATAAACAGTTTTGAATTCATTGGATGCATTTGTATGTCGCTATTCAGTTTTCCTTAAGATTCTGAATATATATGCAGATTTTACTGCTCTGGCTGGGTCAATCAAAAATAGTCAATATTAATAGCAAGCAGTCAATAAGAAAAATCTGCTTTGCACAAAATAAGGAAATCATCATGAAAATAATGCAAACAAACAGAAACATTTGTTGCTGTCAAGCAGAGATCACAACTGCTTGGTTCCAACAACTTGGATCCAACAACGGAAAAAACAATTACAACATTAAATTTCACGACACTCGCTAGCTATGAGAAACCTTGAAGTGGTGATCTATGCTGTGAAGCATTGTGGAGTGAAGAGTGAAAGAGCATTGCAGAGAGAATGTGCATGCAAGGATTGGAAACTTTTCTCTCAAGAAAGCGCTCACAAAAGCTTACGTATTGATCTGAAAAATATTTGTTATTTTTTAATGTTCTACGTGGCACATCTTTATACTATATAATCTTTGGTTCAGTGGTTCTTGCGTGATTGTCACACATCCGTGCAGTGTCACAATGCTTTTATATATTCGTATAGATAGACTAACACAGTCTCAAGTGGGGAAAAGCTGGCTGGCAAGGCTGCAAAACATAATTAATGCTGATAACTAAATTATGGCAACTCCTCTCAAAACATTAACAAAGAAAATTAATTAACACTGTATGAAAGCAAGAATCTCCCTGAAAGTAAAGCTGGATTCACTGATCACCAGCATGTTTTGAAAGTTTTTTTCATATAAAGTTTTCGTTCAGAGAAAAAAATTTCTGCACGCTCTCAACTTGATTAACATTATTTTTAATCACACAAAAACATGCTGAAGGTTATCAGTGAATTCAGCTTAACTACACAACATGGCTGTCGTGTTATATTGAGAGAAGCTCTCTCGAAAAAGAGAAAAAAGCTTTGTTTGCTGTTATATTATGCTGTTGGTTGAATGTAGGCATCAAATAAAATGCGTGATTTTGCAATAATTAAAGAATACATTTTTTGAAAACCTTAGTAAGCTATAACAATCCATATTATCATAGGAATTGAATAAAAAAAGAATTATCAAAATCGGTTAAGGGGTTACCGAGCTTATTCTGGATTAAATTTCGTGAGTCTCCTTTTATATAATAGTATAGATATTGTTTCCGATAAATTAGGACCAAAATGACACCGGCTGAAAAGAACTGCTTTTTTTAGCCACCTATCGAGAAGAAGATGTATTTAAAAACAAACATTAAGTTTATTTTGGAATATTTTTTATATTATTTACACTGAGAAAAAAACATACTTTAAAATTAAACCAAATATTTTAAAATAGAAATAACGCTTTTGCGCTTCTTAAAACAATTATTATTTCTTTACAATACTAAAAAATATGTCGCTATCTGAGACTGAATTGAAAAATTATGTGCAGTAGAATCTTTGAAAATAATTTCCAGACAATTGAGACCAAGATGGGAAAAATCCCGATTTTACATTTGATTGTGTGAAAATATTTTTTAAATTGGTCTTACAAATAATGAACATTACATGAAATAAAAACTAATTTTTTACTTTAATTTTTAAAATAGTTCAATATTTTAAGCCGCAATAAAACTCAAACTTCATCGAATGGGGTAAATTTGGTATTCGAGGGGTTCCAGGGGTTGCTTATTAAGAATTCGACGTCGAAAACTTGAAAAAATTAAAAATTGGCATCGAAAATGTTGTTGTTTTTAATTTAAGAACAATAATTTAAAATTACATTTAAAAATATTTGTTTTCAATATTAAAGTTTTTGTTCTAAAGTTTTTTTTAAACAAATTTTTAAAAACTGTAAATTTTTACTATAAAAGTATATTTAAAAACATTGTTTTGAAAAAAAACTTTTATTTTAAATTGAACTGTGTGAACGTTTAAGTTTATCCTAAATGAAATTGTTTCAAGCTCTATTTTAAAAACAAATTCATTTTATATGAACACAGTTTCATTAAATTTTAACACATATGCCCTCAGTGTACTTAAAAACTTTTCAAGCCTATATATAAAGTCTTTTCACAATAAATGCTTTAAATTTAGTCGTTTTTATTTTCAATGTGCAATGTAATCTAGAGGGCTTTGTCGAGACCATAAACACAGAACGGCTGCCATGTTGTGCTGAGTGTTTCTCTCGAAGCTCGTTCAAATTCGTTTATTTCGGGGGGCAAAGGGTTATCCCAAAAAACCCCTGCGTAAGCGCCTGATTGTGACAGATTATTTTTGTGACAATGATAAAAACTAATGGAGTCACATAAAAATAATGTTTGTTGTTTAAATTGGAAAAAACTAAATCAGCTGCTTTTTAACCTTTGAAAAAGTGTTCCAAAAAGTGTTAAAAAAATATGTCAGTCTCCTGTTATAAAAGAAAATGAAGAAGTTTGACAAAGGGATGACTTCGAATTTATTTAAAAAAATACTCTTGACCGTTAGATAATATGCTGCCAGCAGAAGGACCAGTTTTTAGACACATGCTTTGATATATGCCGCAACTTTATGTCCTTCCGTGTGCGGCATTATGTGTTGCGTGTGAGGCATTCAACTTCAAATGTCCATCAACGACAGCACGCAAGCCTCTGAAAGGGCCAGTGTCAATGTTAGAAATGTCTATCAATCCGTGTGGACAAGCGGGAAAAATGAAACTAAGGTATCCAATTAACGACCGAGCTGACCAGTATCCACTAATTTGTAACGTGAAAAGAAGTAACAGAAATGTTTTTTACAATATACGAGTATATGTTGATGTTTAAAATGTTTTATTAATGAGAACAAAATCTATCGGGCTACAGTACACAAAAACCTTTAACATATTTCGAAGGACTGCTTGTAATACATTCTAGCGAGTCAGTGCCTCACACCCAGTCAATAACGATCCGTTCTATACGCAATCCACCACTTTTTTCAAAGTCGATGGACTATTTCACTTGCCATCAGCTATATATATACGATTCGCCTAATGAAAACAAAGAGTTTACAACTTAAATAGCAGAGGCTACCGACAACAAGGGTTGTTTTTGGGCCATCATTCAAGCCATTTCCTATTAAGCAAACTGTCAAAATGAGCCATTAAACAAGTCATTATGGGGCAAATTTAACTAACGCCGTGAACGTTACCAGATGAAGCATCCGATGAGGGAGGAACGCAGGTGAAATAACAAAATTATTCTCATTCCGAGGATGAGTTAATTGAAAACACGCGAGAATATTGCTGACAAGGAGATAAAGATGTTCAAAATGTTTTTTTTAATGACGGAGAAAGGGTGAATGGTTATGACTTTTCTTATTTTATCTGTTAAAAAGGTTGACAAAGGGTCTTTGTCTTCGTCTGGAGGATACAGAACCTATTGTTTTTATTATTATAAACATCAATTATTACTCCATTAAATGAATTAATGAAATACTTCAACAGTGAAATATATATATATATATACATATAGGGGAGTATCTCCGGTTGAGGGACGTCTCCGGTTGTGGGACACTCTTTGTGTTTTTTGACAGAAATCAAATAACGTGGATTTGAGTATTGTCAGACTTGTAGTTTGACAGTACTCAGTTATTTTGCTTATACCGAAGTGAATACCCGCATTTGTTTGCTTGATGTGAATATTGAAAAAAATATAAAAAAAATCAACATACATAGTAAATTTTGAATTTTTTGAGAGTGCGATAAATTGAAGTGAATTAATTAAAAACAAGTGTTTTGCATAATTTATGCAGTATTTTCATTGTGTTTGGTGATTTATTTTATTTTATTTATTTTTATATTAGTACATTAAGAACTAGGTTCTTTTATAGTACAGAGCTTAAAGACATAATTTGAATTCAACTTATTGTAAAACATTTAAACTTAAATCTAAGGTAATTTAAATTTATTATACAATTAAAAGTGTTATCAAAAAATTTTTATGTAAAACAAATGTAAATTCATAAGACAGATAAAACTTAAATTAAGAAAGATCAAACAAGAGAGAGAGAGAGATGGAGAGAGAGAGAGAGAGAGAGGGACAGAAAGTCATATAGAGCTAAAAATCTAATATTTTGTTAAGTATTATGTGATTAAAAGTGCTTCAAAATAGCATGTTTGAAGGGTGTTTTTGACGCTACGGATTTTAAGCTACTAGGCAATGAATTCTATTGTCTAGCGGCATTAATAAAGAATAGTCTTGGGGAGTTTAGAAAGTTAAAGCTAGGTATAATTATCACTTGGCTTCTATTTGACCGACGAAATTGCAGTTTTTTTAAATAAGTAGAAAGGAGTTTTGTGGTGTATGAGTTTGTGTAAAAATATGCAATTCCTGGCATTAGAGTAGCTTATGATATCGCACCGAAGTATACAGTTTTTTAATTGAGATAAATGATCAAATTTACGCAAGCCGTAGACATAACGAGTGGCATGATCAAACGCGATCTGCAATTTAAGTTGAGACCGCGAGTCTAACTTGCTGCATACAAGTGCAGAATATGTTATCACGAGGACAACGAGCTGAATTACAAGTTTACGTCCTAGAGCAATAGGTGTATACTCAGACGACATCTTAAGGTGACGCAAGATGTAATAGATTTTGCAGACTACACTGTTGATATGATCTGTGCACGTAAAGGAAGCATTGATATTAAATCCAAGACTTACAACACTATTAACTATTTTTATGATTTTATCACTCAATATAACGTCTGGAATGAAGTCAAGGCTTATTTTTTCTTAAGAGACAGGTAACACATACGACTTAAGTACATTAAGGTGAAGACTATTTTTCATAGCCCATTGGTTTATACTGTCAAGATCTTCATTCAGTTTGCATACTAAATCTTTCATGTGGTTTGTTCTACCAGACAAGTAAATCTGAATGTCATCAGCATAAGCATGCATGGACGAATATCGGTCATTCCATGTCAAATCGGACGCTATTCGAAACTCACATTTCTGTAAAAATTTGGTACTTTGCACGTTGATAGTACTTTAAAAAAGAAAAATATTTGCATATTTTTTTATACAATTTTCTATTTTTTTTTTGCAGATATACACAGTGAAAAATCATAAAGAAAAACAAAAATTGCCATTTGGACAAGTACTCAAACAACTATATCTTCTAAACCGTTAGTCCTATAAAAAATGACTTAAACATATTTTAAAGATCTTGACTTGGTCTTTTTTGTGGTATCCTTTTTTACAAACACTTTCAAGAAAAATTTTAAATTTTTTGACCACTAAAAATTTCATTCCCATTTTTCAAGGTCAGCACCACTATTTTTTTGTCACTTTTAAAATATTATCGTATTAAGGCATTCATTCTTAATGCATTCTCAAAATTTGATGTTGGAGAATCAATGTTTACTATTTTTAACGAAATTTTCAAAAACTGGCTACACAATTTTTAAGTACAAAATTCTTTAATTTTTAATTAAAAATGGAATTTTCAGTATTTTTTTACTAAACTAGGTACATATCGTCGCTGCGCCAACAAAAACAGTTATTTGTTTTTCAGTAACTTTTCAGGAGAGCAAAAAACCAATTTTTTTCAGAGCGTTTCTGGTACTGCGAGCAATAACTGTTTGTGATCACTTCTAAATCATAAGAGGTATAAAAAACTGCAAATGCAGAAATGTGGATAATAGAAAGTGTAAACAAAATATACTATTAAAAAAATTACAAAAATCTTAAAAAATTACGAAAATAACTGGTTTTTCTGGCGCAGGGACGATTTGTAAAATCAGTGAAATTGAAAAATTTTATCAACTCGTTTAAATATACCTTTCCTCTGAAGAGACTCTATTTTTTAAATTTGCTAAAAAATTTTTTGGTTGTAATTCCGTGATGTTTACCTATGTTAATACCACATTATATAAAATTGTTTTAACATTTTCTTTCTAATTTTTGTTTTGTTCTTGTAAACTTAAACAATAGTTGAAAAAGATGATGTGGATGTAATACGCATATCAATTTTCCCTTTGCCCCGTGGTATAAAGGAATGGTTGGTTAAAGTTCCACGTATCAATTGTGTATTTTTGTAGATCAGTTAAAAAGTTATAATATTTTCAATATTTTGAATAGGCTTCCTGATCAATTCTTTTGTATGCAATTAAATTAAAATTTCAATTCATAATTTTCCCGACGTTTCGTTGATTCTTTTTCAACTTCTTCAGGGGATATGCTGAACGTTTAATTTGATTAGAACATAAAAATTGTTTAAATACTTAGTTACTTTAAAGTTATTTTTTATAGAATTTTTTAGAACTATATTTATAATAAACTGCAACACTTGTCAACACTGTCTTAATGGTTTTTTGCATTTTCGAATCGCTTTTTGAAAGATTGTTTTTCTGAGTTGTACTGCTTAGATGAAAAATATTCCGATTTAATACTTAGATGAAAAATATTCCGATTTAATTCTTGTTATGTTGTTTGAAACCCGATTATAAAAAACTAGAGGCGTATTTGTCCGATTATTAATGTTTGCAGACTAGCCTTTGCCGCAAGCCTTTTTACTGTACCTGCCAAACCATCACATGCTTGCATAGATATATAAAATTTTTTTGTTCTTATATTGAGTGCCTGCTCCATCTTACAAGTAAAATATTTTGTTTACTTCTTACAATTTTTTCCTAAGGAAGTTAATTAAGACACGCTGGAATAAATGAACTGCTACTGTATCATGCTTTAAGCATTCCGAAATTGCATCATAACTTATGCGCATTACATCCACATCATCTTTTTCAACTATTGTTTAAGTTTACAAGAACAAAAATATTATGCATAAAGTGTTAAAACAATTTTTTGCAAATTTCAAAAATAGAGTGTCTTCAGAGGAATGGTATATTTTAACGAGTTGATAAAATTTGACTGATTTTACATATCGTCGCTGCGCCAGAAAAACCAGTTATGTGATTTTTGTAAATTTTTTTTATAGCACATTTTGTTTACACTATCTTTTACCCACATTTCTGCATTTTCAGTTTTTATATACCTCTTCTGATTTAGATCACAAACATTTATTGCTCGCAGTACCAAAAATGCTCTGGAAAAAATGTGTTTTGTGCTCTCCTGAAAAGTTACTGAAAAACAATTAACTGTTTTGTTGTCAATGCGACGATATATACCTAGTTTAGTAAAAAAATTCGAAAAATTCCATTTTTTATAAAAAATTAGAGTATTTTGTACTCAAAAATTGTGTAGTCAGTTTTTCAAAATGTCGTTAAAAATAGTAAACATTGATTCTCCAACATCAAATTTTGAGAATGCATTAAAAATGAATGCTTTAATACGATGATATTTGCGAAGTATCAACAAAATAGTGGTGCTGACCTTGAAAAATGGGAATGAAATTTTTAGTGGTCAAAAATTTTAAAATTTGTCTTGAAAATGTTTATACAAAAGAACACCACAATAAAGAACAATTCAAGATCTTTAAAATATGTTTTGAATTTGTTTCTTGTACAACGAACGGTTTAGAAGATATAGTTGTTTGAGTGCATGTCCAAATGACAATTTTTGTTTATTTTTATAATTTTTCACTGTGTATAACTGCAAAAAAAAAAATCATTCACGAACATGGAGAAGAGCAGCGGGCCAAGAACCGATCCCTGAGGCACACCACAGCAAACAGCTTTATAGTATGAAAAATTAGTACCGACCTTCACTCTTTGTACTCTATTTTTCAAATAGCTACTTAACAAATGAGTGACACTGTCGCAGAAACCAAAGAAATATTTTAATTTTTGACAAAGGAGTTCATGACTTACAGTGTCAAATGCTTTTGAAAAAACAAGCAGACACAATAGAGTTAGTCTACCATCATCATAATAAGACCTTGTATTATCCATTACTTTAACCGTAGCAGTAGAGCAACTGTGACCAGCGCGAAAACCAGATTGGAATGGAGACAAAAGATTATTTTCACTTAAGAATGATGATATTTGGTTAGCCATGATAGATTCACATACTTTGGATAATGAAGACAGGATGCTTATAGGCCTGAAACCCTTCGGTTCACAAGCTGTATTTTTTTTTGCCACCGGCGTTACCATAGCAGATTTCCACAAATGTGGAAAAGACGATGTAGTAAAACAAAAATGGATAATGTGAGTTAGAGAGCTAAGAATGTGCGGTAAAATAATCTTTACAAATATAATATTTATATTGTACCATCTTCACCAACAGCATTTGATTTAATATTCAATACAGCTTTTGCAACATCGTCTTCTGTCACCGTGGTAAACTAAAATGTATGTTCAAAAGGAGTACCTAAAAATGTATGAAAACTTGGCGTGTAATTTTGGTACACATTGGCGCTAGCCAGAAAATATTCATAAAGACGGTCAGAATGAATCTGGCAGTTAGGTGTTTGCTTGTCAACAATGCTTAAGTTTTTTAAATTGTTCCATAAAACTTTAGGTGGAAGAGTGGTTTTGAGTTTGGTTGAGCAATACCTTATTTTTGATTGCCTTATAATGGTTATTTAAGCATTCCTAGCACTTCTATAGTTTTCCCATTTTTCAAAATGAAGGATTCTTTTTCCATATTGTATGCAACTTAATTCTTTTTTTTATGGCAAGCTGTACACGATTTGTAAACCACGGGCAGCACATATTTTTAATATTTACAGTTTTCAAAGGGACATGTTTTACGAGCAGCTCATTTATTGCACTTGTAAATATTTTCAGCTTATCGTCAATATTAGGACAAAACCACACATTATTGAACGGAGTTACAGAAAGATCACAGAAAAGAGCATAAGAATCAATAGACTTAAAATCGTGATATGAAAACGTATGCGACGTAGCTGAACAAGATTCAAGAGTACAGAAAATAAGATCATGATCGGATAAAAAATATATTTGATCCAACAAGAGGACAGTTGAAATTTCAGATACTATAAAATAATCAAGAAGACTAGGACTATCGTTACAACAGACAGACCAACGGATGTAATATTGTCACATATAGATTGTGTAATACTGTCATTACATAAAATATTAACATTAAAATCACCACATATAACATAATGATGGTGAGGAAACATAAATTTATGGCAAAAAATGTTCACCATACAATTTTAACAGTCATTTTCGAAATGCCTACCATTCTAAGTTGTGGATCACCTCATGTAACTCATTGCATTTGATTGAGTTTGCTTCAGTCAATTTCGGTTGCAGAAGGTTCAAACAGATCATGCAGAAGTCTACATCATCTTCATATAACTGGTGAATATATAAACTTATATATAAACTATAAACTATATATATAAACTATATAAAAAAAATCATCTTCAGATGGTGGAGACTTCTGCATGATCTGTTTGAACCTTCTGCAACCGAAATTGACTGAAGCAAACTCAATCAAATGCAATGAGTGCAAACGGCCAGTGCCGTTTGAAGTGCGCTGACATGCAAACTAGCTATTTTACATGCAAACATTGCACTTTTGATTTGGATGATGAAATAGCCCTACCAACTATGGCCCTACCGTATGATTTCTGAACGCAAAATACTGATTTTCAGCTTATTTCTCTGTAACATGCGTACAAATTCTGTGACATCATTGCATTGTATAGACAGCTTCTAGATAATTTAGATACAAACATTTTGATATATTATTCGATTTTTTGAGATACCGGGTTAGTGAGATATAGGGCTTGTTCGAGTCTCAATAACTTCAGCAATACTGCGCAACATATAAAAGTATCACAAAGTTCGTTACAAAAAAAGTGAAAAATGCAAGAACCCGGAAACACGACAGTAGTTTAGAAAATAATAGAAGAAGAAAGTACACAGAAAAAAGTTTACAGTAAATTCTACCAATATGAACGGTAAACTGTCGATTGAAAACGAGCTAACCGATGAAAATTTTAGATTCTCCCGTTAAGAAATTGTAACCTACTATAAACCTTGTTGAGTAACAGTCTTACGGTAGCTCTGCCGCAGAAGTTGTTTAATAACAATTTTTACAGTGCATGTACTGGAAAACTTGTTGGCTAACAAATTTACACTAGCCCTGCTATAGAAATTGTTGAATAACAATTTTAACTGTGGGTTTACTGTAAAACTAGTTAGGTTAAAAGTCTACAGTAGTTTTACCGCAAAAGTTGTTTATTAACAATTTTTATAGTGTCTCTGCTGTAACAATAACAAGAGGTCATACATTTCTTTTGTATTCGTTTAAAAAAAATTGGTTTGGATTCCAGTTTTATATCATATCCTATAACGATTTTGCAATGTATTTACTTTAGAAGTTGTTAAAACATATTTGGAATTATGTGAAAAGCATGTTCAATAAAAAAAATATTAGCTGCTAACTTTAACTGTTCGAAACGTTTAGATTAACTGTTACAATTGTTAAGTTACAATTTTTGATCGACAATTTCAAACGAAAAAATAGTAACTGTGCAACAACAATTGTATTGACGGTAAAGTGACCGCAAATAGCGTTTGAATTTACCGACGAGATTTTTTTGTGTGTAAGCAATCTTTTTTGCATTAAATGGTATTTATTTATCATATTCATACACAGATATTATTTTATATTCTATTAATAAAATTTTCAGTGAAAATTTGAAAAACTTTACGGTTTTCGTCACTGTTATCTTCTTTATAATTCGATCAAAAATAACTTTTTTTTCCGCAAAAACCTTTGTTTTCTTGATTTTTCATATTTTAATAACAAGTCGCCGTTGTCTGCAAAGTCATCAATCGCTTAATTTATAAAAAAAAAATTTTCTGAAAGTCTCACGTTCGATCACAAAAGCATCGCAAAATATATGCAATATTTAGGTAAAGTATTAGCTGAGCATCTGCAACAGAGCTGCCAATGAGTAACAGTGTTGCAGTATTGCTGCAATTATTGAGTGCCTAGAGAAAGCCAATACATTTTTTAATATATGTTACTTTCTATGTAACCGTTTTCGGTGCAACATTTCCCTTAAAAAATAAGTTATAACATATAAGTTGACAGACAGCTTGCCTAAATGTAGTAACATTTTAAAAATGGCAAACATTCGTAAAATTAAAATTAATTATGTTGACTTTATATGATTTAAATACAAATTCTAAATGTTTGATAGTTTAAATCATACTTGATTTTAAATACAAATTCTAGTTGTTTGATAGTTTAAAATCGTTTATTGAGCTTAAGGTCAAAGTTAGAACAGTTAATTATTCTAACGAATCTTTCCAAAAAAACAACAACAACAACAAAGTTTTTCAATATGAAAAGGAAAAAATCACTAGCTGATCTTATTGCAATTTCGGCCTGGCTAAGGGCTTCATCAGAAATCTTTGTGATACCCGTGCAAGCGCGCACTAACGCATTGCACCACTGGGGCGATGAGATTTGAAGTGAAAATTTCTCAGTGTTTCTCAATTTCATAATTCCACATTTGTTGTTGTATTTTTGCTTTACTTTACTCACTATGCTTATGTTATTATATGGAGTCCAACAGCCTGCTGGAAGTCTCCACTAACAAAGCATGTTTACTGAAGTTGTTTTTAGATTTTTGCTGATTTTGTTTTCAGCTGTTTCCGTTTGGTCGAGCTCTACCATTTGATTAAAGTTTTTTCCTAAATGACCTGTACATAACATAAGCATAGAGACTAAAGTAAAGCAAAAATACAACAAAAAATGTGGAATTATGAAATTGAGAAAAACTGAGAAATTGACATTTCAAATCTCATCACCCTGGTGGTGCAGTGCGCTAGTGCGCGCTTGCACGGGTATCACAAAGATTTCTGATGAAGCCCTTAGCCAGGCCGAAATTGCAATAAGATCAGCTAGTGATTTTTGCCTTTTCATATTGAAAAACTTTGTTGTTGTTGTTGTTTCTTTGGAAAGATTCGTTAGAATAATTAATTGTTCTAACTTTGACCTTAAGCTCAATAAACGATTTTAAACTATCAAACAACTAGAATTAGTATTTAAAATCAAGTATGATTTAAACTATCAAACATTAAGAATTTGTATTTAAATCATATAAAGTCAACATAATAAATATAGAGGTCATTTAGGAAAAAACTTTAATCAAATGGTAGAGCTCGACCAAACGGAAACAGCTGAAAACAAAATCAGCAAAAATCTAAAAACAACTTCAGTAAACATGCTTTGTTAGTGGAGACTTCCAGCAGGCTGTTGGACTCCATATAATAACATAAGCATAGAGAGTAAAGTAAAGCAAAAATACAACAACAAATGTGGAATTAAGAAATTGAGAAAAACTGAGAAACTGACACTTCAAATCTCATCGCCCCGGTGGTGCAGTGCGTTAGTGCGCGCTTGCACGGGTATCACAAAGATTTCTGATGAAGCCCTTAGCCAGGCCAAAATTGCAATAAGATCAACTAGTGATTTTTTCCTTTTCATATTGAAAAACTTTGTTGTTGTTGTTTCTTTGGAAAGATTCGTTAGAATAATAATTTGTTCTAACTTTGACCTTAAGCTCAATAAACGATTTTAAACTATCAAACAACTAGAATTTGTATTTCAAATCAATTATGATTTAAACTATCAAACATTTAGAATTTGTATTTAAATCATATAAAGTCAACATAATTAATTTTAATTTTTGAATGTTTGCCATTTTTAAAATGTTACTACATTTAGGCAAGCTGTCTGTCAACTTATATGTTATAACTTATTTTTTAAGGGAAATGTTGCACCGAAAACGGTTACATAGAAAGTAACATATATTAAAAAATGTATTGGCTTTCTCTAGGCACTCAATAATTGCAGCAATACTGCAACACTGTTACTCATTGGCAGCTCTGTTGCAGATGCTCAGCTAATACTTTACCTAAATATTGCATATATTTTGCGATGCTTTTGTGATCGAACGTGAGACTTTCAGAAAATTTTTTTTTAATAAATTAAGCGATTGATGACTTTGCAGACAACGGCGACTTGTTATTAAAATATGAAAAATCAAGAAAACAAAGGTTTTTGCGGAAAAAAAAGTTATTTTTGATCGAATTATAAAGAAGATAACAGTGACGAAAACCGTAAAGTTTTTCAAATTTTCACTGAAAATTTTATTAATAGAATATAAAATAATATCTGTGTATGAATATGATAAATAAATACCATTTAATGCAAAAAAGATTGCTTACACACAAAAAAATCTCGTTGGTAAATTCAAACGCTATTTGCGGTCACTTTACCGTCAATACAATTGTTGTTGCACAGTTACTATTTTTTCGTTTGAAATTGTCGATCAAAAATTGTAACTTAACAATTGTAACAGTTAATCTTAACGTTTCGAACAGTTAAAGTTAGCAGCTAATATTTTTTTCATTGAACATGCTTTTCACATAATTCCAAATATGTTTTAACAACTTCTAAAGTAAATACATTGCAAAAGCGTTATAGGATATGATATAAAACTGGAATCCAAACCAATTTTTTTTTAAACGAATACAAAAGAAATGTATGACCTCTTGTTATTGTTACAGCAGAGACACTATAAAAATACTGTAGACTTTTAACCTAACTAGTTTTACAGTAAACCCACAGTTAAAATTGTTATTCAACAATTTCTATAGCAGGGCTAGTGTAAATTTGTTAGCCAACAAGTTTTCCAGTACATGCACTGTAAAAATTGTTATTAAACAACTACTGCGGCAGAGCTACCGTAAGACTGTTACTCAACAAGGTTTAAAGGTTACAATTTCTTAACGGGAGAATCTAAAATTTTCATCGGTTAGCTCGTTTTCAATCGACAGTTTACCATTCATATTGGTAGAATTTACTGTAAACTTTTTTCTGTGTACTTTCTTCTTCTTTTATTTTCTAAACTACTGTCGTGTTTCCGGGTTCTTGCATTTTTCACTTTTTTGTAACGAACTTTGTGATACTTTTATATGTTGCGCAGTATTGCTGAAGTTATTGAGACTCGAACAAGCCCTATATCTCACTAACCCGGTATCTCAAAAAATCGAATAATATATCAAAATGTTTGTATCTAAATTATCTAGAAGCTGTCTATACAATGCAATGATGTCACAGAATTTGTACGCATGTTACAGAGAAATAAGCTGAAAATCAGTATTTTGCGTTCAGAAATCATACGGTAGGGCCATAGTTGGTAGGGCTATTTCATCATCCAAATCAAAAGTGCAATGTTTGCATGTAAAATAGCTAGTTTGCATGTCAGCGCACTTCAAACGGCACTGGCCGTTTGCACTCATTGCATTTGATTGAGTTTGCTTCAGTCAATTTCGGTTGCAGAAGGTTCAAACAGATCATGCAGAAGTCTCCACCATCTGAAGATGATTTTTTTTATATAGTTTATATATATAGTTTATAGTTTAACAAAGATTTCTGATGAAGCCCTTAGCCAGGCCGAAATTGCAATAAGATCAGCTAGTGATTTTTTCCTTTTCATACTGAAAAACTTTGTTGTTGTTGTTGTTTTTTTGGAAAGATTCGTTAGAATAATTAATTGTTCTAACTTTGACCTTAAGCTCAATAAACGATTTTAAACTATCAAACAACTAGAATTTGTATTTAAAATCAAGTATGATTTAAACTATCAAACATTTAGAATTTGTATTTAAATCATATAAAGTCAACATAATAAATATAGAGGTCATTTAGGAAAAAACTTTAATTAAAATTAATGTAAATCATTGAAATAAATTAGAAACATTCGTAATCGCTCCGTCAACCATGGTATGGTTTACAAATTTAACTTTGTTTTTATTTTTGATTTAAAGCTGTTCTACACTCCACAAGGCATCACCTCGTAAAATATTGCAACAGAAATCCTAATAGTAAATTAGTTAATTATCTAAGCACGAGTATAATTTGGTTTTGATATTGCAAGCTGAAGCACAGAAAAGTAGAAAAAACGCTCTACTGCAAAATTTTGATAATTTCACACAAAAATGTCGATATGTTTCTGACCATCAAAAAGTGGAAAGTAACTTTGAACAATTTTTTACGATGAAAAATTGCCGACATTAAGTGACTTCTAAACCTATATTCTATATTCCTTGGTTTAAAAGAAAGGTATTTTTAAGTGCAATTTGGCATATTATTTAAATAAAATTTATAGAAACATAAATATTTTTGAGATATTTACAAAAAATACAAGTATAAGCCTTGCTGCACACCACATTTTGTTTTTCTCAGATTTTTTTTTACACAATCATAGTCTACGTTAAATTATACTGAGTATAAGTGGATTTTGTTTCCCATTTCTAAAAAGTAAAATGGCTGTAAAAGAATGTCAGCGCAACAAAATTCGAATACATAAACTTTAAAACTCAATTAAAAAAATTGTGACGACATTGAGAGTTCATAGCAGGTGCGATGGACTCTCCAAATGTCCCTCTTTGCGAATTTTTACAAATGGTTCTTGTAATTTTAACTTTTTCTTTTCTCATTACACAAAATTGCAAGAAACTCAACAAGTAAATTTTAAGAATAAAATTCTCCTTTGAGCTTATGCTGTTAATTAAACACATTTATTATTATTGTTATGAATAAAAATATCATAGTGAAAAGACTAGCAATGTTTTTTGCTAGTGTCGAAAACTAAAGAAAAATAATGCTATGTTTTTTATGCTATTTTATGCGATGTGTTCTCGCCAATAATTTTTATTCAAGTGAGTGATTCTTTTAACAAAATATAATAATGATGCTAGGCATTGCAATTGAAAGCTTTATGTACTGTTACAAGCTAAGCGATGTCGCGAAAGCGCAACTTAAATTAACAAAAGAATGCAACATTTATGTTGTAGTTTTAAGCAAAGTAATGTAGCCAGAGAGCAAGTCAACTACGCAAAAGCAAAGTATAACAAAATTGAGATGAATCAAAAAGCTTTAGCTACTCTTATTTAGGAGAAATTTATGAGTAAATGTAAAGAAATATGATGATTAAGTAGATCTCTTAACATCCTCCGCCCGTTGAAAGGTTCAGGCTTTCAACCGTATCTTCATCTATAGGCAAAATGCAAATTTTAGCTACGGCACGCTTGGTTGTGCCGCTAGATGTTCGTAGTACTGCCACGCGTGCAACTCCATCATCACCTTTGATTATTTCGGTGACTCTCGCCAATGGCCATTTAAGCGGGGGCAAGTTTTCATCCTTCAGTAGAACCATAGCTCCCACGGCTATATTTGATGTTGAAGTACGCCATTTGTTTCTTTGTTGAAGCAGAGTCAAGTATTCAGTGCTCCACTTCTTCCAAAAAATTTGTTGCATTTGCGATAGTTTTTGCCAGCGACCAAGCCTGTGAATATTGAGCATAGAGACGTCTGGCTCAAATATTGAAGTAAAAGGCGCTCCAATGAGAAAGTGGGCGGGCGTCAGCACAGCAAGATCGTCGGGATTTTCTGTAAGTGGACATAAAGGACGTGAGTTCATTATGGCAGAAATTTGGCAAACTAAAGTTCGAAGTTCGTCAAAATTTAATATTGAAAGCTTGGCTGTGCGCCAAAAATGATATTTTACAGTTTTCACTGATGCCTCCCAGAGGCCGCCAAAATGAGGAGACCTAGGAGGTATGAACTGCCAATCTATACTATCTTCAAGTCAAAAATGCTGGACTGCTTCCTGGTGCTCGGACTGAAGAAATAGTTGCTTGAGTTCAGCTAACTCGTTTTTAGCGCCAACGAAGTTAGTTGCATTGTCCGACCAGATGGTTTTCGGCTTTCCTCTGGTGAAAATAAAACGCTTCAATGCAGCCAAGAAAGCTTGTGTGGAAAGATCCTTTACCAATTCCAGATGCACTGCCTTCGTCGAGAAGCATATGAATAAACAAATATAGCATTTGATAGGTGCTCGTGTTCTAATTTCCGATTGATAGAGAAATGGCCCAAAGAAATCAATGCCTGTCACAAGAAATGCTCTATTTGCTTGTACTCTATCAGCTGGTAGAGTTCCCATAATATGTTCAGCTAATTTCGGCTTTGCTCGAAAACATTGGATGCATTTGTTGATGACGCGGCTTACAGCCTTTAATCCACCAATCGGCCAATACTGGAGGCGGATGGATGCCAAAAGAGCTTGCGGCCCATCATGCAACCATTTTTCATGAAAATAAATGATGAGCGAATTTGTTAGCGGATGCTGTCGCGGCAAAATTAACGGATGTCGCGATTCAAAGTCCAGCGATGTGTTGTGTAGACGACCTCCAACGCGTAGCAGACCATGATCGTCAATAAACGGATTTAAATTAATTATTTTACTCGATGCGTCGAGTTGCCTTTTCGATCGGAGGGCGTTGTACTCTGATGACAAATTTGATATCTGCACCATACGAATCAGCAACTGTGTGCCTCGTTGAACGTCCTCAGCTGTTAAATATGAAAAAATTTTAAATAATTTTTGTCGAAACATTCTGGCGATATATGCGAAAATCCTTTGCATTTTTCCAAATGAGTTGATAAATTTACAATTGATTGACAAGTCGATGATTTTGAGAGCCACTATGAATGCTCGCTTGCGCCTTTCAGGCAGATCTTCAACTGATACAGGGTGCGCAGGCCATTGACTCGGCTCATATTTCAAAAATTCAGGGCCATTTTGCCACAGGTGCGAAGACAAAAGTTCTGTTGGTGTAGCTCCTTTAGACAAAATGTCAGCTGGGTTGAGCTCAGATGATACATAATGCCATGTCATGTTGCTGGTCAATGTTTAATGATGCTGATTCGGTTTGCGACAAAAACATTAAAATTTGAACAATGATCTTTTATCCAAGAAAGAACAGTAGTGGAGTCTGACCAACAGTGTATGTCACCCTTGAAAATTCCCATGCTGGCAATCGTATCGACCAAATTCGCCAAAAGTGCGGCTCCGCATAGCTCAAGCTTCGGTACGGTAATACTTTTTAGAGGCGCAACTCGCGATTTCGAACAAAGCAAGCTGACCTTCACCAAGCCTTTTGCCTGTGTGCGTATATAAACGCATGCTCCATACGCTGCCAAGCTTGCATCACAAAATGCGTGGATCTCGAGGGTGGCATTAGGAACCATAACATAACGAGGAAAAGTATATTTTGAAACGAGTTCGAGTTCTGCGCAAATTGTTTGCCAATGCGTTTGAAGCGCTTGTGGTAAACTTTCGTCCCAATTTATCTTCTCTTTCCATAAAATTTGCATAAATATTTTTGCCTTCGCTATAACTGGTCCTATCAAACCCAAGGGGTCGTAAAAGCGTGCAATTATCGACAGAATGTTGCGCTTTGTGATTTTGTTGGTTGGAGCAAATGGAATAAACAAAAATATAAAACTATCAGTAGATGGGTCCCAAACGAGGCCGAGGGTTTTTGTTACATCGCTACCGTCGTGGAATTTTAAAAACCTTTCTCGATCTGATGGTTCGACCTCGCTAAGAACGTTTACATCATTCGAGCACCATTCCCTTAACTCGAACTTTCCTCTGCCCAATAACTGTTTTGTTTGCTTAAGAATTTCAAAAACTTCATCTACGGAGTGGCCGCCAGAAATTAAATCGTCTACATAAAAATCGCGTCGAACAATTTTTGCGGCAATAGGAAAATCAGCCTCCTCGTCAATTGCTAGTTGGTGCATAGCACGAATGGATAAAAATGCTGCCGACTTTGTGCCGTATGTTACGGTGTCTAAGCGAAAAATTTGCACATCCCTGTCAGGACTGTCTCTCCATAGTATGCACTGCAAAAAGCTATCTGGTTCTGGCAATCGAACGCAGCGATACATTTTTGCAATATCACCGGTGAGTGCAATTTTAAAGGAACGAAAACGAAGCAATAAATCGAATAATTTTGGCTGAATAGTAGGGCCTACCATCAAAACATCATTCAGTGTATAGCCCGAAGTTGTACAAGCCGAGCCATCGAAGACAACCCGAAGCTTGGTTGTTGTGCTGTCGGCTTTGAGTACACAATGATGTGGCAAAAAGTAAGAAGAAACATTTTTTGGCATACTTTTGACTAACGACATGTGATTCAAGTGCTGGTACTCCTTCAGAAACGAACAATATTGTAACTTGAGCTCGGGGCTCCGTTGCAGCTTTTTTTCCAAGTTTTGAAACCGAGCTAGGGCTTGCTGGTAGGATTCACCTAACTTACTGGGACACACAGCGAAGGGCAAACGAACGGAAATTTCACCAGACTGCAACCGACGGTAATTTTCTACAAAATGATGCTCGCATGCCAACTCTTATTTGCAGCAGATTCGGTGCAATTTTCGATCTCCCAAAACTTGCGAACTATGTTGTCCAAATTATAATCTGGATCTTGCGTCGATGACCTTTCTAATGCTGCGAAGTTCGAATGCTTGGTGGTAGAGTGACCATGGCCACCAGAGACAACCCATCCCAATCGAGTTTTCTGCAGAAGTGGCAAATTTGCTCCCAGGCGCACCTGACCAACGCTCAACAGGTCAAAAAATAATCCGGCTCCAATCAAAACGTCAATTCTATTTGTTTTATAAAAAAGAGGATCTGCTAACTGAAAATTTGAAGGGATGCTCCAATCAACGTTGTCGAATGAGCATTGAGGCTGATTCTCAGCTATCGATGGTGTGACAATCGCTGTCAATGCAGTTGAGTAGTCACCGAAGCGTGACTCTATGTGGAGATCAATCGTATGTTCAGAGACTAAATCGGTCTCTCCAATACCAGAAATAACTGATCTTGATTTGATCTTTCTAACTTGTAGCTGATTGATCAATCGGTTTGTAACGAAATGGATTTGCGATCCTGAATCGAGCAGGGCTCGGCAAGGTATCAATGAGCCAGCGACATTTTTTACAAAAACAAGCGCAGTGGCAAGAAAAACGAAATCTTCAGGTAGAGGTTTAGGGCTATCAACCAAAAGGCTAGTGTGCAAAGACGAAATTAAAGTGGTTTGTGTTTCTTGATCTGAAGCAGCAGCAGTGTTAACAATAGCTGCAAGCGAATCTTGAAAAGTGGGAACAGACTGAGAAGTTGAAGCTTGGGTCATATGAAGAAGAGAGTTGTGCTTTAAAGAGCAATTGCGACAGTTTCCTGACTTGCACACCTTGACTGAATGTCCTCTTTTTAAACAATTGAGACAAAGATTGAGGCGCTTGACTTCCTTGTAACGCAATTCAGGGGTCAAGCAAAGAAATTTTGAGCAACTCGGTATGGAATGTTCTTCAGACTCACAAAGAAAGCAACCTAAATGACTACTAGATGCTACGAACCATTTTCGAATGATATTGTTTGATGTTATTGGTTTTTTGCTTGCCTGTTTGCCAGGTGCTTCAGATACCATGGTGCTTTCCACGTTTTCCAGCATTTGACAACGTCGTTCCAAGAATTTTGCCATTTGATTCCATGTTGGTATTTCTTTGATCGGAGTGTTCTCTTCCCATTTTGTCTGCGAAGCCACATCCAATTTGCGGCCGATGAGATGGATTAGAAGACAATCAGATAACTGCTCCTTTGAGCCCATTGATTGAAGAGCACGCAAATGTGAGTTCACCTTATCACTCAGCTCTCTCAGTCTTGCCACAGATCCTGATTCCACACTAGCCAATCCAAAAATCTCACGAATGTGAGCCTGAAAATTTAAGCGTTTATTATCGAATCTACTTTTAAGCATTTCTATGGCTCTATCATAATTGTTGTCACTTATTTCTAGAGACCGAATAGTGTCCAACGCTGCATCCCTTAAATTTGATCGAAGATGCTGGAACTTTTCAATTTTCGTCAAGTCGCTATCGTTGTCCACCATGGTGGTAAACATCGAAAAGAAATCCGGCCAATCCTTATACAAACCATTGAATTTGGGTATTTGCAACGTAGGTAGCCGCGCCTTATGCTGCGAAATAATAATAGATTGATGCGGCTCGTGCATAGAAAATGGACACTGAGTTGACTGGCAATTTTCAGTAGCGCGCCGTGTACCCAATTCCTTACCAAACGCGGCTTTCGTGGTTATGTAGATAGACTCAAAATTTACGCGAGCATTGCTTTCAATCTCGTTAAAGTCTTCCTCCTCCAACGAAGTCTGCACGATATCAAATCTAGAGTGAAGCCGCTCGACCAAATCGAGCATCAAAGTGAGCACTTCACTATCTAAGCTGTTCAAACTTTCTATCGCCAAATTAGCATGCATATCTTTAAGCTGCTTCGCTATTGAGGCAGATTTTCGCTTGTAAAATGAAAGCTTAGAAGCAGCTGAATTTTCTGCATCAGGCGTGTTAGCGTTAGAGGTCATTGCTAATGATGGTACGATTGAACTAACGGCACCAATTTTGTGAGTATATAACCGAACTGTACCTTTTCCAACGAAAGTTGAGTTGTTATGTGCGAATCTCTATGTCACTAATCGTTTAACGGTGATGGCCAATTGTTGTTGCCAATCACGTCGGGGTCACCATGAAAAGACTAGCAATGTTTTTTGCTAGTGTCGAAAACTAAAGAAAAATAATGCTATGTTTTTAATGCTATTTTATGCGATGTGTTCTCGCCAATAATTTTTATTCAAGTGAGTGATTCTTTTAACAAAATATAATAATGATGCTAGGCATTGCAATTGAAAGCTTTATGTACTGTTACAAGCTAAGCGATGTCGCGAAAGCGCAACTTAAATTAACAAAAGAATGCAACATTTATGTTGTAGTTTTAAGCAAAGTAATGTAGCCAGAGAGCAAGTCAACTACGCAAAAGCAAAGTATAACAAAATTGAGATGAATGAAAAAGCTTTAGCTACTCTTATTTAGGAGAAATTTAAGAGTAAATGTAAAGAAATATGATGATTAAGTAGATCTCTTAACACATAGAATAACAAATGAAAATAAACATCAAAGTGATTTTGCATGAACATAAATGCTGTGAAATGGGCTCAAACCTGTATATTGGATTAAATAAAATATATGTATAAGATTTGGTCCTGAAAATCTTGTATATTGTAATCTGTTATTTATAAGTTGGCCATTTCAAGTCATACAAACAAGCGGTTCCTATCAAGAGACGCGTAATACATGAAAAAATATAGTGTGGAGCATTTCAATAACTCATCACGAATGGTGTAAATTTTTTCTTCAAAAATGTATATATCAGTAACCTGGAATCTTAGAAAATCGAATAATATATAAAAATGTTTGTATTTAAATTATGTAGAAGCAATCTATACATTGCAATGACGTTACTTAATTTGGACGAATGTTACAGGGCAATAAACTGAAATATCAGTATTTTTCGTTCAGGAATCGTAGAGTATGGCCATACTTGGTAATTAAAAATAAGCAAAAAAATTTTTTTTTCTATGGCAGCTTTTTATCACTAACATGCATAATCTAATACAATTGTTCTCCTCTTATGAGCAAGAATCCATTTTGAGCAATATTTCTTAAGCACATTCATATAGAAAGCTATTTTAAAAGATATGGCGGTTAGAAATTTACCGGAGAGCAGAATCCTTCGGCCAAATCGCTTAAAATGCTGTAAGTTTTCAGTTATTCACTCCCGCTTAATAGAAGAATATTTCACTACGATTTAATCTATATCTGTATCTATGTCTAAATCTATATCTATACTATTTTATAAAATTTAAGTGAAAACTCAAAGTTACGACTTTACTCCAAAAGTACTTTGCTGATTTTTATGAAAAAATTTTTAAAATATCATATTTGTGCTATAGATTTTTTTTAGGGGTATTTTTCTTTCGAAATTTTTGTAAAAAGTATGTTTAATGAAGGTATTAAGTTTTTAAGAAATCATCCCAGCTGCCACGTATTGCTTACAGTCCAACCTAAATTGGTGCACCTTGAGTGGCGTTTAAGAATGTTCTATGAGCGCTACCGAAATTGAACGCTGCGTGAACTTCAACACTCATTGCCTTTGTTCTTGTTTTTCTTTTCGTTCTCTTTGTTGCAGCCAACTTCACTACCGAACGCATCGTCAAAATTGGAAGTTCGAATCGAGTTGCGCTAGTGCGTTGCGTATTTCAGTAGGCTTCCGAAAGATATAAAAATAACGACAGTAATGTTTGAGTATTGTGAGATTCATGTTTTCAGGAAAATAATTGTTTATTTAGATGCAAAAGAAAATTATTAAAAACGATTTTAAATATCAGATAGAACCAGTGGTTGCAAACGAGTAGAACGGCGGCGGACAACTGAACTAAGATCGTTTCTTTTTTCCATATCTTCGTTTTCGCTATCGGTTGCATTTTATTTATTTATTTATTTATTTATTCAATCAACTATTAACATTTATTGTTATACAGTTACTGTAAGTACATAATTTAATCGTAGGTTATAAAACTAATTCAGCATGATATCGTTTTTAAATGCTACCCTATTTTGAGTGATTTCAATCGAGCTGCAGATAATGTTGAACGTTTTGGTCATATTGTAAACCGGGTCACATTTGCCATAATTAGTTCTTCTGTAGGGTATATAGAACAATTGCCTTTGCCTAAAATTTCTTTCAGGTGCATAAAATTTGAAAAGAGATAGAAGTGGTGCACAATCAATATGATTCATCACTACATCCTGAGCAAATAAGGCGAGAAAATACTTTCGCCAGAACTCCAAAGACTTTAGTCCAAGAAGAGCACATCGCGCTTGATAGGAAGGCATAAAACCCCAGTGGAGCTAGTGAAACGCCTTTGAATATTTTCAATTCTTTTAATATGTATAGAATATTGAGGGTCCCAGATAACACAATTATACTCTAAAACCGACCTTACAATTGAAAAGAAAATGGTTCTCACGGTAAAGGGATCGGAGAACTCTTTCGAGATAAAAATCCCATCATCGCATTCGCTTTTGATATAATAGCATCAAAATGTTTGACAAAGCTTAACTTTCGCTCAAATAAAACTTGAGCGAGAAAAACCTAAGTCTTTCTTCAAGTCGACTCTCTCGATCAATACCGTATTAATACCGTAAGAACCTTCGAAAAGTTGATTCTTCATAGAAAAAGACATTACATTACATTTAGACACATTAAAATGCAATTTATTGGTCTCGCACCAAAATTGGAGACTATCCATGTCACGTTGAAGCAATAGGGAGTCTTCGTGAGAGTCCACACATCTAAAGATCTTTACATCATCAGCATACATCAGGCACTCAGAAAAGCGAACATAATTCGGAAGATCATTGATAAACAGAATAAACAACAGAGGACCTAGGTGGCTACCTTGGGGTACCCCAGAATAATTGTCAATGTATTTAGATAAATAATTACCAATTTTAACATATTGTTGACGACCAACAAGGTAGCTCTCTAACCATAGAAGTAGGGAGGAATGAAATCCGAGGCTGCTTAGCTTATTAATCAAAACAGAGTGTTGAACTCTATCAAAAGCCTTTGCGAAATCCGTGAATATGACGTCTACTTGATGACCTTTTTCCATATCATTGGACAGAAAGTGTGTAAAAAGAGTTCGATTAGTAGAGGTAGATTTACCTGACACAAATCCATGCGTAGTAGATGCGTAGTAGATGAAAGTTCGGCCAATTCTGACCTCAGAACGTCCTCGATTTGGTTGAGGGGTGATTCAAGTTCATCACCATCATCAGAGTCTATTTCGTTGTCGTCGTCAAGCTCCGGACACATTCAGCACCAAGGCTTAATTTTATCCTACGCATATACAGAACAAAATTTACGAGAAGTGATCTGCAGACCAGGAATGTCTTCTATGAGGTATCGATTATTACCAAGATCTCGGCTAACAATAAAGGGGCCTCGATAATTACGACCACCAAGTCGTTCTCATGATATCGATGTGGCTCAACGTATTTGCTGTCGAAACGAGTCTTCCATTTTTCTCGTTCATATCTTATATTTCCATTAGCTTGTCATTTGGTCGTTCGGTTGTTGTTCGAAGGAAAGACAAAATGATTCCGTTTGCCCTCTCGACTTGTTCATTAGCTCTCGGAGTACGAACTGCTGTTTTTACATGGTGAATTTGATTATTTTTGCAATAAGACCCAAACGCTTTCGAGGTAAAAGCGGTACCCCGATCGGTGGCAATACGTGTTGGTAGCCCAAAATAGCTAGTGATTTCATTCAAAACTTTGAAGACGGTACCTGTTTTGGTATTTTGGACAGCCTTGACGATCAGCAGTTTACTGAAAGCATCGGATACAGCAAGTATATGAGTGTTACGTCTTCGTGATCGGATGAAAGGTCCAAGATGATCCAGGCTAATCAAACGAAATGGAAGCGGTTCCGCTTCAGTGAAGTGCAATCAACCTTCAGGCTTGCAATCAACGAGACTTATTTAAGCAGCATTTAATACATGCGTTAATATATTCTTTTACGAGTTTTCGGAAACCAGAAAATTTGTTTTATGCGTTGTAGAGTTTTTTAGTCTAGAGACTAAAATGTCCCATTATATCATGATAATGTTAAATGATCATCCACCTGACGGCTTTAGGTACTACATACTTTTGATATTTTTCGTCTTTCCGATATAGTCGATGATTATGTAAGACATAGTCGTTCTTATACTGGTTTTCTTGAGGATATTTTAATTCACCCTTTAGAACCATGATGATCTCTCGTAAATATTTGTTTTGCAGATGCATGGTAAACACCCAGTCTTCGACGCTTTCTGCAATGTTAAAAATAAAACCGGCTGGCTCAACTTCATTCGTAAAATTATCGGGAGCACGACTTAATGCGTCTACATGCGCAAGACTACTCCCTGGCGGTGAACTGCTTCGAAATCGAATTCTAATAACTTCATCCACCACCTCGCAATTCTTGGTTTCAATTCTTTGTTTTCATTGACTTTGGCGATAGCGGAACAGTCGGTGGCGAGGTGGAAAGGTTTGCCCAAAAAATAAATCCTAAAACGCTCTAAAAACTCGACCACAGCGAGGACCTCGAGTTCGTAACTGTGGTAACGGCTTTCAGTATCATGGAAATGTCCACTATAATAAAATACGGGTTGGAATTTCTTACCGTCCATTGATTGCAGTAATACGCCCGCTAGGCTGATGCTTCTATGCTACTTGCGTCTGTATGTACCTCGTGTTGCGCTGATGATTCATATAAGGCAAGTACCGGAATACTTGTCAAAATCTCGATAAGGTTCTTAAATGCGTCTTCTTGCTAGTTCTCCCAGCAAAAATCTTTGTCTTTTTGTAGCAGTTTTGTTAATGGTTTGCTGATTAAAGAATATTGTGGCACAAATTTTCTAAAAAATCCGGTGAGACCTAAGAACCTCCTTACTTAGGTTATATTGGTCGGTCGTTTGAAATTGGTTATAGCTTGAACCTTGTCATTTCCAGGCGTTATTCCATCAGCATTGATGATATGTCCAAAATACGTCAATTCCGTTAGTAGGAACTCACATTTATCGAGTCGTAAAGTTAAACCATATTTCAGCAGTAGCCCAAAAAATCTGTCCAGGCGTTCTATATCTTCGGCAACGGTTTTGCTACATATGATGAAGTCATCCAAATACGCCCAAACTCCGCCATCATTGAATTCAGCAACAATGTTGTTCATGACTTTTTGAAAAACCGCAGGCGCGTTGACCAGACCAACCGGCATGCGATTGTACTCATAATGGCTTTTGGTGGTGATGATTGCGGTATACTGGTTGGAATCTTCATCGACTTCAATTTGGTGACAGCCCTTACGCAAATCTAACTTCGAAAAATATTTATTCCCGGTGAGCTGAGTAAATTGTTCCTCTATGATGGGCATTGGAAATGGTGTTTTAACGGTGGCTTTGTTCAGCAAGCTGTAGTCTAAACATAACCTATGTTAACCATTTTTTTTCTATGTTAACCAACGGCAGGAGATGCATAAGATGATTCCGACGGGCGTATTATATCATTTCTCAACAGATTAGCGATGAGTTCCGCAATAATCGAGCATTTGCAAAGGCGACGCGATATGGCTTTAGATTAACGGGTACGTCGGTGCGAGTTGAATTATAATTTTAGCTACGGTGCATTTCCCCAACTCGTCAATATTTTTGGCAAACCAACCACATCGCGAAGAAAGGGTTTCTTTTAATTTCATGTGTTCGTCGTGCGTTAGCTGAGATGACATTTTGACGTTGCCAATGTTTTCGATACGACAGCCTTCGCCGTGACAAACAAAACGCCTTGTTTTTTGTTTTTGTGTACAGGCGCTGCTTGAGTGTGTTGTCTTTTTACAATAAGCACAACGCTCTTTCCGCTGTGGTTCTGGACACTTAATCGCATAATGGCCATTTTTGCCACAGCTCCTCTTTTGTATATTGTGTCATCAGGTTTTTTTTTAACTTACTTGCTGGAATGTTATTTTTATTGTGATTCGAATTATTTTTATTGTTTAACACAACAGGCACATTTTTCTCAAAGTCTACGACTAGGTTATAGCTACAATAACTATTGATATCCCTTAGGAGTTGGATGCACGACAAATAATCATTTGAAAGTTTTTTTTTTAAGTCCGATTCATTTTTATCGTTTATGATATGTCGACTCTTTTGCAGCTTCCGGAAGCAAGTCTTTTTAAACAATTGCCAACATTTTATAAAAATATGCTTGCGGCATTTCACTTGCACAACGTGTGGTTTTAGCCATTTTAATGTGTATATCCGCGATATTCTCGGTACAAGGAAAATCGACCAAAAATTGCTGTATGAATTGAGCCCATGAAAAAAAAACATATTGTGAATCGCACCAGTATTTTGCAGGCCCACTGAGTTTTTGCTGCACTGCAAAAAGAACCGACTGATCGTCCAAACGACAAGAGTTCTTTAGCATTTCTACCCGATTTGCAAATTGATCTGCGTTAAGGGACATGTCCGAGGAGGGGTTAAATTCAGGCAGTAATGAAATTATATCACACACGTTTGAAAAAGGATTAAAATTTCCCGCATTCGCTTGATTTATTTTATTAAAACGCTGCACTGTATTTTGTGTACTTATTTTATACGAAGGAGACGGCGTGGAAACATAAACGAATAGTTGTGAGTGTGTATATGTCGCTTGTGACCCAGTTGGAAACAGAGCCCTACTGTATGTCTGCCGGCAGCATGCCTCGAAAAGAGAGGAGACATGCTCGCCTCCATACCCGCTTATATCTTTTTTGTATAGGCATGTCCTAGGCTGGCATGTCTGCCAAATAACTGCCGTAGTAGCAATGCAGCATGCATATTATGGTATGATAAACATTTAATACTTTCGGTTATACCCAAATTGTGTCCCCAAAAAAATTTAAAAAAAAAATTCAAAAGACTTCAAAACCCGACTACTAAAAAGCGCTCTCTAAAAAGAATGAAACAAGAAAATATTCTCACCTGAAATTGTTTTGATTGTTTTAATTGTTTTTTGAAATTAAAATATTTTTTTTGCCTTTTAAATAAACAACTTACACATAATATATTTTATTGTATATAATACTAATTGATAGTGATGTTTAAAAGACATCCATGGTCGTATGCCACCTACCCTAACAAAACAATACATTCTAACAGTAGTAAGCGATCAAAAGCTTTAGGGCAAAGTGCATTATTATATATCGTCGTTGGGCGTGCAATACCGCGTGTGAGTATATGAAATTATCTTTATGGACCTCTTAAGACACCACAATTCGGTGTATTTTCATTTTGTTATAATTGATAGTCTAAAGCAAATTTAATTCACTTTGGTTGTTGTTGATTCAGTAGATATTTTCTATTGCTATTCTTATGGAGTTTATTTGCATTCAGGGGTCTAAATACGACACCAATAAATGATCTTCATAAATAAATCAAACCTATTCATTTGTTATGAGGTCCCGTAATCTACTCAAATGTTTTATTTAAGCTTTCTTTCCAACAAAGAAATCACAAGCCATTTGAATATAAAAAATTATTATTAGATAAAAAGAGAAAACAGTATTTTGTAGGTTTCAACCTCCTAAAAAAGCATTTTTCCAATCACTATTAATCTAACTTGGTCGGCCGACTTGTTATTTGTTAGTAGAAACGCTTACTGCGTAATGGGTGAATTAAATTTGTCACTCCGTATGGCAGCTATAGAAAAATACAGTTTTTCAAGATAGTGTTTTTACAATGAATAAAACCTTCTTATTTCATTCTTTACACCAAATATCACTTCCTATGGTTTGGCTGGTGGCAGCATATCTCTTTGGACATGCCATTTCTCAAACCCTTACAAGTACCGCCCAATGAGACAAGAGAGTTATAAAGCCCATGGTAATGCATGTTGGGTCCGTTCGCCCTTGTCAATGACATCGTAAATAAAGGACGTACAAGATAAGTGGCGAGGGGCATGTCCCGACAACTGAGGTATATGAATTCTCATAGCAAGTCCAATTTTTAACTTGGAACTACTGGGTTGGTAAGAATTGTTGTTGTATTTTTTCGTTCGTAACGTTTATTTCATGTATTCGTCAGCGTACAATATCAAAAAAATCATTTGCAAGAAAATGGAACAAAAACCAGGAAGAAAAACAAGAAGATGTCACAAATTTGCTTGTCAACAAAGTGTTTTTACATATCCACTTTTGCACAGTAGACGCCTTAATGTGTCGCGCTGTGTTATTATACCGTTATGGGTTTTATTCTCTGCATGCGTTGTTAAAATTTTGTTTATCAATTTCATTTGGATTAGTTGTGATTAGCTAATAAAATGCAGTGGTTATGATTGCATGCTAATAAACTTAAAATGCCTGGTAAAAGAACGACATTTAAAGTAGCTCAGTTGGTTTATTATAACCATAACATTGGAAAAAGTGTTCGGGAGTTAGCAGAGATGTTCGCTTTGACTAGACAGACAGTTCATTATATTTTAACCCGCGCGGAAAAAGAGGAAAGATTGGAGGCAAAACCATTGAGCGGTCGTCCACGTAAATTATTGAAGAGAGCAGAACGGTTTTCAATACGAAAAGTCAACGACTAGGAATCTTGCAAGTGAGCTTAAGGAGGTGTATGGTGTTGATATGTTCCACGAATCAATAAGACAGGTCTTAAAAAAATAAAAGTACACTTCAAAAGTTGCTAGAAAAAAACCACTGCTTTCAGTGCAGCACACAGTGATTCGAGTCCTTATAGCGAGTGGGCAAAATTAGAATAATGGACCGATTTTGATGAAATTTCACATCTAGGTGGATTATGGCCTCCTTAATTAAAAAACGAAGTCAGTTTTTTGATCGGACTTCTAGTTTAGCTTGAAAACCTTAAAATTGTCAATTTCAGAATGTATGTAGAATATGAAAAAGAAAATTAATTAAGAACAAAAAAACATTATTTATTAAGCAAATATCAAGAATAATAAACAATAACACACAGAATGAATTTTTTAATATCTTCTAAAGGTAAATTTGATTTATATTCTGTTACAATCCTTTTTGATGAAAGCAAAGGATCCGAACAACTCAACATATAAGAAAGAAGATCCTTGTTGGCGTTAGTTCTGGAGTCTTTTCTTGTATGGGACAACCGGACATTCCTCATATTTTTATTATTTACTTCCAATGCCTCCTCAGACAAATTATCTTGAATAATGAACATTTATACAGCAAAACATTTATATCAAAGTGTATTATAAATACCTATTGGCAAATCAAAAAATTTTATTACATCACTTCCATGTACTAAATCTTGTGCACACCAGAGAACTGCACAAGCCTACTTGAAGTTCAAGCTTTTTCAAGTACGGGGCTGCCCATATTCGACGGACCCATCTGGCAACGCCATAACTTTTTACAGAGATGTCAGATCGCTTAATGACATACCGCGTTTGAAGCGTCAGTCCAAGCAGATTTTTACCATGGAACAATACACGCCACGCGAGCGCTCTGAAAGAGTCTTCGAAATGGCCGAAGATGATGAGGAATTTTGGAACAAAATTATCATGTCCGATGAAGCCCATTTCACATTGAATGGGACCGTAAATAAGCAAAATTGCCGTATTTACCAATCCTCAGGAGATTCAAGAAGTGCCTCTTCATGACGAAAAAGTCACAGTTTGGTGCGGCGTTAGTGCGAAAACGGTCATTGCGCCGTTTTTCTTCCAAAATGAAAATGGCCATGCTGTTACCATCAACCAGGAGCGTTATCGCAACATGATGACCAATTTTGTGATGCCAATTATTCGTCGAAAGCGTATGAGGCAGTTCTGGTTTCAACAAGACGGCGCTCCACCGCACACAAGTCGCATAACAATCGATTTTCTGAAGAATTTGTTTCCGGGCCGTTTGATGTCGAAAAGTGGTGATTTGGACTGGCCACCGCGTTCGCCCGATTTGACGCCGCCTGACTTCTTCTTGTGGGGATATTTGAAGTCAAAGGTTTACGTTAACAAGCCAAGGACCGTAGAAGAGCTCAAGGACAACATTCGTGAAGAAATAGCCGCTCTTCCGGCCGAAATGTTGGCGAAAACGATGGAAAATGCTGCAAAAAGGGCACAATACGCCATCAACGCCAGAGGCGGCCATTTGAGAGATATCATATTCAAAAATTGATGTAAACAAATCTACTTGGAACAAATTAAATGATTAAGATTGCCAACCGCCAAATTTTTATTTTCTTCTTTGATTTTTTTAAAAAAAACATGGGTCCGTTGAATATGGGCAACCCTGTACTTAAATTCAAGCACGTATCCAATCTTGAAAAAGCAAGCTTTAGCCAGCTTGCAAAAATACCAAACAGATACAAGCCATATTCATGCTTGCTCGTTGGCTTGGCTTGTGTCGCCTTACGTTGTCGGGCGGAAAGTTGAAAAGCTTAAAACGATCGGCAAAAGCTTGTAAGCTCGCAAGTATCCAAATTATTGAATTAAAGCAAGTATCCAAAAAATTCAATGAGCTTCTTTAGAGAGCTTAAGCGTAATAGGACTTTTAAGGATTCTGTGGACTCCGTGGAGTGAAGTTTTAGGATAAATGATTTTGAAGATGCTGTCAAACTTTAAAATTTAAGATGGCGGTAGAGTTGCCACATAGATTTTTTTTATTTTTGCGAATTCTTGTAATTTTGAAATTCTGACAACGGATTTGATTTCGAATATATTGTCTTAGTCTTAAAATTTAAGATGGAGGTTAGGGTTGCCACCTAAATTTTTACCACAGTATTGCCACCTAATAATATGTATTTTTAAAAGTTTTACGCATCATTTATCAGTGTTAAGGGGTCGCTGATTTCGAATCTAAGGTCAGAATTTTAAAATTCAAGATGGTGGATAGAGTTGCCACCTTTATTTTTTGTAGTTTTATGAATTCGGGGCTGGCAAAAAGAAAATGGTACACCAAAAATGGGTCGCTGAATCCAAATCCGTCGTCAGAATTTCAAAATTATAAAATGTTGAAATAATAGGGTTGCCACCTAATAATATGTCTTTTTAAGAGTTTTAAACGTCATTTATTAGTGTTAAGGGGTCGCTGATTTCGAATCTAAAGTCAGAATTTTAAAATTCAATATGTTTAATAGGGTTGCCACCTCAATTTTTTTATTTTTACGAATTCGGTGCTGGCGCCAACACTAAATAAGAATGGGTCGCTGAATCCGAATCCGTTGTCAGAATTTCAAAATTATGTAATAAGGCTGCCACATGATAATAATTATTTTGAATATTTTTAAACATCATTTAACACTGTTAGGGAGTCGCTGATTTCGAATCTGAAGTCAGAATTTTAAGATTCAATATGATTAATGGGGCTGCCACCTATATTATTTTGTATTTTTACGAATTTTTGTCATTTTTAAATTCTGACAGCGGATTATTTATTATCTATTAACCATCTTGAATTTTAAATTCTGACTTCAGATTCGAAATCAGCGACCCCTTAGGACTAATAAATGACGTTTAAAACTCTTAAAAATACATATTATTAGGTGGCAACCCTATTATTTCAACATTTTATAATTTTGAAATTCTGACGACGGATTCGGATTCAGCGACCCATTTTTGGTGTACCATTTTCTTTTTGCCAGCCCCGAATTCATAAAACTACAAAAAATAAAGGTGGCAACTCTATCCACCATCTTGAATTTTAAAATTCTGACTTTAGATTCGAAATCATCGACCATACAAAAATACATATTATTAGGTGGCAATACTGTGGTAAAAATTTAGATGGCAACCCTAACCTCCATCTTAAATTTTAAGACTGTGACAATATATTCGAAATCAAATCCGTTGTCAGAATTTCAAAATTACAAGAATTCGCAAAAATAAAAAAAATCTATGTGGCAACTCTATCCGCCATCTTAAATTTTAAAGTGTGACAGCATCTTCGAAATCATTTATCCTAAAACTTCACACCACGGAGTCCACAGAATCCTTAAAAGTCCTATTACGCTTAAGCTCTCTCTAAAGAAGCTCATTGAATTTTTTGGATACTTGCTTTAATTGAATAATTTGGATACTTGCGAGCTTACAAGCTTTTGCCGAAGGCATCAAGCTTTCCATTACTTGAAACTTCGTGCCGTTCGCTTGTATGCTAGAATAGGTGCAAGCTGTGCGTGGGCTTATTTATATTCAATTACAAGCTATGCTTGATTCAAAATTATCAAGCTCAAGCTAGCTTGAACTTGTATTTTAAACAAGCGCTTGAAATAGACTTCAAGCAGGCTTGTGCAGTTCTCTGGTGCACACTGCTTTGCATATAATACCATACATAGTGAATCAAATACAAGTTTCTCGTTATTTTAACTAATTCTTCAAATGCTCTAACATTATTTGGCAGTCCACATGAAAGCAATCTCAGAATAATGAAAAATTTTTTATCAAGTCCTCATTAATTCCAGTGATTAATTTAACTGCAATTACTGTGTTTTAAAAAAATCGACGAGTCGTATTTCCGTCATTTGTGGTGCTAAATCTAGTTTTGACTTGATCCACAATTCAACCTGTTCTTGTTCTGAACTCTTTTTGAATTTTTTGTTTAGTTTCCAAAAAACCGCTTTATTTTCCATTCGAACTTGCCAACTTTTGAAAGGAAGTCTGTAGGCAATATGCCCTCAAAACATTTTATCCACGCGTGCAATGTCGACAAACCAAACTTATAATTATCAATAATATTTACAGATTTAGAAAAATTTGATATATTCATTTCTGTTGGGAGTGCTCCACAAATGAAGCACTTGGCTGTTGCATTTTTATTCGATAAAACGTTTGCTACAGCCCCATCAATCATTGTGCAATGCATTTCAAAAGCAATTTCCACATTTTTATCATTCCATTCATAAACAATACATTCTAAATTTTCAATTTTAGCTAACTAAGTGTACGCACTAAGTACTAAATCTTTATTCTCCTTTGCAAAAATGAAATTAATAGGTCTGCAAAACAGTGATGAGGAGCTTTTTTGGTTTACCCAAAGTGGCTGTTTTGTAACTTGATTAATCATTCTGAAAAAATATAAATAATAAAATTATCTTGCATTTAATAGTTTCAATTGACAAGGAATTACATTAACTAAAGCTGTTGTAAACATAAATTCATCTGTATTATCATCGTTTAGAAATTTTTGTTAATACCGACTATGTCCGGAGCTACATCCATTCCCCATTTCGAAATTAATAAAATTTTTGCAATGTTATCATCCTTTCCACAAAGTTCCAAAATTCCCTGCACAGTCTTACACATCAATGATTTTAAATTTGCTTCTGCAAAAATTTCAGTTTCTGTTAACAATGGCAATTTGTTTTGTTTTTCTGTCCGGAGTACATATAATGATGGTAAAGCGTCTTCGAACAAATTATTGATTGTTTGTCTCAGTATAATATATTTTCTATCCGAAAGATCCAGCACCATATACAGAGACAAAGCTTCTAAAGAAGAAAGTTTTTTGAAGTGAAAACTTCTTTAGGCGCGTTGAACGATTTTGGTAGAGGGTAAATCTTTGGTTTGCGTCATCGTGATTATCCGAGGAACTCTCGTCATCAATACAGACAGCGAGCATGGCAGAATAACCAGGTAGGGTTGATTCGGAGAGGAATGAAATAGAAAGCAGAGAAAAGCGAGCTAGTTGTCAAAATCAGCTGTCCATCTCGAGTTTCTTTATGTTCATGTTTTGCTGTTGATTTTTGGTTAAACTTGTTTTTTGCTTTTTTGCTATTTACAATTTGAAAACATAATATTCTTATTGCATTTGACGTTTTCACCAACTTCGCCATTTTGACAACTACTCAAGCTTTTCATTTTCCACTCTTCGTTAAAGGACCAAACAGACTACACAGACACGTGTTTGCGCAGACTGTTCGACAGTGTATTTGGCTGTTTTAGGTTTGAGCAGATGTCTGCGCAAAAATAAAAATATTTTAATTTTTGGTTGTGTTTGCGCAAACCGTCTGTATAGTGTGCAGTGAAAATCACACCGACATGCCATAACACCGAAAGTTTTATAGAGTGAAGACATGCGTGAAGGAAAATATATAAAAATGGAAGCAGAAAAGAAAAATTTAATAGAATTTGAACTAAAAAATCAAGTCTGCGCAAACAAAGTCTGTGTAGAGTATGGTCGTCGCTATGACGAGAAAAAAGTATTGTTGGCACAAACAGTCTGTGTAGTCTATTTGGCCCTTAACGCGTAAGGACACTAAGCGAGCCGGCCCGACCTGGTTATTCTGCCATGACAGCGAGTAGGTTTTTAAATGACGCTTTTGGATCTTGACTACCAGGCGCTCAGCAATGCATATTAACCAGGTAGGCTAGATACGGAGAGTCTTTATAAAGTACACCTTATATTCTGTGTTTGTTTTGATTCCTTTTCGACAATACCTACAATTCTGTCAAAATCATGTCAAACGAAAAAAGTTGAGCCTACACCCATAGTTGCTATTGTAGTTATACTTTAGTACTTAAGTATGCATACTTCTACATTACTATTTTGTATTATATATGTAGTTGCAATAAATCAATAGGCACGATTTCGATTACTGGGGAGCCAAGATTTGAAAATGCAGTTTTAAAGTACTCATTGAGAAAATAAGATATATGAAAGGAATTATCGATATATCGATTTAAAATTTTTTTTTTCTAAAATATCTATTCAAAAAAACATTTATATATTTGTGAATAACCAATCGATTTTTAATATTGACACGTTATTTGAATGGGAATTAAATTATCTGTCAGAAAAATTACAAACCATATATATTTAAGAAACATATTTCATTATATTGGAGATTTCATGTTATAATTACTTTTTATTACTGATAAAACCGTTATTTTTTTCCTAAAGTCGCGTTATTAATATGCAAAAAAAGTATCTTATTCAAAAAGCCTATAATTATACCTTTCAGTTGATATGTAAATGTATATATTTTTTTATATATCACAAGATATTAGACAAAGCATCCCAAGATCTTAGATAAAATTTACTCTACATACTAATAAACAAAAATAAATAAATTTCAAAGGTGTTTTTACAATAAAAATTCACCAAATATATTTGATATATATATGATATATATATGATATTAAAAAAGAATAAACATGATCAAAAATAGACATTCCGTTAATTGGGAAATCATGATTTTTCTTGTCTTATTTTTGTACAAGTTAAGTCTTAAATATTTCTGCAATTATGAAATTATTTCAACCGAGAATAAATAAATCATATATTTTATACACCAAATGGAAGATGAATTTTCAGACTTCAATAATTTACTGTTCATAATTCGTAGTACAAACGGTAGTTTTTGAGAAAATACCGGTTTTATGTAAGAAAATGTTTTACTTTTACATACAAACAGCTATAATATGTTAAATAGTCTAAAGATTTGGTTAATTTGAAATTGTTGTGAAAACTTATATTAGCTCTAAATAGCACCAATAAAACCTAACCACCAATATCGGTTATATATTAATTATATTAATATATATTAATATTAATATAGAAAAATATATTAATATATATCAATATATATTAATATTAATATAGAAAAATATATTAATATATAGTTATATATATATAGTTATATATATTTATATAGTTATTAGGGCGGGTCGATTTAGCAATCGATATTGTGTATCCCATCCAAGGTAAAATTGTACGCTTAAAACGATGGCGATATCATTTTTTCATAAAAACGGTTTTTTTTGGGTTTTTAGACGATTTTTTGTCGAAACATTTTTTTTTCTTGATTTTTTACTCTTTTTTGTTATTTTTAAGGTTCCAAGTAAAATAAAATAGTTTTTTAACAATTTCATCGATTTTTCATAAGCAAAATATATGGGAATTTATTTTAAAATTCACATATTTCTTTGCAAATCTTGCTTGGATTCCATTCGACTCAGTTTACTTCGGCTAGCTGACGTAGTCGCCATGATCCCTTCGCGGTTTTTATCAATTGCACGTTTAGCTACGCTGGTTAGGACATACTCCTCTGGACATTTTTATAATCCTAATACAAACATTCACTTTTTTATCTTCCTCGATAATTATTTCATTAACATCTATTTTAGACACTATCAAAATACACAAATTTTTAGTTAATTTGTAAGTCAATATATATTTACATGTAGCAGCTGATTGAGATTTCGTCGTTCGTCGGCGTAAGAAATAGAAATAAACCTATCGCAGAGTTCGTTACGCAGGTCGAATTTCGGTCGACGCACTGATTGTGTTCATTTTCATATAAGCAAATGTGTTTTATTGTCGATGACGAATATTCGCAACGTAAAATTGTCGTTCGTCCCAATTGTGTTCATACCTTGACGCTCAAAAAATGTCAATAACCAAAACAGCTGATCGTTCAAAAGAAAAAGTAAAAAAGTAAAAACGTAAAATTCTACAACCTGCTGAATATGTAGAACGTAAACAGAAAATTCTCAGATGTCATTGATTTACATGGAAAGCACCAACAAAAATCAAAACGCTGATCAAAAAAGTAAAAAGTAAAACGTAAAAAGTAAAGACTAATTGCACCTTTACATCATACATGGGCACACTGCAGTAAATATTTACTGCATTACTAGAAGCAGTAATCAGTAAACTTTTACTGATAATGAAATTCAATTTGCATTACCAGTAAATTTTTACTGATTACTGGAGAAAATTGCAGTAAAAATAAATTTTTACTGATTACTGGGAAAAAATTGCAGTACAAATAAATTTTTACTGATAATGAAATTCAATTTGCATTACCAGTAAATTTTTACTGATTACTGGAAAAAATTGCAGTAAAAATAAATTTTTACTGATAATGAAATTTAATTTGCATTACCAGTAAATTTTTACTGATTACTGAAAAAATTTGCAGTAAAAATAAATTTTTACTGATTACTGAAAAAAATTGCAGTAAAAATAAATTTTTACTGATTACTGAAAAAAATTGCAGTAAAAATAAATTTTTACTGATTACTGAAAAAAATTGCAGTAAAAATAAATTTTTACTGCTTACTGAATAAAATTGCAAAAATAAATTTTTACTGCAATATTTTCAGTAATCAGTAAAAATTTATTTTTACTGCAATTTTTTTTAGTAATGCAGTAAAAATTAATTTTTACTGATTACTGAACAAAATTGCAAAAATAAATTTTTACTGCAATTTTTTCAGTAATCAGTAAAAATTTATTTTTACTGCAATTTTTTTCAGTAATCAGTAAAAATTTATTTTTACTGCAATTTTTTTCAGTAATCAGTAAAAATTTATTTTTACTGCAATTTTTTTCAGTAATCAGTAAAAATTTATTTTTACTGCAAATTTTTTCAGTAATCAGTAAAAATTTACTGGTAATGCAAATTAAATTTCATTATCAGTAAAAATTTATTTTTACTGCAATTTTTTTCAGTAATCAGTAAAAATTTACTGGTAATGCAAATTGAATTTCATTATCAGTAAAAATTTATTTGTACTGCAATTTTTTCCCAGTAATCAGTAAAAATTTATTTTTACTGCAATTTTTTTCAGTAATCAGTAAAATTTTACTGGTAATGCAAATTGAATTTCATTATCAGTAAAAATTTATTTTTACTGCAATTTTACTGGTACTGCAAAGTGCCCATCTATGCTTTACATTGGCGACGAGGAGAAAATCAAAAGGACAAATTATAAAAAGAGGAGAAAACAAATACTATAAAAAAAGGAGAAAATCAAACAATCAAATAAAAAGGTAATGTAATAAAACAAGAATTTTACTCGAAATATTTCAGAATGGATACTAACAATATTAATACGAAAACTACATCATCATCATCAGCAAATTTAGAACAGAATATGGAAGAAGAGGGAGAACCTCCAGCACAGGCTTTACAACACATGCCTTCACATAATGTGCTACTATTCGCTACACCAAGCGAACTAGGTGGAATTTCTTTGCCAACTTAATTTGATATTTTGAAATATTACTTTTTTTTGGGCGACCAGTGGAAAAAAGGAAATAAAATGTTCTCGTACAAGACATTCACACCAAAAGTTGTCAATAAAGTTTTAGAAATTTGGGGCAAATTGAAGATTGATCTAGTTCAAAAATTAACCACCACAAAAAAATTAAATACACTAATTGACAAATATAAGCAATTGAATAAATGCGGACAATATAATCATAAATTTAAACAATTCGTTGATGGTACAAATGAAATATTCTACATCGCAGAATGCAAATGCTCACTAAAATCAAATCGTTGCAACTGTGGTAAAACTCCAGATGATCTCAAGGTCTTCATGTTTGATCAGCACAATGAAAGGAAATTAACTATACCTGTTGTTGAGGATCCTACAGAAACAGAAGTGTCTACAATAGCACCAAGACTTCAATTATCTGTTGATGGCACATATCTACCAACTCCTTCAGAATTGCAAGATGATATTGCAATGAACATGGCTGACACATCGGTCGAATCACTTTATACTCCAAGATACAGTATAGCAAAATTTGCAATGATTTGTGACAGATTTGGCTTGTCAAACAGGGTGGCATCTTGCCTAGCATCAGCTTTGTTTGAAGACATTGCATTTAAAGATGGGCGTTGTCTGACCGTTGTCAAACCGTTGTCTGTGACAAAAACAAAATAGAGAGAGAAAGAGCTAAAGTTAGAACGGAATTTCTCCGCCAACGACAAAAAGGGTGTTTGGAAGCTTTTTCATTTGACGGTCGGAAAAACGGCGCATTGACTCGAGAAAAAATTGATGAAGTTTACCATTCGAGAATGCAGAAAGAATCGCATTTAGTCGTCGTTCACGAGCCAAATTCCAAATTAATTGGTTATGTTAACTTGGAAGGCAAAAGTGAAAGTGCTGAAGCGAAACAAGCAGCTTTAAATGCATTTTTCCAAGAAAAGGAACTTCCTCTTGACAAATTAATTGGCATTTGCTCTGACGGTGAAGTTACAAACACTGGTACGGAGAGAGGTATACTGCGACGATTTGAATTGCAGCTGAAGAGACCATTACACTGGTGGATTTGTTTACTACATTTCAATGAGTTGCCGTTTCGAAGTTTGTGGAACAAATTGGAAAAATCACAAACAACTGGACCAAGAACCGCAACTGGAGTGTTAGCAAAAGAGATTCAAGATTGCCATACCCTACAGGTACTTATCAAAATTTTTAAAAACAAATTCCCTATAAGCCACATAATTTTGTAATCAATTTTGAATAATCAATTGCCAGGTTGTTCCGAATTTTGAAGCAATTCCACTTGAAAACATGCCTCCACCGTTGGATGAAGATCTACAGAAAAAACTTTCAACGGATGTGAAGTATCTATACCAAATTGCTAATGCTGTTTCGAATGGTCGCGTTTCAACTCAACTAGCAAATAATAAACCAGGTCCTGTATCACATGCTAGACGGCTCACAAAAGCCAATAGAATACTTCGTATTTACGTTGCAACAAGCAAGCCATCCGAAAATTTGAAAATTTTGGCAAAATACATAATGCACGTGTACGTTCCCATGTATTTTAACATAAAATACTATGAGTCGGTTGTATATGGTCGTGTTTTGCTTGGCAAATTCATACGGTGGACGCAATATTTGCCAGACAATTTACATTCGGTGTTAAACACCGTAATTGAAAATAATTCCTATTTTGCACATTGTGAAAATGTTTTGCTCAGCATGCTCTTCGACGATCGGCAACATATTCGGAAGTATGCACTGGAAAAAATTTTACATTTTCGTAACAATATATATGAACCGTCCAATATTCGTACCTACGTAAAACCTAAAATTAATTTAAACCTAAAATTAAAAAATAGTGGCATCCACTAATTACGTTCATATGATTGATTTGGACGACGATGAAAACCTGTCAGAACCACCATTCACAAGAAGCATACCATATGAACATTTAAAAACGTATTTCGATGATGACGAAAATGAAGCTCCACCGCTAGACCATCCGAAGATTCCATGCCATATTCAAGGTACCGAGCGGTACGTTCAACTCCTAACCAGCGTAGCTAAACGTGCAATTGATAAAAACCGCGAAGGGATCATGGCGACTACGTCAGCTAGCCGAAGTAAACTGAGTCGAATGAAATCCAAGCAAGATTTGCAAGGAAATATGTGAATTTTAAAATAAATTCCCATATATTTTGCTTATGAAAAATCGATGAAATTGTTAAAAAACTATTTTATTTTATTTGGAACCTTAAAATTAACAAAAAAGAGTAAAAAATAAAAAAAAATGATATCGCCATCGTTTTAGCGTACAATTTTACCTTGGATAGGATATATTTAAAATATTTAAAATTGGCGAATTTTTTTTTAACATACCTACTAAAAAACCTTTAAAATTAACGCGTAAAAAAAATAATTTTTCGACAAAAACTCGTTCAAAACCTCAAGAAAAATAATTGTTTTGGAAAAACTGCTATCGCCATCGTTTTTAGCGTACAATTTCACCTTGGAAAGGTAATATTTAAAAAAAAATTAAATCAGCCGATTTTTTTTATTACCTACTAAAAAAAAAACTTAAAAATGTTGAGAAAAACTCAAACAATTGAAATTTGGGCGCCTCGAAAATGATTTTTTGGATATGTCGTAGTGGAACTTTTTCCTCATACCAAAAGCTATCGAAAAATCGATGGCACAATATCGACAAATTTTTGTCCTTACAAATCGGCCCGGTCTAATAGTTATATATTAATATAGAAAAATATAGCCGTTTTCTTAAAGGATCGTATAAAAAAGAAAAATGTCTTAAAAAATCGCTAGCTCGATAACAAATCGATGTATCGATAATTCCACCGGTGAATCTTATTTTCGCAATGAGTACTTCAAAACGGCATATTCAGAGCTTGGAGCCCCAAGAATCGGAATCTCCCCAATATATAATATTCGCAATTATTTTAAGTGCACTTCCTTGAAATAAAAGTGGGATGTTATTACTATTTCAACTTTTTTGAAAGTTTTTTATTTTCTAAAGTAGTTTGTTGTTTTTCAATTTTAAGGCGCTTATTTAAGTCTTTCTTTTGATGCCTCCACTTGAGATTTTGCGGTTCATCCCCTCTAACGTTCCGCAGCCGATGTGATACTGCTCTTCTCTGTTCATCGTTGTAGTAGATTTGCTTGGTAATTATTGTTGTAAATGTATTTTAGTTCAGCTAAATATACTTTGAAAGAAAAACAGTAAATATCCTTCATGATTTCTTTATGAAGGAACGATTTGTCAGCAGATAAACTTATTGATGGTTGCTTGCTGCCATAGTAGAACTAGATAAGGTAGTGTTAGGGCTGAAAGTGTTCTCTTTCTAAGTGACCTTATCTGTCAAACTCATCCATTTTGATATTTTTGCCAATTATTGCTTTCATATTGCATTCTCATTGGTTGTAGATTTTGTATGAAATGTCAACTTCGTTTTGACAGTTTCGGTCACCGGCTCTCCGCCATAACACTACCTTGCCGAATTTTGCCATGCTTGCTGCATTTGCTGAGCGTCTGGAATCCAATATCCAAGAGCGTGTGTTTGAGTTTCATGACCAACATTAATTTGTAGTTTTATAAATGGCGCCAGCATATTCTCTGACTGGGACCATGGTATAATAAGTAATAGGTAGGAGTAACATTTCGTGTTTCAACCATCGAATGTCAAACAAAAGAAAACAAAATAGAGAATGTGTGTCACACACATTGGCCGCATTCAGAAGAGTCACCTGTTGTGAATGGATCATTTAATTGCAAAGGTTTCTCACTCAAATTACTTTTCATTCAATAGTGCTCCCTGTATTTTAATTATATATCAACAATATTCAATTTATATGTAATAATATAGTTTGGTGTTATTATAAAATAAAATTGCTATCTGAATAAAAAATATTTTGAAAGATATAATCAAAGTCTGAGAGAGTGAAAATATAAAAAGTTTTTCCGATTAGCATGAAAATTTTTATAAAGCAGAAAAGCGGTCCGGGGCATGACAAAGTCTTCCAGGGAATACTAATATTTTATATATAGGTTTTCGCTTCGATCGACAGTCCCCTCACTGCTATACTTTTATTTATAATCCTTGTTTCAGAAATGAATCTTCCTTTTAACTTTTTTTTACTTAAAAAGGTCAACTTTCGAAAGCTCCTACTAAAACAGGATGAGGTAAATCAAAAAAATGTTGTAACAGTTTTCTTAGTGGATGCATTACCTTTCCAAAAATACCAAACGCTTGAATATTTGCGACATCAAATTTTCGTTCTTTTGCCTATTGGGCGCATCACTGTGCAGCATATTGAAAGGCGATTATCTTTTGCAACGATTCACATTTCCTAACCCAATTAATTCTGGTATGATGCTATATTCTGCTACGAAACCAAAATTATGATGTGCTACAACGATGGCCCCAATAAAGTATGGCGGCAGCCTTTAAAAGCATTGGAAAATCGTAATATAATTCCAACAGTGAAGTTTGGTAAATTATTAGTCATGTTGTGGGGATGCATTTCTAGGAAAAGAGTAGGAAAGTTAGCATTGATTGAAAACACAATAGATACTCAACAATATTTGCAGATTTTGAAATGTCATCTGATAAACAGTGCCCAACAATTTGAGTTCATTGCTGATAACAAACCAACATTCAAGTTTTATCAGGACAATGAGCCAAAGCACAAAGCGCACTTAGTGAGAATGTGGCTTCTTTATAATTGCAGCGAAGTACTGAACACTCCTGACAAAGTCCAGACTTGATTTGTGATTATTTAAAAAAAAAATGTGGCGAAAAGAATCCCGAAACACCGTGAGCAGCTTAAAAGAGCAATAATCTATTAATGGCATAAAATACCACAAGAATACAATGTGAAGGAGCAAGTTTATTCAATGAAAAGAATACTGAAAGCTGTTATGGATGCCAAAGGGGGTCACACAAAATATTAATTTATAATTTTTTTCTCATTTTTGATTATTTTTACTTTCAAAATATTACACGTTTACTTAAAATTTCGATGGCAGCATCTATTTATTTGTTGCGTGAAATTTCTGACTTAAGGTTTGTTGCGAGGAATTCCTATGGCAACGTTTCTCAGAGAGACTCAGAATAAGTTGGGAGATTTCATATGATATCTCTCTTTCCACTTCAAAATAAATAGGCAGTACAATTAAATTGTCGTGAAAAAATGTTGCTCAGAAACATGTTGCGATAATTTCACGCAGCGAAACAGAGTACTGCTCTTACGAACATGTTGTGAAAATTTACACCCTTGTTTCGCAGCTGCCTTTTTTTATATGGAGATTTGAGTGGAATTTCACATGAAACTGAACAGAGTACTATGCTTAAAAACACTTTCTTGACAAGTAAATTTATGAATACTTTTGGTTTTTTCATAATATTTTTGGTTAATACTTTTTGAAATGTTATACTTTTGTTTCTGTTAGCTTAAAAACACTTTATTTATTGAAATGCAACAAAAAAATTTCAAAATAGAGTATTTTTGTAAAGAAAAGATGGAAATCACAAATTTTCCCCATCGACAAAACACTTTCTTGATAAACTGTATACATAGGGAGAAAGTCATGCAAGTCATTTATTATTTTAATTAAAATTTCAGAGACATGAAGTGAGCCAATGTTAGGAAAAACTTTTTGCTCACGAGACGTATCGCGGAATAAAAATTACTTTGCGGCGAAAAAATGAAAAAGAATCGTTCTGTGGGAGAAGGTACTGCAAGAAATTAAAGCTGTGGATGAGTTTTTCCCCTTCAGTCGGGATGACATTATGCGGAAATTTTTAATCTATCCGTAACATACAAAAAAAAAAAAAAAAAATAAAATAATAATCTGGCCATTTCAGCCCTTGGAAGGACTTTGACCTAGCTTTTATTGATCAATTGCGTTGTGCGTGTTATTAAATGTTAGATCACAAATGACCGAGAGCTGGACCTACGTGTTTTGTGCCGACTCCGAACGGCTTATATTCTCAAGAAGCTTTACATGGCAATTTTTATTCTCTGAGGTTTGCCATTGTCTGCAGATAGGTGACGACCGAACAGAAAAATTAATTCAATTCAAAAAACTTTCTGTCTGAGCTGGAATTGAACCCGGGTTACCGCGGTTCTTTAGCTTAGGGACCACGCACTTTACCCAGTAGGCTACGGTCGCCACCGTAACATGCAAGCGCATCAAAAACCGAAATGTAACTTCCGGAGAGGCGTCAACGTCGTTGGAGTACTTTGATGCGATGGATGAAGTGTATGGGACAAGTAGCCATGTGTTTGCTCCAGAATCCACATTAAAAAGCTCGTTGGAGTACATTTTGTCGGAAAGTGATGACACCGTTTTGAATCGTAATTCTTCGATTTTTTCCTAAGCCGCCGATTTTTTTTTTCAAAATACCAAAAGCTTGTTCAACAAATACCCTTGTGGAGCTGTGTATATTGTTATATCCAATCTGTTGTGGCGTTAGAAAACCATTATCTTTATAGGGCACCATAGTAATAGTTTCTAGAAGGTACGCAGCATCACAAAGTAAGTGGCATTCAGAAGGAAATCTGATTAGCTTGTTTAGGATTGCCCTTCTAATTGGACTGCTTCTCCAAATTGTAGCATCATGACAAAGGCAGGGATAGCCTACAATGGATAGCTCCATGGTCTTGTTTTGATCAAACTCCGTGATTGGCAATTTAATGACCTTGCTCTTCAGTTTAAAAATTAGTTGGATAGTTTTCGTGAATGCCCTGTAAGTAGTACCACGACCGATATTGAATCGATCGCTTGTTTTGCGAAACTGTGTTGATTTTCGAGTTTCCAGAGGGTAACATAAAGAGACTGTTGTAGTGAAGTACTCGGACGCCCGGTTGTAGGTTTCCACAAGGGCCTTAGCATATTGTACAAGACCTGAAAGGTAATTTTGTGAAAAAAATTCGATAACTGACCAGTTTCTTACCTCAAATGTTGAAATTTCCATTCTAAAGTGACTATAAAAAATGTCATGTGGCACTTCTGAAATTGCCTGCAAAAATTCCCTTCATTTTGGTACTTGTCTTCGAACATTTTGCTTAAGCATTGTGTAAATGGCTACAACGCGCTTTCTTCTTCATGCTCTTATGAATTTTTGACCAACTTTAAAGCGACTTTCAGTTGTCTTCTCTAACAAACAAAACAATTTTTCAAAAACACTTTTCTTTATTACAACACCCCCCATTTTCAACTCAGTCGATTTGCATAAACCGTGTTCCAAAACCTCAAACGGCTTACAATATTTTTTTTACAAAGTTTACGTAATGCAGGGCTGCTTTGCATCGATATGATAGTTAAACCGCATCATTACAAAATATTTTGATGTTTTGGAACTCAGCCATATTCTTGATCAGCATCACCTCCTGAGTCGATTTAGCAAAGTCCGTTAGTTTGTATGTCCGTCTGTGATCACGATGAGTATCAAAATAATACAACATTTAAATCTTGGAATATACTAAAATACGGCTGTGGTGGTATTATTTTTATTATTTTATCAAGTCAAAGATAATTCAACAAATTCTAATTTTTTCCAATTCTTCTTTGTAGATTTTTTTTGTGAGTTCGTAAATATATTTTCAGTTAAAAGTTCTTATTCCTAAAGAGCCTTAAGTCGGGAAAATTTACACTCTTATTAGAATTAGATGAATATTTTCATGTAGGGATGACATATTTAAAAATTAATTAAAAAAAATTGTAGTTTTTGGTAACGGATTTTTTCATATTTGTGAAATAATTTAATTACTTTCTCATAAAAAGTCGCAATCAATGCGCAAAAATGCGCGGAAACACAACAAAACTACTTTTATATTTTCAAAAAGAACAAAAAAATCACAAATTTCGAAGAACAATACTTAATAATTTGTATTTTAGCTTCAATATATATCAGTTTAAGCAATTCTGACAAGAAATTAATACAAGCACTCAAAACCTTTCCAACGACATCTTGAAAGTGAGAATTGCATTAAAAATAATGACTTTTTTTAAATTTTAGTGAAAATAGTTTAAAAAAAATTCAACAAAATGAACGAATAACAGCATTGTCTTAAATCCGAATGCAAAAATTACAAATTTTTTAATGCAGACTGGAAGATCTTTTTTGGAAATTGGAGGTATTAATCGCTACTTTGTCTCGTTACTTTGGGCATATAGTGTCAAATAAAAGTATTGCAATCACACCAGGAAGTAAAAAGGGATTTTTTGGTCTTTACTTTTGCCTTGATCTATACATTTTCATATGAAGTCGGTAAGATTTCTGCTTCTTCTTACTTCTGATTAGTTACTTTTGTTGAATCTTAAGTCATACGTTACATTTAAGTTTTGAAAAATTTAAAATATGTGCGTCCTTATTTTTATCTTATTTTCTAAGTCATTTATTAATCAGTTAAACAATAAAACTTCAAATCATGTTCTTAATTTTGTTTCTCCTATGCAAAAATATAATTTTTGATGTAATGAAGCAAAAATAATAATATAAGAAGCAACATTGTTTGCACCTACTTGCTTCATTTTGACACTATATGCCCAAAATGACAGTTCATCCCCAGCTGATTTTCAGCGAATAATGCTACCTGGTAATTTTATCATGCTCCATAGAGCAGTGGTGTGCACACATATAAATGCAAATTTTTATGTTTGTGTTGTAAAGCTTTTGCTTTTAAAGTTTGCACTTGCAAAAAAGCAGGAGTTCAACAACGAAACGAAAGCAACAAACTTTCAGTAGCTATCCTGATTTCATGCTGCAGGCTGCGGCTGCTTGCTGTTTCGTTTTTTTTTTTATCCGCGATCTAAATGAGGTGAAAATTAAGCTGGAAGTTCATTAACTGCGTTTGCATTTGCGTCCGTCTACTCACTGGCGCAATTTACGCAAGAAAATTATGGTAGAGTAGAATAATTGCGTTTTGTGTTCAGAGGAAGCAGGGCTACAAAATTATTAAATATTTTCTATGTTGTTCGAATGTAATTTTTAATGTATTAACGGTGAAATATATCAAATTTTTTGATTTATAGTAACGAAAACTTAAAAATTCACACAAAAAAGATATTTTAGCCAAATGTCAAATAAAAACTCATACAAATCTTTAAATATTTAAATATTTTATTTTGAAATGGCAACCCTGATTTCTTCGCGATATTCGTTATAAATTATGAGTAACGAGTTGTTAAAAAACGCAATTTTCGCAATTTTCGTAAATTGCGTTTTTCCAACTTCACAAATGCAGGCATAAAACTCTCTCTCGTAAGCTTACACACATTCTATTTCATTGCGAGACGGACGCATATGCAAACGCAGTTAATGAACTCCAGCTTAAACTCAACAAACGATCTTTGATTCATTTCTTGTTGGGACTTATATTTTTTTAACTCTTATTTTTGTAGCCGAAAATAATATGTAATTAAATATTTTGAATTCTTATTTATACAAGAGTTGTTGAACTGAAATTTTTAAAAGTTATATTTGGGTTTTTGAGAGTCTTTAGCCATAATAAAGAAAATAAATTCACTTTACTACATTTATGACACTTTATGTTTTTATATTAGCTATATGCTTAAAAAAATAAAAAGAAAAGAAATAACTTGTTTTTATTTTACAGTAAAAAGGCATTTCTAACCATCCATTTTTGTTAATTTTGTATTTTTTTTATTTGAGTAAAAACAAGAAATTAAAATTAATTTTCTTTTCCTTTCCTTAACATGCCGACTCCACGGGACATAAATCATGTTATGAGATTTGTCTTAACATGAATATTGCAGGTGGAGACCACTTTTGCTCATGTTCTGAAATAAATACCTGGCGATATCTTTTAACATTCATGTTAAGCAACGAGCTGTAATTTTTCGCTTTTCTTCTTTAATTTCATTTCAATATGGAAAATTATAAGATTGAATGTCCACGTATAAAATTTTGCTAAACATATTCATGCTATGAAATTGAATTTGACAGTTGTTTTAACATGATTCATGTCCCGTGGAGACGGCATGTTATATGTTTTCTTTTTCCATGGCTCAATAAGACTTGGCTTTGTATGAGCGTTCACAGCGTCAAGTTGCTCATCAAATTGTTGATCAAACAACAATAGAACATTATGAAATTCCATAGAAATTCATGCTGTTTGACCAACAGTTTGATGAAAAATTTGACGATGTGAACACTGCTATATGTAAAAACCTTGTAAAAGCTATAGGAGAATGCAAAATAAAACCACCAACATAAAATTAATATCCACTAAAGTTTAAATCCACCAATATAAAATTAATATCCACTAAAGTTTTCCCCTAAAGATTTCTTTCCCCCAAAATTTCTACTAAACGGCTAAAAATGCACTAAATCTAGTGAAAAATCCCCTAATCTGGCAACAGTGCTATTAATGTGCATATGTTCAGCCAGTTCGTTAAGACGATTCTAAAACTTTAATAAATAACAATAGTTTACTTCAACCGTTTATAAAATAAATTGAAAACTATACCTGTTCTGTTGAATTTCTTAAGTAGATATTTAGTTGTTCGCCTATATTCAATAAAATCACTTGGAAATTTACAACGTTTTGGCGTAGTTGTTTTAGCAAAAAATTTTATTCATAAGTTTCCTATTTTTGTCTACTGTCTTTTCAATTGACTGGAGGCTTTTTCACAGATACAAAGTTTATATATTCTTCACTATTTTAACAGTACTGTCTTGTGTAAGCTCCCCTAAATCTTCGAAATTGGGCCAATGTTCATAGGCCCATGAAGGAGCAAAGTAGAGAAAATAGATACGACCAATATGTAACGTATTATTTCTTATGTTTCTTGGTTATATGTCTTGGTTAAAGTCAAAATTGAAAATAGTTTAATTGCATTGGCAAAGGGGCATATATCTGTTCAACCTTCTCCCCCAGTAGCTACGCCTTTGATCAGTACTAACGTTGATTTCATAGCAAATATTCTCTAGTTTGAAGCGGATTGCCCTGTTCACACTCATCAAATCGTTTGTCAAATCCAATAGAACAACGTGGGAATTCCATGGAAATTTCACGTTGATCTATTGTATTTGACAAACGATTTGATGAGCGGTTTGAAATGTGAACACTCCTGATGAAATCTATTCAGAGGCACACCATAAGAGATGTGTTTGTTTTTTCTCTTCTGATTATACAGGCAAACCAAAATGTGATTTAAATGACTCTATCCATTCCATTCCATTCTTTTTTTATATGGGTCAGAAATTCTGAGAATAAAGTTAGTTTTTGGTTTTCTTATTCAGACTTTAAAATATCGCCAGTGATTTTTTTTTTCTAAAAAACAAGGTGGTTTATTTAATTTCAGATATCTCGCGAACTATCAATACAGAAACATCGATTAGCATGTCAAGGTTAAGATAATAAACACAATCTTTTCCACTCTTTTCTTTTAGAAGTCTCATTTTCACAAAAGGGATTTCATTTCACGATGCCCAGCACTGCTTCCGAGCTGATGTGCATAACGCAAAAACATGAAATAAACAGCAACGACATGCAGATTTTGTATGAGGCATGCAATCTGGTTGTAACTCATGTTTTTATCAACAAAGCCGAAGACCAGAAGCGAAAAATACGCGTGGAAGGTTAAAAATTAATAATGTTTATTTTAAATAGTTAAGTTACGCAAAAAATCTGGTGATGAAGCTGTGGCCAAACACTAGCGCTGATGTTGCTTCTGCGTTGCACGCACATTTGCGGCGGGGTTGCTGCTGCATGATAGTCGACAACGAAAAACATGACAGTCATTGCTAGTCGCATCGTCATCGGAGCTGAAGCTCCATAGCGCATCGCACCTAGCTATTGTATTACTCTTCCGGTTGGCGGCCTGACAGCCTGCTGACAGTGAACAGCTAATGAACAACAGGCAACAGGATGCTGCAGGATGTGATTATGTCTTCCGCTTTTGTTGACACTTTCAACATGCTGTTTATAGTAATAAAATGTATCCAAGTAATTTACATGTATATAAAAGTATATGTACACACATAAAGTTGTATATATATCTATGTTTATTAAATCCATACTTACTTCGAATAAATAATGTCAAGGCCTGATTTTAGCTTTCTGTAGGCATTAAAAAAAATGTTTTGCTTATATCCGTTTGCCTTAGTAATAATTTTTATAAAAATAATGCATACTCATATAACATAAATTTAAAATTTTGCATACGACTTAGTACGATATGGTTTGAGGTATTGAGATCATGGCATAAAAGTCTCCCCGTTTGTGTTTATTTGCCGTTAGAGAGGTTTTAATGGCTTTTTCATATTGTCCTCTTGACATTGCTCAAGATTCACCCCCAAAAGTCTGGCCAAAGACAAGGTTTTTTTACTCCCTTTTGAAAACATTTCACAAAAGGTCAAACATTTTCGAGCCCAAGTATTTTTTTGTCCTTTTTAAAGACTGTGATGCATTCATTGCTGATATGTTTCTCCTCATCAATAACACCCTATAATATAGTGTGTTATGGCTACTCTACGTTTATTTAAATTGCAATTTTGTATTATGTCTTTATAGACTTTTAAAGACGTACGGAATCGTGATGCGTTGAGCTTTATTTTGTGCACAATTTGATTTGTAGTCTATAAAAAAGAATTTTTTATGTGGTGGTAACTTGTTGTTTCATTTACACACAGAGAAATTTGTCGTCAATAGTATAAATTTTTGCATCATAGCTATGAATTTCATCACTGTTAATAACATAGCTCTGTAAGCAAAAAGTTTAACAGAGAAAAAGTATAAATATGAAAATCATGACTGGAAAATTTGTTTTTTTTAAAAAGTCGTTGACATATTGCGTGGTTTGCAAGATTAGATATTATTTTACCTAAAGTTAATTTAAAGTCAAGTTTTTATATATTTATGGCAAATATATGTAAAGATATGTAAAGTATCTTGCAGTTTCAAAAATTTAATGAGATTGTTGACAACCCTAGCTATAGTACGAGGGAAATTTGAGAAGTTAGTGAATTTATTAATTTCCCGCGTAGTAACTTTAAATGCAACACTGATCCTATCAACTACCATCTGTTAAGACTACTGTCAAAATTTCAGCTCGCTGCAACGCTTAGTTTGTTTTTGGCTTTTGAATTTTGGCGATAATGGAAAAAATAAAATTTTGTGTGCTCATCAAGCATTATTTTTGCGCAAAAACCATTATCCAAACCAAGAAAAGGCTTGATAATACTATGGGGACTCTGCAACATCGATTGGAATGATTCACAAGTGGTTTACTGAATTCCGATGCGGTTGTACAAGCATAAGGGACGACGAACGTTATGGACGCCCAAATGAAGTCACCACACCAGAAATGGTCACTAATGGCGTTTTCTTTTCTCGATCAAAATGTCACTTCATTATATGGCAACATTATGAAAATATTGCCATACTCCCTGCGGAAATGTTGCATTTTTCATATGAGAACAGAGCAAGAAAAATGACACCCTGTCACAAATCAGCTAAATAATAAAATTGTACAATTTACATCCATTATAAAAAAATCTTTATTTATAAATTACAAACGATACATAAAAAAGCGCAACGCTCACTGTTATAGAGTTTTCTTTTCTCGTGATAATATTGCATTCCGCCTTTACGATTTCACAAGGGTAGAAAATGTCACACTTTTGCCGGATCAGAGTGCAACATTTTGAGAAAAGAATACGCAACCCTATGACTATGCTGATAAAAGAACACGAAAATTTGACAGCCCCGGCGAAGGGCAGAATAAATGCAACATAATCGCGAGCAAAGAAAATGCCAAAAAATTCAAAATATCGTGTTGGCCGATCGCAGAATAAAAGTGTGCGAGATTGCTGAGGCCGTAGGCATCTCAAACGAACGTGTGTAGAGCATTTTGCAAAATCTTTGGGATATGAAAAAATTATCCGCAAGATGGGTGCCGCGTTTGCTCACTCTCGACAATTATCGTGATCGTGTGACTGAAGGCGTGTTTGGCGATGTTGAACAAAGATAAGAAGGATTTTTTTCCATCGATTAGTAACCGTGGAAAAAACATGGATCCATCATTTCACACCAGAGACAAACGAACAGTTGAAACAGTGGACTTGACCGACTGAGCGTGCTCCGAAGAAGTCGATAACGGTGCTATTGGCCGGAAAGGTTATTGTGACAGTATTTTGGGATAAACGCGGTAAAATCTAATGGCGATCCTGCGATATCGCCAAAAATATTATTACATGGCGATCCTGCAAACTGCGCATTATTTAATTTGCCGACGGCAAAATGCAGCGGACCGACAGATGCGACAACTTACGACATGTTTTATGCGCGGCTCCTTTTGCGACGCTCCAATTCGTCCATTTTCAGCCAGATTTGTCCAGCCGTTTCCCAAGTGGATTTAAAGCAGTGCCCTATTTTGGGTAGATTAGAAATAACACGCATATTCTTTTATAATCACTTCACATTTTTCTAAAATATTTAATAGTAATTTTTTTATATGAAATATGAAATTTAAAAAAAAAAACCGAAAACAATACTGAATTTTTATAACTAGTAAACAAACTAAAGTTTCTATTCATCTTTTTCACTCGCGCAAGTTTCGTTTTATTAGAGTAAATTTCGTTTTCGCAATATTTATTTTCTTGTTGCGCTCCAACACTCACACACACATACATGCAACTCGTTTTGCATTCTTTAAAAACTTTTCGCGAATATTAAAATAACTGCGACACGGAACTTAATTTTTATATAAAATAATATGAAAAACTAATAAGTAAATCATATAAAAGCACTTGCAAAATTAGGCATACCTTAATTTAACACTTTTTCTATTTTTCACACACGACATTGAGCGAATGTAAACAACCGAAGCCGACATTTTTTTAGTTCTCTGACGTTTGCTTTCATGCTTATTCGCATTCAGCGACGAGCACTTTTTTAAAGAAAAATTAAAATTTTTAGACTGTCTAAAAATCAAAGTAAATACATATTGAACAATCGATAGATGAAAATCATGAGATTTTAAAAGAAAAATTTAATAACCTCTATCAAGATTTAAATACAATATCCATGTAATAATAGAAATTTTAATGGAAATCATAACTTCGTAAATAATAATAGTAATTCCAACCGAAATTTTAATAGAAATTCCAATTATAACAATAGAACTTTTAATAATAATACTTTCAGAAGCAACAACTCGCAGGGAAACCGCTATGGCCGGGTAGCAGAGATTGTTACCCGCAGGGGCCAAAATTAATTTGCAAACTTAATAAAAATCTTTCATTTTACATCACATTAGAATGTGAAAATACAAACGACGATTTGAAATTTCTCACTGACACTGGAGCGGATATCTCCATATGCAAAATTATAAATATAGATCACATAAACACACAGAATATTTCGACAATAACGGATATTACAAATGAAGAAATTGAATGCATTGGTACAAAAAATTTAAATTTAATAGTGGACGATGAAGATATCCAACATAATTTTTATATCGTAGAAAACAATTTTCCAATTGCCACGGATGGCAAAAATTGACTTTGAAACATATACTTTAACATTAATCATAAATGATAAAGAAATAATTTTACCAATAATTTTAAATAGTGATTCCCTAAAAGCTATGATTCCAACCGGAATGGAAGATAGCAAACAAAATATACTAGCAATTACAAGAAGTATGAACACAGATAAACATACAAAAAACACTGATTTAAACAAAAGAGAATGTCCTGCCAGCGAAAAGCCCGCAAAACTTTTTGTTTGGGATTGTACATCCATAACAGATATAAAAAAAATTAAAAAATTAAGGTTCATTACAGAAAGAAAGTTTAAGGATACCAAAATTGAAATACATGATGAGGAAGTAATTATACGATGTAGTGATAATCCACTGTTCACACCGCTGACTTTGAAGAAGCTTTCATCAAAAATGTATAATGTAGGAATAGAAGAATTAGCGCTAAAGAGAAATTATGATATATTTAAAACCATTAAAATGGATAAGTTCAAAGATATTTTTAATAACATAAAAAGAACAAACGAAAACTTAAAAATTTTAATTTATAATGAACCACAAAGAATAGTCGACAAAATAAAACAAAACAAAATAATCGAAGAATACCACAATTCGACACTCGGAGGTCATGTCGGTATAAGAAAAACAATATCTGCATTCAGCGGAAAGAACTGTTCCACAACTTTCGGGCTGAATGAAATGCTCTCACAGAACATGTTCCTTGAGATGTCACAATTTATATAGCGAAAATATTTTATGCTACTTCGCTACTTGAGCACTTTTTCGGCTAGAATGCGGCCAATAATGAAACTAAAACAAAATACATATGAAAAATATGAGCAAAATGATAAAAAAGTTCATTCTCAATTGTAACAATTACAAAATTAATAAACAAACTAAACATACAAAAGAAAATTTGACAATGACAGACACACCAAGTACCAGTTTCTATCGACACAGTAGGTCCCCTACGCTTATCCAACAATTGCAGATACATACTAACGATGCAGTGTGACTTAACAAAGTATGTAATAGCATGTCCAATGGAGACAAAAGACGCGAAAACTTTTGCTAAAACACTTGTTGAAAACGTAATTTTAATATACGGTCACTTTGTAATTTTAAAATCGGATAGAGGTACAGAATTCCTCAATGAATTAATGTCAGAATTATGCAATTTATTAGATATTAAACAAATTTTTAGCACTCCATATCATCATGAGACTCTAGGCTCGATTGAAAGAAACCATCGAGTATTAAATGAATATTTGTTAAACTTTTGTAAAAATGAAGAATGGGACCAATGGATCCCATACTTCACTTTTTCATATAACACAACACCTCATGTTGATACAAATTATACACCGTTTGAGCTAATTTTTGGAAAACTTGCAAATCTTCCAAATGATAATCGTTTCGAATCAATAGTATATAATACAGACAATTACGCACAAGAACTGAAACATAGATTAAAATATTCTTTACAAAAAGTAAACGAATTAATAAATATTGCAAAAATGAATAGAATAAAAAAAGATAAAAATTTAAATTAAATTAAATATAAATTTAAATTTAAATATTGGAGATAAAGTTTTGATAAAAAGGATGAATAGAAGAAAAAAATCAATCTCCTTATAATGGTCCATTCATAATTGTAAACAAAAAAGGAGTAAATTCAATAGTAAATTTAAATGGAACACTTAAAGAATACCATAACAATATGTTAAAGAAATATTTGTAAAAATTATATCTTTTTATTTAAAAATTAAAATCTTGTAAATATATGACTTATATTAAAATATTGTATAAGTTAAAACACAAAAAAAAAATTTAAATTTTTCATAAATTTCAAAATAAATTTTTTTTCTCTTAAGGGTTAGGGTGTAGTATACCTATACATATTATTTAAATATTTAATTTACAATTAATGTATTTCATTATAAAACAAGCTATAAATACTTTTCTTAAAATAAGTAATAATATAAAAACCTCTACTGTAGGAATTTTCGAGAACATGCACAATAATATTCAAACTAAGTTAAAGTAATACACCTGTACGGTATACTAAGATATTATTCAAACAATAAGAACATATGTTCATACTAAGCACTACTATCTTCTTATTCGCACACATGTGCCCATATGGCTGAATTCAAAACATATGACATTATACTTTTTACTCCTACACAAATATGTTAACATATGATTATGTTTACGTTTTCTATTAATATAAGTCTACTCACTCACACATATTAAACTATTAATACTAAATTACAAATATGTATTACGATATTCTACTATTACTTTTACACTAATTAAAGAACATATGATTCTATTTACATTCTAAACTACACAAACAATTTTTAACTAGTTTTAAGACAAAATACCGTTATGCTTACTATAAAAGGATGAACATATTTGAAAATAAATCAATCTAGTTTTGAGCTCTAACAGCTGCCAACTATTTTCATTTTAAAAAGTCTTGAGCTTCAATAGCTGCCGACTTAAACCCTTTTAGCCTCTGCACTTTTTTAGTGAACGGCATAAAAAGGATATTTAAAATAGCGCCAGTGGCAAACTTCGCCGGCAACCAATAGGCAGGTCCTACTACTTATTTTTATAGAACGCGAGTCCTTTTTTTATTATTTTAAAAATAAAAAGGCGCGTACATGGCGTTCCTACGATATCGCCAAAAATATTATTACAGAATATCATCAGCATAAGCGTAAACTGTTGCATAATTACAAACAGTGAAAATATCATTTAAAAATATGGAGAAAAGTAGGGGACCCAGAATAGACCCTTGGGGAACACCGACAGCAACTGATTGCAGGGAAGAAATATTATTTCCAACTCTTACACGCTGCTTTCTTGCCTCAATTAGATAAGAGTTTAACTGCACTGTCACTAAAATTGAACAAATATTTAAGATTGTGATTTACCGAGTCAAAAGCTTTAGAAAAGTCAATCAGGCAAATTAATTTAATAAATTTAATAGGCATTTCATCGATCCCGACTGCATTCGAACTGGTCTTCATTATACACTTGGCAACATAGTCTTCACTGACAGAAGCAAATTCAAATGAGGGAAAGGGAAATTGGTTAGTTTGTTCTGAAAATTCAACATTGGAACTAGTACTGGCAGGACTTAGACATGCATTAGACAAAAAATAATTATTCAGTAAGTTAGGCTCTAAAGTACACTCACTTGGCGCTTTACTGAATACCCTTGCTTAGCCAAAGTTGCTTAGAGCTTAAACCAGAGTTTAGCTTGAGCTGTAAAATTTTGTCTTTTCTTGTCGAACAAATATATTAGCTGTATTACGCGCTCTCCTGTAGCTGTCCCAATTTCCACCTGTACGATTGTGTTTCCATTTAGAGTAGAGTTTGTTTCTTGTTTTTATGGCATACATAACACGACTGAAAGCAAAATAAGTAAACCAAGGACAAGAATTATTAGACACTTGAATTGCACGTAACGGAACATGAAGGTTAAACAAAACATTTAAGTTATTCATGAAACAGCTGAGCTTATCATCCACCGAGCCATAAAGACAGCAGTCTGTCCAATTTGTAGCCAATAAATCATAATATAGCTCAGAAAAATCAATTGATTTGTAGTCGTGGTATGAAAAATTAACCTAAGAAGTTCTTTTAAGATTTATATTAAGACAAAAAAAAAATTAAATCGTGGTCGGACAAAAAGTTCATTTGGCCAATTTTTTATATATAAGAGCTATCTGAAACTAAGCAAATATCAAGCAGACTAGGCTCACAATCGTGCATATAACGGGTGAGAATCCCCAAAAAAAAAATTAATATATTGCCCTTTTCTTGCCTCAACCATTTTTCTATTATCTTTAGCCAATACCTTCCATTTTCACTAAAACAAAAAGTTTACGAAACATTTACTAAAGATCTACGAAAAAGGAAACTACATTTGTGAAACACTGCAGACGATTTGATCATCATAGTTAATGAATATATATAGAAATTTCTTAAATTAATAAAATTAAAATATTAGATAATATCATAAAAAAAAGTTTTTAATAGGTTTTAACTTTTGGTCACGGTTAACTTTTCTGTGGAAATGCCCATATAAAACTTCAAATTTGTGTTTTATCTTTTATTTCAGTACTTTTTGAAATCCGCTAAGTACCAAACCGAATTTTGGAATTATCTTCCCAGGTGTGTACTCGTTATAGCTTTAAACCAGCGCTGGGCGCATAGCTGCTAACTATTTTTACTACAAAAAATACCTTTTTCCCACATCAAAAATTAAAAATTACCACAAAATTCCCACTGTATGTTTTGGATTGAAAAATACCACTTTCATCGCAAAATACCACAAGCATTAAAAATACTTCTGTTGCATTTCGCAGCTCTAACAGCGCTTATGCTGTCGCTGAAACAACTTTTGCTCCTAATGAAGTGGAAGGACATGTGCATATATCTTCATCAATGGACTTATATTTAATGCACGCATATTTCTCTTTTCTATTTAAATTTATCTACTTGGAGAAATTAACAAAATATTCCAACTTACCATTGCTTAATAAAAAACGCAGATATTTTATCTGCCTTTGGAGTTTGCTCTAATTTTCGTTTTCTTTCAGCCAATCTTTCGAATTTCAAATACACAACAACACAGTTACACGCAGCGATCGAATAGATATTCGAAATATCAGTTTCTTAATTTTTAATTTCTAAATTTGTTCTTAATTCGTTCCCAATTACATACTTTTCATATAGTTCGGTAAGTTCGGAAACTTGTATCAAACTTGTAAAAAGTATAAGTAGTTACAAGTTATAAGTATAACTACGTTAACATATAAAGATTAAAACGTGGTTAAGGCCCTCGACGAGATTAACTCCTAAATCTTGTTGATTTTTATTAGACTAGCCATAGAAAACATAACCTCATTCTGAAGTAGTTAAATAAATAATCTCATTGCTTATCTTCTAAAAAAAGTTTGCAACTCTGTAAATATTGGGAATTTCTTCAAAATTGCAACACTGCAAGTGGGAATAAAGAAAGTTGACTTGTTGAAGGTCAATAAAGGCTGTATTATGGTGGCGGTCACATGTTTTCATGATTAAACACAAATGCTGTGAATAATTTCGCAACGCAACCTGCTTTGATCCCATGATTTTGTCAAAATTTATTTCCTTGCTCACTCTCTCAAAGTTCCAATTTACACTGAAACAAACACAATTCATGAGTGCCCTTGACCATGGTAGAAGAATAGAGGTATATGCAGCGCTGACTGTGCTCTCTTTCCATACTGCCATGTCTGTCAAATTTAGCTGTGTGGCGAATGGAAACAAAAGAAAATAAAGAAAAAGTTTGCTTCGTTTTGACAATTCCGGCAGTATGCTCTCATCTGGTGCTTATACCTGTATTCTTCTGCAATGCCCTTGACCGCCTTCATAACATAGACCTAACTTGAAACGAAACAAAACGAAGCAGCGAACTGTCAAAATTAATCTCTTTTACACTAGTGTAAACAGTGTAGATTACATAAGAGGATTTTCTTAATCTTGTTTGCTTTAATCTCGTATGTAAACGTAGTACTATTTAAAATTACTTCTATTAATATTAAGGGTACTCATTTCTTTTTAAGTCCTACTAAATTGTTAAACTTATCAGAGTTCGGTGTGAACGCACCTGCTAAGAGCTCACATATATGTGCAGTAAAATAAAAAGCAGTTGCGTCACTGGATACACGACAGAAGCGAAGCATTTTCGCATTTTCATACGTTTGATAATGTAATGGGTTTTTTAATAAAAAAATTTTTAAATTGAAAAATTTTAAATACCTAAAAAAATTTTAACTAAAAAAAATAATATTCCCATCAGTAAATTTTATTACCTTACATTATTATTTTGCATTAATTTTTAATTATTTTTGTAAATGTTAATGAAATTATTGTGTTTTAATATCTAAAATATCAAACGTATTTCATATAGATGTTATGTCATCGATATTTCTAGCAAATATTACATCAATAGTTGTCCTAATCGTGGTGTGCAAAAATTTGGATCGCTTATCATTCCCAAATTATATTTATCAAGACAGTATTGTTTAATTCCTACAATTTTTATGAAATTGCTTTTTTTTATATTTCAAAAGTATAGTCTTTCTGACGTTATTTTCACTTCAAGTCAAAATCTACAACACCGCCCATGCCCCCTTTCCTAGAGAACGTCTCATTCACAATGTTGTTGAAAATAGATAATTATTAATTATTAGAAGATTATTCTATCATTCTTCAATAAAGCTGTTACTTAATGATTTCTTGTGTGTATTGAATGCACAATAGTATAAACAAATTTTAGATGTAGATGTTAAAATTCTTTCTCCTTTTAGCCGGTGACAGTAGTTTGTCTTGTGTTGTTTTTTATTTTAATTTGTGTATATCAGTTATTAATCTCAGTGTGTGCTGTATTTTAATTTAATTTTTTGATTGAAAACTATTTTTCCTGCTAATAAGGTGACGTTAATGTTTTCATGGTGTAGTAAACTTTTTTAATGTTTTATTGTAGTACATATATCGTTTTGTTTATCGTTAATAGTGGTTCATAGTTTGATAGCTAAGCTGCTGCTTACATACTTGTTTCTTTCTTTTTTTCTTTTTTTTTTGCGTTCCTCATTGTGCTTTACTTGTTTATTTGCATAAACTAAGCACAGAGAACTGTTGCAGTAGTTTTTAAACTGTAACATATTTATTAACCCATTAGCACTTAGTGGACATTATTTTTGCTCACATAAAACTTTTAACTTTGTTTTTTCGCTATGGAATATTTTTCCGTAGAAAATTTTGCTGCGTGTTCTTTAGACGAGCTTTGCAAAAGTCAAAACATTCTGAACCGTATGTTCAGTTGTTCTGGCCCATGTGAGCGTTTGTTCCATACTTCATGTGCTGGGATCTCTAAGTCGTGTCTTGATGATTTAATCTCACCACGATCAGGTCTTCGCTGGTATTGTGCTTCGTGAAGGGTTCTTTCACCAGATGAGTTTTTCTCAAAAATTAAGCTTTTCGGTGATAGTCTTAACGCTTTAAATAACAATTTTAAAGAAATTGTTACATTTTTTAATGAAGTAAGCACCTCACCCAGTACTAGCATTTATGATGAAAAGTCTTCATCGGTAAATATTTCGACCGCATTGTCTCAGACTCTTCCAGCCTCTTCTTCTGAGACTCAAATAATTTCATCTAAAAAGACCTTAATATTTCGAAGAAAAAGAGAAATACTTCTAAAAATAAAAATAATAAGCGGCGCATGACGCTTCCAGCCACTTCAGAAACGAAGCAGATCTCGGCTAAACCAGTGTTTACGCCAGTTAGAATGGATAATATAGTTATTATTCCATCTCCTCCATTTGCTTCTCCTCCGGCTAGAAATGACATAACTAATGAGCGCAATAGTTCATTAAATTTAAGAGCGTTGTCGAGGAAAAAAAATGTTTTCATGACGTTTGTCAAACATAACCGTTTAGTAAGTCAGACTGCTTTCTGCTCATGCAAAAAAATTGGCAATAAACCGTCCCACGCATCATTTATTCTCACAGTGGCTGCTGAAGAGTTTGCAACTGTTCTGAGCTCTAATCTGTGGGCTGATAATATCTTTGTTTCTGAGTTTAAGGGAAGGTTCTCCTGGATTTTTTTGAAAAAATCCTTTTTTTTTACATAAAATGAAAGTTACATATATGTAGAATGTTTGTGCCAAGGGATATTTCAATACGACGCGTATTTCTCGAGCTAGAGCGTGTCAAACGTACCCATGTCACGCGCGCGTACCAACTTTCTAAAAACTTTAAACGCGTTTTTCTCGGAACCATGTTTTCTAATCTAACGGACAGCACAGGGCTTGTTCTATTGATCCGATTTCCTTCATTCAAAGAATGTTTGAAAGTATATACTTTTTTGTACGCCTGGAACCTAACATTGGCATAAAAAATTGTTTATTTATAATTTTTAAACGAGATCTAAGTAAAAAAAAAGCAACAAATTTCAATTTTTTTTTTAAAAGTCCATAAAATTGGTTTTTTTTACCAAACTTAATTGAAGTTAGGTTCCAGGCATATGAAATGTTATCAATTTTAATAAATTTTATACATTTCTCATTTCAGTTCACTACCTTAGGCCCCACACTGTCCGCGGGAGGTCGATGTTTTGCGCGCAGAGGTCGACGAGATCCGCCATTTTCAAGCCGCCATTTTGAATTTTTCAAATATCTTTTTTTTTTTTACTCGTCAATAAACCACGAATCAAAGTTCAAAAGCATAAGTTCGTATGTCTTTTCATTTTCCCACAAACCATTCTCAAATTTTGCTTGTTTTTCAGCCAAATCCAAAAAAATCAAGGAGAACCCTCCCTTAAGCCTAAACACAGGTCTAGAAGGACGAATAATATCGCCAGTCAGACCCAAAAAAATAAATAGGCTTTCCCTTTACTATCAAAATGTAAGGGGATTGCGTTCAAAGACGCGCGACATTTTTTTGTCAACTCAGAATTTTTCTGAAGATATTATCGCGTTAACTGGGACTTGGTTAAACGGAGGAATTACTGACATAGAACTGTTTGACAATAGTTTTCAAGTATATAGGAAGGACAGACACGCTGACAATAATTCTGCAGTTGGTGGTGGTGTCCTATTAGCTGTAAGGAACTCCTGTGTTAGATCCTCTATTGATATTCCCTGCTCTGCTAATATCGAACTTATATGCGTTGAGGTTGTACATTGCAATTCTAATGTATATGTTATTAATGCATACGTTCCTCCCAAGAGCAGTGTAGAGGTCTATGCAAGCCTTGCGGATTGCATAGAATTTATATTAAATTTACTTGACGTTAATGACGACATTTTATTGTTGGGCGATTTTAATTTGCCTAACTTAAAATGGCATTCTTCTGACGACGAAACACATTTTTGTACATCTAATTCGAAGACACGCCAAGAACATATATTTGTTGACAATATATGTTCTGACTTACAACAAGTTAGTTGTATTTATAATAGTCTGGAAAGGCTGCTTGACCTAGTCTTAACTACAGACAGTAACAATGTCATTGTTCAGAAGGCACTTCATGCTTTGACAACTATTGATAATTACCATCCACCTTTGAGTATTTGGTATAAATCTGATTGGGAGAATATGGTAAATTCAAGCTCTGTTGACACAGTTTATGAATTCAATTTCAAAAAGCTAACTTTTTGAAGTTGAATCATTTACTTTATAGTAAATTAAATATAGTTACAGAATACATAAATAATAATAGTCTTAATAGTTCAATAAATTTTTTCTATACGGAGCACTTTGCCATGTTTTCTCAGTCTGTACCATATAGTCTCAAATTTGCGAAAAATTCTGCGAACCCATGATACACAAAGGATTTAAAGACTCTTCGCAACAATAGGAATAGGGCATGGAAGAAATATGTTTGTAGCTAAGACTCAAATGACCTAGAAATATACAAAAGTTTGTTCCTGGAATTTGAGAATCGCTCAGCTGCATTATATAATAAGTATTTGGATAATATGAAGCTGAGTATTTTGTCTGATCCAAGAAAATTTTGGGGATTCATTAATGTTAAGAAGAAGACTGATGGATTTCCTTCTTCTTTCAAATTTCAGGATGGATTTACTGACGATTCCACCATTATTTGTGGCCTATTTGCCAATCTTTTTAAAGAATCATTTTGTTCAGATTCTTTTAATCCTGATTTAGCGTATTTTGATTATATGAACAGTGCACCCAAGGTTTCTTTGGAAAATATATCTTTTACCTCAGAGGATATTTTCAAGTACATTGTATCAATCGATGAAGATTTTAGCGCTGGACCAGATGGGATTCCTGCCGCAGTATTAAAACAATGCGGCTCCATTTTGTGTCAACCACTCTCGTTACTTTTTAATAAGTCAATTAATGAAAGAAATGTTCCTCATTTCTGGAAAAAATCTTATATCAGTCCTATTTACAAAAAAGGTTGTAGTAATGACGTCACTAATTATAGGCCTATCGCTAAGCTGTCTTCAATTCCTAAACTTTTTGAGCGAATGATGTACGATCGAGTGAAAATTCACTGTGGGCAAGTCATGACAACTCGTCAGCATGGTTTTGTTACAGGCAGATCCACTGTGTCTAATCTCCTCGATTTCACTACATTCTGCTTAAAATATATTGATTCTGGTAGCCAGGTTGATTGTATTTACACTGACTTTAGCAAAGCTTTTGATAAATTACCACATAATCTAATTTTATTTAAACCTGAATTATTGGGATTTCCACAATATTTTGTAAACTGGTTCAAATCGTATTTGATGGAGAGATTTTATCAAATACGGTTCCGAGGTGTGTTGTCTTCTGAATTTGTTGCAGAATCGGGTGTTCCTCAAGGTCCACTTCTGTTCATTTTGGCAATTAATGATGTTACCCACATCATCAAACACTCTCATTTGCTTATTTATGCTGATGATATGAAAATATACAGAACAATTGATTCTAATGACAATTCAGACCTGCTCCAGTCAGACTTGAACTCCTTTGAGGTTTGGTGTTCCAAAAATAATATGTTTTTGAATCCAGATAAATGTCAAACTATGACCTTTTCGCGTAAAAGGAACAATCTTGTTTTTTATTAAAAAATTAAATATACTGCTTTAAGTCATGTAACTACCGTCAAAGACCTTGATATATGCATGGATTCCAAGTTATCGTTTAACATGCATATTGATAGAATTTGTAAAAAAGCGTCTTCTATGCTTGGTTTTATAAAACGATGGGCCAAAGAGTTTGATAGCTTAATAACAACTACAACTCTGTATTATTCAATCGTGCGTCCTCACCTGGAGTACGCAAGTCAAGTATGGTCCCGACATTACAATGTGCATGTTGATCGTGTCGAAAGAATTCGAAAACATTTTGTTCGGTTTGCTCTGAGAGGCTCGAGTGGAACTGACACATTTAATCTTCCTTCATATGAGGATTGTTTAAAATTATTAAAGATGCAATCTTTAAGTGAGAGAAGGAAATCTGCTGATATCGTATACTTACAACAACTTATAACTGGTGTATTCGATTCTCCAGAACTTCTTTCTCTTATAAATTTTAACACTAACCGTAAAAGCAGTAGAAACTCTAATAACTTGATTTATTTACCATTTAGTTGAACAAATTATATGCTGACTGCTCCATTAAATCGCATGAGTACCTTTGTTAAGAACTGTATCGTGTTTGATGTTAACTTGTCGAATGGTCAACTAAAAAGTAGATTGAAAACTAATGAAGGATAAGATCTATGTAAACGCATGGTTAGTTGTTATGTCTTGTGTTGTCCCTGAGCCCAACCCATATTATGGTGGGTAAATTTTTCTCCCTTTTGGTTTTTGTTGGGACCACTTTTATTCGATATCTTTGAGATATTTCAATGATATTTGGATTGGTTCTAAAATGATTTATTGCGGAGAAAGTGTGAAAAAGCTGTAGTAGCTGAACTCTATTGTTATTGCATGTTTAAAAAAAAAAAACAACGAATGGCGAACAGTTGTTTGCCGTTTGACGTTTTGCAAAAAAAACCATTCAGCAGAAAGTACCACTTTATGCTACTTCGCTACCTGAGCACTTTTTCGGCAAGAATGCGGCCATTGAATCGAATTGGACTTCGGCCATTCTATTCGCCATTTTTTCTTCGTATAAATGTGTGCGTTCAGAAGGTACAAAGTTTACTAAACATGTTGAGTCTTTAATCAGTATAAGTTTCCGCTACTTTGTGTGCCTGCTGAATGGTTTGTTACAGTTTATGTCAACGCAGTGGCAGTGACAATAAAATAAAAAATAATCAATAAAATTTCGTTCAACAGTTAAGCAACTGTTTCATATTCTGACTCATCGAATCTAACTCAGTTAAATCTAAGAAATTTCGCGTAGTTTTGTGGATTTGACGAAATTCAACTCAAAGTTAAAGTTAATCCCGAGTCAATCCTGACCTAACTCGCCATGGAAACGTAGTATTTGATCGATAATTGTGATCTGCTGCATTATAGCTTCACGCATTCACAATAGAATATATAGGACTGCTAATGCACAATCTCTTTAATAAATTCCTGTCATCTACTGCAACATATTAAAAAATTAAAAATACCACAAAAGGTATTTTTCCCACAAAGCTGGCAACATAGGCTGGGCGCCCCATAGCTTACTGAGCTTTCTCTGAGCGTAACTTTCCACATGTACACAAAACTCACAACAGAAGATAAAATAAGACCTACGTTGGAAATTTTATGTACACTTTTAAAAAACCAACTTTTTGGTTTGTAGATTCATAATTCTTATGCATATATTTTTATTTTATTAAGGTTTAATATTTAGGCCCATTTTAAAAGAACGGATCCTCTCAAAGCGGGCTACTCAGATCGCAAGAAGGCATTCCGAAATCTTCGTCGCCTGGCCTCTGACCCTATTAAGGAAAATCAGGTCTCAGAGAACAACATTAATAAAATTAGGGAGGACATGGAGTGGGCGAGAAAGGTCTAACCGGACTTCACGCTTCGGCCTCCCCGACGAAAAGCTGCAGCCAATCCGAATAAAAAGAGTCGATCTATGGAAGAACCTGCCCTTAACCCGACCGCCGAGAGGGCTAAAACACTTGGTGTAGGGGCAAGATCCGTCGCGGAGGTTGCTAAAAGCAGCATAATTGTAGGGGTGATATACCAAAACAGCGAAGGTGGTAAGATAACCAACCACCAATGGAGCTGGATAGAGGCTTCGCTCGCTTAGGTCACCTTGCAGGTCCTGAAAGACATCCTTGGGCCACCTCCGTCTTGCACGGATGCGGGATGGTTTCAGGGCAATGTCAAGCTGATGGCCTGTGACAGCAAAAGATCCCCTGAGCTATTCAAAGTGGCGATTGGAAAAGTCGGTGAGGTCTACCCAGGCACTCGTCTAAAAGCGGTGGATTTGGAAGAGATTCCGTCCAGACCAAGAACTAGAGTCCGGATTCCAGTCATCCCATCTGAACCTGAGGAGATTCTGGAAATTCTGAAGGTTTTCAACCCAGCTATCTCCACTCAAAACTGAAAGGTAGTGAAGTTGGAACCCAAAGCCGAAAATGCGAAAACCTATCCCAAAATGTCCAACAATGAATGTCATGACCAACTCAACAAAGACAACTGCACCTTAAACTATGGGCTTAGTAAGCTTCATCCAAGAGTCTACAAAACGGACACGGTGTCTCTTATAAATCTGTCTGTAGTGCTACGACTGAAAACTCCAGTGATATCGACGAGTTGGTATCTGGAAGCGAGTATGATCATCCACCTCCGAACTAGCTACTGCGATGACAAATCTCTTGAAAGAGCAGGATCCTTTAGAGAACCCCCTGACGGCTGACATCACGGTAGTTGGAGTACCTAAAGATGTTCTGGGTACTCCAAATTAATCTGCATCACTGCAAAGCAGCTTCGGCTGCTCTCCAGTGTCACCTGCCAACGGGCGATGTGAACTTGGTGCTGATTCAGGAGCCTTGGATGATCAACAATAAAATCCTTGGCCTGAATACACCAAACTGTAAAATATACTATGTCTCTAACAAAAGTAAAACTTGAAAATAAGTTTTAGCAAAACATAACTTAAATTGCTTTATTCTCCCTCAGTTTAGTCACGAGGACCTCCATGTGGTCAGCCTGGAGCTGGGGCCCAAGAAACTAAGAAATGTCTATTTATACTTCCCGTGTGATAAGCCTTTACCCACGCAATCATTCCAGGAACTGCTACAGGTAACAAATCCAGCCACGCACATTATTCTGGGTGGCGATACTAATGCGCATCACTCGGAATGGGGCAGTACAAAAAACAATGATAGAGGTAAGTCACATTTTAACTACCTACTAAACACTAACTTAAATATGATGAACAAGGGAAATGAGCCAACATTTATAATTAAAAATCGAGAGGAAGTTCTGAATGTCACTCTAGTATCAGAAAACTTCTCGGAAGAAATTCACTCCTGGAAGGTCTTACAAGAACATTCATTCTCAGACCATGGGTTTATAGAATTCAGCTGGGAAGAAACCAATCAATCCTTTCCTCTAAAAATAATAAATCGCCGTAATATTGAAGATGGTGTAGTAAACTTATTAAGATATCACTGAATTCAGTGACTTCTCCCCCCCCCCCTCCGTTACTAATAAAGAAGATTTGGACCTTCTGGTTCTAGAATTCACCAAAAAATGATCGGATGCGCTCAGCAAAGCATGTCCGAAAAAAGTTTTAAAAAAATCCCATAAACCAGTATGGTGGCCTCGGGAGATTGAAATCCTCAGAAAGGATTACGCAGAGATTTCAACTACGCAAGGCGTAGCAATAGCGAGAACTCATGGAATATTTATAAGTCCAAACTAGGTATTTACAAAACTACAATCAGGAAAGCAAAGAGGGCCTCTTGGTCCTCCTTCTGCACAAAAATAGGACTTTCTTCCGAGGCTTCAAAGCTTAGGAAAATACTATAAAAATCCCTGACAGCACCAAGCTTTCCTCAAAAGGAAGATGGCACCTGGACAGATTCATGCATCGAAACCTTAGATATACTTACGGATGCGCATTTTCCTGGTAATGTTCACACTGATATCTCCAGCTTTCAAACATCCCTCTCTGACCTTACGCTTCAACAGATTGACCAACTGACTAGCAAGGAGAAGTTAAGATGGGCGATATATTCACTCCAACCATATAAATCTCCAGGTCCCGATGGCATTATAGCGGCTCAACTCCACTATAGCTTCAATGCAATAGTACCCTGGCTTCAGGCAATCTAATATGGTTACCTTCTCCTTAACTATATCCCAACAGCTTGAAGAGAGACAAAAGTTATCTGTATACCGAAATCAGGTAAGTCCTCTCACACTAAATCGAATGACTCCAGACATATAAGCCTCTCTTCCTTTTTGGTTAAATTCAAGAGGGGCTTAATGGGCTTCTTCTTAAGCCGAAACTTGATAGGCTTCTAAAATCTCAGCATGCCTATATTAAAGGCAGATTTACAGAAACAGCTCTCTACTGTCTTGTGTCTACCATCGAAAAATCACTTGAGAACAAAGAATACACGCTTGTTACTTCCATGTGCGGTCACCTCGGCCTTGTCGGAACTGGGGGTGGTTGATTTTCTCGTGAGTTTCATACACCAGATGCTCTTGGGCAGGGTGGTGAACTCAGAGCTGGAGGATCCTCTACTCGCAGGTTTGTAAGCAGAGGTACTCCGCAGAGTGGAGTCTTGTCTCCGCAGGGTGGAGTCTTGTCTGTGGTCACTGACGGATGACCAGCTGTTGCGTATCATGGAGGGGGAAGGCAACAAGATTGTTGCTTATGCAGATGATATCGCAATCGTTTTTAGCGGTAAATTTCCCCAGACCTTCTGTCAACTTATGGAGCAAGCAATCTTAATCCTTTCGAGATGGGCATCCTCGTGTGGTTTAAGTGTAAGCCCGGAGAAAACAGATCTCGTCCTTTTCACTAGGAAATATAAAATCCCCAACTTAGAACCTTATCGACCGATTAATTTACTGGTAATTTTCTCAAAAATATTTGAAAGAATATTTTTACGACGATTGTTACCAGTCTTAGAAAAATACAATATCATTCCTGATTATCAATTTGGATTTCGACACAAACATGGAACCCCCGAACAATGCCATTGTATTATTGTTAACGTTATTAGAGATACTTTGGAACGTAAGAAATATTGCTCAGCGGTGTTCTTGGATGTTCATCAGGCGTTTGATAAAGTTTAGCATCATGACATTTTTTCTAAACTAAAAAAGTTACTTCTTGCTCCTTACTATTTGGTATTAAAATCGTATTTACATCAGTGATGCTTCTACGTGAAAATAAATAAAACTATGTCAAATTTATGTGAAATAAAAGCTGGAATACCACAGGGTAGCGTATTAGGCCCAGTCCTTTATACTATTTTTACGTCAGATATGCCTACTACTGATAGTGTAATTATTGCCACATATGCAGATGACACAGCTTTAGTAACTTCCAAATATTTACCAATAGAAGCCTCTTATATACTGCAGACAGAACTTGAGAAATTAGAAATCTGGTTGACCAAATGGAAAATAAAAATAAATAGTGAAAAATCAGCACATGTAACGTTTACATTAAGAAAGAATGATTGCCCTAAAATTACACTTAATGGTTCACCTATTCCTCAAGTAAACAGTGTTAAGTACCTAGGAATTCATCTCGACAAAAGATTAACATGGAAAGAACACATAAAAGCGAAAAGGCTACATCTAAATATAAAAACTAAAAGAATGTACTGGTCACTGGGTCCAAAATCAGAACTAAGCATGGAAAATAAAGTAATACTTTATAAAACAATACTTAAACCAATATGGACGTATGGATTTCAGTTATGGGGGACATCTAGCAACTCAAATATTGAGCTATTGCAACGATATTAATCCAAAGTTTTAAGACTGATAACTAATGCACCTTGGTTCGTATCTAACAACACATTTCATAATGATCTCAACTTTCCGAAAGTTGCAGATGAAATAAACAAATTCAGCTCAAAATATCTGGAAAGACTTAGCAGGCATATAAACCCATTAGCTATATGCCTACTCGATGAAAGTGAATAAATAAAACGACTGAAAAGACAACACATTCTTGATCTACTCTATTCAGAAAATAAATAGTGCACTACTAATAGTGCACTACTAATAATAGTGCACTACTTTTCAACTTATAGTTTCATATCCATATATTAAGCTTTTACAAACTTATTTTAAATTCATACATGAGAATATATACATATGTACATAGTATAATTGTGCTCAATGGGGCTCAATTTATAAGTTAATTTATGTTGTAATCAAATTCGCTTATTATTGTAAAATAGATTGCAAATAAAATGATTATTAAAAAAAAAAACTTAGAACCTCCGCGTCTGAACGGCACGAGGTTGCTCTTTAGTGACAGCACGAAATACCTAAGAGTTATTCTGGATAAGAAGTTTATCTGGAATGTTAACATTAAGGAACGTGTTAAAAAGGCAAACATAGCACTATTTGCTTGTAAAAAAGCGATTAGTAAAAAAAGGGGTTTTTCCCCCAAAGTAGTCCGCTGGATTAATTTAGTAGTGGGCCGCCACATACTTGTATATGATTAAATTTTCAAAGGTACAAAGAAGTGCAGGTCTATGTATTACTGGGGCATTGTCCTCAACACCAACCAGCGCCCTTAATGTCATGCTTCACCTTCCTCCTCTCGATATCTTTGCCAGGGAATGTGCTAACACAACAGCCCTCAGACTGAGAGAATCTGGAAAGTGGATAGGTAATAACTGCGGCCACACAATTATTCTGAACTCCTCTGCACCCGATAAAACAGACTACTGTGTGCCCAGCTTAAATCTTGAAAATAACTACGTAGTTCTCTCTACGGCGAGACTGGGAAACAAAATCCCCCTTGAAATCTCCGGCATAAAAATTTTCACAGATGGATCCAAACTTGGAGAACAAGAAAGGGGAAGTATTTACTCCCAGGATCTCGAAAACGAAGCGTCCTTTAGACTTCCAAACTATTGTAGTGTTTACAAGGGAAATGATGGCTATTCACGAAACCGCTAAGATTCTAGGTCAAGAATACCTTGAAGGAAAGAGTATTTCCATCTTTTCAGATAGCCAAGCTGCACTGAAGGCACTGAACTCAAATATTAACAACTTTAAAACTCTCACTGAAAGTCCCAGACCTCTTAACGAGATGGCAGGGCTACTCAGGATCCACCTCATATGGGTACCCGGCCATAGGGATATCGAAGTAAATAATCTCGCTGACGAATTGGCAAGGAAGGGTACGACCTCTAACACCCTCTTACAAGAGGACTTTATTGGTATACCAATTTCCTCCTATAAACTCCAGTGCAAGAACAGATCCTTAAGTCTTGCACAAGAACGCTGGGAAAACTTTGATACGTCAAGGATGACTAAGTTAACATGGCCTACCTACGACTTAAAATGCACCAACTCACTGCTTGAGTTAGGCAGGGTAAACCTGTCAAAAATAGTAGGAATCGTAACGGGTCATTGCCTGATCGGAGTGCAAACTCTTCGGTTGGGACTTGCATCAAACGATTTTTGCAGAAGCTGCAGATGTGTGGAGGAGGTAGAAAATGTTCAGCACCTCCTCTGCGAATGTCCGGCTTTAGCTAAAAGGAGAATGGCAACTCTGGGCCATCCCTTTTTAAATGGACTTGCCGAAGTCTCATGCTTGGAAATCAAGCATAACCTTAAATTCATTATCCGCTCGAAATAGGTAAAAACTAAACACATATTACAGTATGTGTGGGGGTATAAACATACAAACTTGCAAATCTAGAAAATTGTGACAACTATTTCGCTCATTATGCGCTAATCGAGAGCGGACCATTACTAACAAGACAAATTTAAATGTGACTGTGTTCGAATGCCCAGTCCTGCTTTAAACTATCGATACTAAATGTGAAATATCGCCCATTCCTGATTTGCTTTAAAATAACAGTTGTCTCCTTTTCTTATTGTGTTTGCGTACACCTGTGGCGATATGTTGTAACTTCACTATCGAAGCGAACATCGAAGCGAAGTTTTCGATCTGGCAGTATGTTGTAATATTTTCGTTCGACAGGCGATTTGGTTTGTTTCGAAGTTATGTGCGAACATTTAACAGCTGCCAGCAAGCTTTTTTTCTTATAATTGGCATGCTAAATAACGTGAATAAATATTTTATAAATTTTTTTCTAATACAAATGTAATTTAAACTAAAAATTATAAATTAATTATTTATTAATTATAATATATTTATAATTTTATATAACATTTTTGGCAAAACTAAGGGTAACTTAATTTGAACAAACAGCTCTAAGGTAACCATATATATACTTTTATTAAAGCCAATACTTTTATTATTGCACTAACTTAAAATCATTATTTAACTCTTCTATGTTATATAAATAATATACAATAAATAAAACCATGATTAAATGGATAAATATTTCCGTTTATAATTACTTCGCTTCTCGATCACTGCCACCAAAATAAAGTGATATTTTATCGCAAATATCGCCTGTCGAAAGTTCTATAACATACCGACTTTCGACAACTTCGAAACTTTCGAAGTTATAACATGTTGCCACTGGTTAAACGGAAAAAAATGCCAAATGAAAGATAGCCTACTTTTCGAGCGTGTATGGCACGTGAATGCAAGAATGAGCTATGGACCGCCGGAAGCATCTTATTTTGCAGAAGTTATAATGCGAAAGTAAGCCCAAGCAAAATTTTTCATTTCTCAACATCTAAGCATAAGAAAAATTTGGAAAAGTGACTTGAAATACCAGCGAAAGAGCAAGCTTTTCAGCATGGACTTGTGTCAGGTTTTTTTACGGGCTAACATTCATCTTAAAAATGTCGCAAATTTGCATATCAAAATTTTTTTTTGAAAAATATACTAAACAACAAATGCCGACCGAAAGTGTGCTAGGGCAAAAATATGTTCTAGTTTTGTTTAACGAAAGTATGAATAATATGAAAAACAAATGCCGACCGATAGTGTGCTGCTGCAAAAATATGGTCCAGTTTACTTTGAAGAAAATATGAATAATATGAAGAAAAAGCTTTCAACAAGCATATCTGGATCTCGGTTTACGAGACAACTGACGTCGATCAAAAGATTATTGAAAATTTTATTTTTGGCGTTCTCGAGAAGGGTGCAAATCCCTAGTAATACCTTCTAAGCGTCGGCGAAATAGATGCGGGAAACGCAAATAATATAGCAACTTTTGTAAACGACAGTCTTTCTCTTATATGGCCTGAAGGTAAGTTAATGTCTAAGTTTGTTTGATGTGAAAATGTATTATTTTTCCTTTTCATTATTCTAGGAATTGAATACGACCACGTTCTTATTGCAGTCACAAATGCTGCACCTTACATGGTGGCGGCGGTCAAGGTAAAACTTCAAAATCTTAGATAATTGAAAACTGATAAATTTCTTTATTTATGCACCATCTCGTCGAAAGAACTTAAAATCAACTTATCCTGAAGTGCCGCTCCCATTAACACCTTCAACAACACGCTGGGGTACTTGGATAACAAATGCATACAACAGTGACAATTTTTAAAAATAAAATCTCTTGTAGAAAGTTTTAAGGACGAAGAAAATGATCCAATTCGCAAGGCCAAAGATTTGTTTGCAAAAGAAAGTCTTCACAGCGATTTGGCTTTTATCAAATCAAATTTCGCCATCATTCACCACTCGATAACAAAATTAGAAGCAAAGAGCCCATCGCTCAAAACAAGTCTTAAACATATTGACAGCGTGAAAAAGTCATTAAAGCAATTGAGCCTGTTCTCACGCGCCTTACGTTAGGCGGAGCATCGGATATATTTTGACGTATACAGGTTAGGTGGGAAGGTGACAAGTTACGTAAGGCAGCATTTTTAAAAATTTTAAAAATGTTGCGATTCATTTTGACGTCTGTTATTTTGAAGTTACATTGTGTGTCATTTTCCTCTTCGTTCTCTTATGTTTTAGCGCAAATAAATTTTGTTTTGCATTAGTTGGGTTTTCACTTTAACTCATTTCTAATTTTTTGCGTTGCTGTTTAATTTAAGACTTACAAAGTAATGAATTTTCCGAAATTTAACAGCACATTTTATTGGCTGTTCTCGGAATTCAAAAGAAGGCGGTCTTAAAAAAGTCGGTAGTAAGAACACCTGACAGATGCATAGTGTCAAAATAACGCCATTACTCTGCCTTTTTTAAGGCGAGTGAGAACAGGGTGAGAATGCTGAGAAATTTTTAAATAAATTTGATTCCGTATTTGTCCGTAACCCATGATTTAAACATATTAAAATTGTGGAAAAAAATATTGTACGCTAACAAAGAGGTTTTCTGTGAGTTCACTGGGAAGCTTATTCCCATTGAATTGTCGAAACTTAAATACTGCCCGGTTACATCCTGCAATGTGGAACGCAGTTTTTCTGCTTATGGATCTCTTATAACCGAAAAACGTCGTAAGTTTACGTTGGAAAACTTAAAATAGTATATTATGTCTACTGCAATTGCGAAAAACGTTCAGAAGAGGATGCTTAAGACAAATTTTAATCAATATGTATTAAAATTTTTTTTAATAACATTCAATATTTTTTTTTTGTTACACCTACGGGTAAAAAGTATTTGTGCAAACGCTTTAAGCAAATGAATTACAAACAAAAAAAGGCTAATTTAACTCTAACATTTTTTGTAAAGACGTTAAATAAAATAAACAATTCCGTCTTCTGAAACTCGTTGTTTTTTATGTATATGTAATTATTTTTCGTGCCTATTTATTTAATTTTTCGTGCCTTTTTGCCATTTCTTGTGACTATTTCGGGCCTAAAATGGCCTTTTCTCGTGCTTATTTTAATCTTCTTTAATCATCTCTAACAAAAAAAAAGACATTGACTAAAAAAAGATTTATAAAATAAATAGTTTTACACATGTTTTAAAAGCACATAGTTTACATGAACTACAACAGATATCATCATATATAATAGAACAATGGCAATAAGTCCTTTTTTTTTCTTAAAGAGTACCTTATTGTTAAAATGAAATTTAGCATTAACAATTTAGTTGAATTCCTCCGCTTCGTTATAATAAATAATATTAAAAAAACGTTTTTAGTGGTTGAAATGGTTGGCATGGTTTAAACTGAAAAACGAAAGCTGGTAAGAGTAAAGAAAAGTTTTTTCTAAAGCATCACTTAATGTTTTACTTAAATTCAAATATAAATACATAGAAAACAATACTTCTGTCCAGTAACAAGTGCTTCCGCTATCAGCAAATACAAAAATATTTTAGCTCAAAAGAAACATTTCGATTGTGGATTTCGTCACTCTATTATCATATTGCTCTGAAAATATTTAATATTTTTTATATTCTTCTGCTACACAAATTACATGTAATAAGGACATGCAATTTGTGTTATTTTAATTCGTATATTTCAAAAGTAGCAATTTTTTTAAAAAAGAGTTCCAATACTTTTTTAAATTTTTCTTGCTCAGAAACAATTTTTTTACAATCTTAAATATTTCGACATGGCAATTTGTGCTACAAAAGTAATTAAATAATCCTATAGTTTATCTGATGGATTATTCTTTGCAGAGTCTTTTCTTCAAACGGCGAAAGTTTTCTCTTATACAAGCTAAGCATTTTGAAGTTTTTTTTCTGATCTCTTTTCCAAACCTTACGCTGATATAATTAAAAAATTTTAAAGGCCAAGTGAAAACCATGATATACGTGAATAACATAAAATAAAATAAACTTATAAAAAGATTTTAAAAACAGCAGAAATGTATGCAAAAAAGAAAAGTGGCAATGAGAGATTAAAAAATGGTTTGAAATTAATTGTGCAAAGATCATCTTTAATTGAACTAACACACTCTCAGAAAAAAAATTTGGTTAATTTAACCAAACCTTAACTAAATGTCACGTTAAAATTTGCCAACACGAATCGTCAGGTTAGGATTATCACATGCCATTCAGGTCAATTCAACCTGTTTTTGTGGTTTAATGAAACTTACAAATGTGGTTATCAAACCGAATTTTAACGAGTATTTGTGGTTAAATCGAATTGAATCAGGCTAATTAACCTAAGTCAATGATGAGATTTTTGTATTGGGGGCAGGAAGTTACAGCAAATAAATCATTGTCGCCTTATTTTTTAAGCCCACGTGACTACAGAATTAGATAAAATTAAATGTTTAAAGACATGGCACTTCACCTACCTTATCCTGAGGTATCCTTTGTTCTGGTCTTGTGATGCAGAACTGGACAGCTGGCAGGTTGTTTTTTCGCTATAAGCCTACCATATTTTTTCCGCTTTTTTCTACATGTGTTTCTGTTATTCAGATCCGTTAGGTGAAACTAACGTTTATCAGGTTAATGCGATGTGGTTGACAGATTTGAATTAGCATGTTACTTAAGCTTTAAACTCATTTAGAATATCGTTCACTGTTAGTCCCATTTTAGATTTGACGATGTGCCGCCGATGTCGTTCACCGATTTTTTCATATTTTCTTTTGTTACGAATACGATTCAAAGCAAACATGGAATTCGGCCAAGCAATTTTTTTCTTGCTATTTCACGCTTTGTTTATGGGAGTGAAAGAGTAAGTGTGACAAATTGGCGCAAAATCGCTGGTACGGCCGATTTTTTTGACGATTTTTATTTATCCCTTCTCCTCAACTCCCGCACCCAAGAACAGCAAAAATAAGAATATCGGTGAGAGAAATCGGTGGCATATCGCTTTGTCTAAAATGGGACTTAACGATATAGATAAGCTATGTGCCACTAACGTTTCATTACATTTCGAACTAAGTTTGACTGAAATTGTGTAACATCTGGAATCCCTAGTTCAAGGAGGAAAAAGACAATAGGGGTATTCACGATTCAGTGCACTTGTCTGTGCAGTTGAGGACTTGTGCACTTTACAAAAACAAAATACACGTACGTCAAAAAACTGCGCAAGTGCTTTTATAGTGTAGCCAAAAACTTGAGGACTTGACCAGCTGTGCACTTGTGTGCATTGAAAAATGTTGACAGCTTTGAAAAAGTGATAGTGGAGTGTTCATGAAAACCTAACTACACAAGTCCTCAAGTCCTCAACTACACTGGCAAGTGCACTGAATCGTGAATACCCCTATTGAGTCAATAAATGAAGACTTCTTCTCTAAGTACTCTTTAAACATGGCCCTTACACTTTTATCATGCCTTTAAAATCGGGTTGTTATGAATAAAAAGTCACATTGTACTTATATAAATAACAAATTCTTTCTACTAGTTTCTTGAGCTTGACATATTTATAGGAGTAAACCTACTGGAACTATGAATTAATAGGGTAGACTGGGTCACACTTGAAACCCTTTTCATTTTGGAACGATTTTCTCAAAAGAGAACAAATGAATCAACATGAAATAAATTGCTTGTAAAGAAGTAGTAGTTTGGCTGTACTCTTTGAGAATGTAAAATTAAAAAACAATAATACAAGACAATTTTTATTCGCTTTTTAGAAACAAAAATTTCTAATTCTTATGATAATAGTGGCACCTTTATCGCAAAACTGCATATGCTGTTGAATTTCTAAAAGAGTGAAAGTATTTGCGTCACATATACATATACTTGTGTTGCCAACAGTATTTACTCTTGAAAAGTAATTCAAGAACGACACGGTTGGGCTAAAAGTAAGTATTTATTTACGCTAACAATGAAAAAATAGTAGGTTTATTCTACCACTTTTTTCATTGCGAACTTATATGCTTTATCGAAAGCGAAAGTGTTGATAAATCGAAGATTCTCGCGCTGTTGTCGCAAATGTGTCCCGTTGTTGGGAACGCAATGATTAATACAAGTTGTCGGCATGAAGTACAAAATTGTTGGCATTGGAACATTTTTTTTTTTTTGAGTGCATGGGAAAATCAGAACAACGATTAAGTATTTCGTTACATAACCAGTTATTGTTTTCTTGGAATGCCATACATTCTGTCAAGAAAGAACCGGCAATGAATAATTTAAAAAGGCCGCTTACAGGGCCAAAAGATCAGACGGTCAGGCGCGAAATTAACGGGAGGTAAGCTACCCATTTATTTTTTTAAGAGTCGTCCTAATTAATACTTTATTGCTGAAATTTGTTTGAAATTATAATTTTTAATTGTGAGCTTTAAGTAACATGTGAGGTAACATGCTAATTCTAATCTGTCAACCACATTGCATTAACCTGATAAACGTTAGATCAAGTAAGTTTTTAAGAAGGCAACAACAACAACAGCTCTGTGTAGAGTCAATCACTTAGCTGACTAGATTAGTCTGTTTCGGAAATCGCTACATTTTCCTCTTCAGTAGTCTTTGAGTGATTAAGCTGTGATCAACTTACTGTTTAAATTAGTATATGAGTGCGCAGATTTTGGAATTCATTCTTTTGAATTGTATGCCTGCTAATCATATGACATTTCAAAGCAGTAGGCTATTTATAGATCACCGCCATCAACTCTATCAAGGGTTGTCATCTGTTCTTGTTGCTTCTTAATTTATTTCAATATTCATTGGTGTTCGATAGTTTGTCAAAATGAAATGTAATTTCCGAAACAGACTATCTAGTCAGCTAAGTGATTGACTCTATACAGAGTTGTTGTTGTTGTTGTTGCCTTCTTAAAAACGTACTTGATCGAAAGCTCACAATTTAATTCTTGTAATAATTTCATAGATCATAAAAACTAATCATAATTTTTATTTACAATTCTTATGAACGCATCAAAGTCAGTCGTACCATTCTTTGCCATTTTCACCGTCAGCCATACCAAAAACCCGTTGCTTGGTTTGGGGGGTACATCACCCTTTGCCTATGAAATTAATTTTTAATTTTGTAAAATATTTTGCTTTCACTGCGCATTTATTATGTTTTTTTAACAAATTTTACATAAATAAAACAAATCTATGCTATCAATTTAAGCAAGTAAATTGCTAGTAACACCATTGTGAGATTGAAGTCTGAATGAATATTAGATATAAGCTCTTCATTTTTTTTTTTATTGCAATAACAATAGAGTTCAGCTACTACAGCTTTTTCACACTTTCTCCGCAATAAATCATTTTAAGAACCAACCCAAATATTATTGAAATATCTTAAAGATATCGAATAAAAGTGGTCCCAACAAAAACCAAAAGGCAGAAAAATTTACCCACCATAATATGGGTTGGGCTCAGGGACAACACAAGACATAACAACTAACCATGCGTTTACATAGATCTTATCCTTCATTAGTTTTCAATCTACTTTTTAGTTGACCATTCGACAAGTTAACATCAAACACGATACAGTTCTTAACAAAGGTACTCATGCGATTTAATGGAGCAGTCAGCATATAATTTGTTCAACTAAATGGTAAATAAATCAAGTTGTTAGAGTTTCTACTGCTTTTACGGTTAGTGTTAAAATTTATAAGAGAAAGAAGTTCTGGAGAATCGAATACACCAGTTATAAGTTGTTGTAAGTATACGATATCAGCAGATTTCCTTCTCTCACTTAAAGATTGCATCTTTAATAATTTTAAACAATCCTCATATGAAGGAAGATTAAATGTGTCAGTTCCACTCGAGCCTCTCAGAGCAAACCGAACAAAATGTTTTCGAATTCTTTCGACACGATCAACATGCACATTGTAATGTCGGGACCATACTTGACTTGCGTACTCCAGGTGAGGACGCACGATTGAATAATACAGAGTTGTAGTTGTTATTAAGCTATCAAACTCTTTGGCCCATCGTTTTATAAAACCAAGCATAGAAGACGCTTTTTTACAAATTCTATCAATATGCATGTTAAACGATAACTTAGAATCCATGCATATATCAAGGTCTTTGACGGTAGTTACACGACTTAAAGCAGTATATTTAATTTTTTAATAAAAAACAAGATTGTTCCTTTTACGCGAAAAGGTCATAGTTTGACATTTATCTGGATTCAAAAACATATTATTTTTGGAACACCAAACCTCAAAGGAGTTCAAGTCTGACTGGAGCAGGTCTGAATTGTCATTAGAATCAATTGTTCTGTATATTTTCATATCATCAGCATAAATAAGCAAATGAGAGTGTTTGATGATGTGAGTAACATCATTAATTGCCAAAATGAACAGAAGTGGACCTTGAGGAACACCCGATTCTGCAACAAATTCAGAAGACAACACACCTCGGAACCGTATTTGATAAAATCTCTCCATCAAATACGATTTGAACCAGTTTACAAAATATTGTGGAAATCCCAATAATTCAGGTTTAAATAAAATTAGATTATGCGGTAATTTATCAAAAGCTTTGCTAAAGTTAGTGTAAATACAATCAACCTGGCTACCAGAATCAATATATTTTAAGCAGAATGTAGTGAAATCGAGGAGATTAAACACAGTGGATCTGCCTGTAACAAAACCATGCTGACGAGTTGTCATGACTTGCCCACAGTGAATTTTCACTCGATCGTACATCATTCGCTCAAAAAGTTTAGGAATTGAAGACAGCTTAGCGATAGGCCTATAATTAGTGACGTCATTACTACAACCTTTTTTGTAAATAGGACTGATATAAGATTTTTTCCAGAAATGAGGAACATTTCTTTCATTAATTGACTTATTAAAAAGTAACGAGAGTGGTTGACACAAAATGGAGCCGCATTGTTTTAATACTGCGGCAGGAATCCCATCTGGTCCAGCGCTAAAATCTTCATCGATTGATACAATGTACTTGAAAATATCCTCTGAGGTAAAAGATATATTTTCCAAAGAAACCTTGGGTGCACTGTTCATATAATCAAAATACGCTAAATCAGGATTAAAAGAATCTGAACAAAATGATTCTTTAAAAAGATTGGCAAATAGGCCACAAATAATGGTGGAATCGTCAGTAAATCCAAATACTCAGTAAAGCCAAATACTCAAAGGTGGATGGTAATTATCAATAGTTGTCAAAGCATGAAGTGCCTTCTGAACAATGACATTGTTACTGTCTGTAGTTAAGACTAGGTCAAGCAGCCTTTCCAGACTATTATAAATACAACTAACTTGTTGGAAGTCAGAACATATATTGTCAACAAATATATGTTCTTGGCGTGTCTTCGAATTAGATGCACAAAAATGTGTTTCATCGTCAGAAGAATGCCATTTTAAGTCAGGCAAATTAAAATCGCCCAACAATAAAATGTCGTCATTAACGTCAAGTAAATTTAATATAAATTCTATGCAATCCGCAGCAGGGAATATCAATAGAGGATCTAACACAGGAGTTCCTTACAGCTAATAGGACACCACCACCAACTGCAGTTGCCAAAAAAATGTCGCGCGTCTTTGAACGCAATCCCATTACATTTTGATAGTAAAGAGAAAGCCTAGTTAGTTTTTTGGGTCTGGTCTGACTGGCGATATTATTCGTCCTTCTAGACCTGTGTTTGGGTTTAAACTCAGAAACAAAGATATTAGCCCACAGATTAGAGCTCAGAACAGTTGCAAACTCTTCAGCAGCCACTGTGAGAATAAATGATGCGTGGGACGGTTTATTACCAATTTTTTTGCATGAGCAGAAAGCAGTCTGACTTACTAAACAGTTATGTTTGACAAACGTCAATACAATATCACTTGTTGTGTCGGGCTGAAGGCGTGAAATGAAAACCTTTTTTTCTCGACAACGCTCTTAAATTTAATGAACTATTGCGCTCATTAGTTTTGTCATTTCTAGCCGGGGGAGAAACGGATGGAGGAGATGGAATAATAACTATATTATCCATACTCACTGGCGTAAACACTGGTTTAGCCGAGATCTGCTTCGTTTCTAAAGTGGCTGAAAGCGCCATGCGCCGCTTATTATTTTTATTTTTAGAAGTATTTCTCTTTTTCTTCGAAATATTAAGGTCTTTTTTAGATGAAATTATTTGAGTCTCAGAAGAAGAGGCTGGAAGAGTCTGAGACAATGCGGTCGAAATAATTACCGATGAAGACTTTTCATCATAAATGCTAGTAATGGATGAGGTGCTTACTTCATTAAAAATGTAACAATTTCTTTAAAATTGTTATTTAAAGCGTTAAGACTATCACCGAAAAGCTTAATTTTTGAGAAAAACTCATCTGGTGAAAGAACCCTACACGAAGCACAATACCAGCGAAGACCTGATCGTGGTGAGATTAAATCATCAAGACACGACTTAGAGATCCCAGCACATGAAGTATGGAACAAACGCCCACATGGGCCAGAATAACTAAACATATGGCTCAGAATGTTTTGACTTTTGCAAAGCTCGTCTAAAGAACACGCAGCAAAATTTTCTAAGGAAAAATATTCCATAGCGAAAAAAACAAAGTTAAAAGTTTTATGTGAGCAAAAATAATGTCCACTAAGTGCTAATGGGTTAATAACGCACAAAGAGGAACGCAAAAAAAAAGAAAGAAAGAAGTATATAAGCAGCAGCTTAGCTATCAATCTATGAACCACTATTAACGATAAACAAAACGATATATGTACTACAATAAAACATTAAAAAAGTTTACTACACCATGAAAACATTAACGTCACCTTAATAGTAGGAAAAATAGTTTTCAATCAAAAAATTAAATAAAAATACAGCACACACTGAGATTAATAACTGATATACACAAATTAAAATAAAAAACAACGCAAGACAAACGACTGTTACCGGCTAAAAGACGAGATCAACTTCTAGTCCGGAAAATAAATTTTACATAATCAGCCTAAAACTGTGGGATAGCTTTTAATTTTAAACTAAAAATTCCATTTAAATACGACAAAAACAAAGAAGCAGCTAGTTTAGATCCCTGACTTTCCTACTAAAATTGTTATTAACACTAGAACTACCAAGCGGTCAAAATGACCGGTTGCATCAATTCATCATAACATTTTGTCTATATATAAAGATTAATTTTTTGTAAAAATAATACGTATTTTTCTAAATTTATGTAAGCTTTAATATTTCAAATTGTTAGATTCGTGCGCTTTTATTTTATAGAGATAAGTATGTGGTAAACCTAAATATACCAACTGGTCATTTTGACCGTCATAAAAAACATAAGTGGAGTTCACGATTGCTTGTGCAAATGCAAAAAAAAAAATACGCATTTGTAACACACTGTAACACTTAGAGCATATACAATAGCTAAAGCACATTTTTTACTCTGAATATAAAAAGTATATACTTTTTACTCTCTCCGAATATAAGAATTCTGTGCTTTGTACATAATTTGTATTTCTGCGTCTATGTAATTTCATTTTCTTGTTGGTGCATTTTGTGTTGAATCGAAATACCTTTACATTGCATTTATTATGTGAACAATTTTTTTGGCATATATTTTTTTTTATAACTTAGAATTATTGCTAACATTGTAAGTTAATTGCGAACAATTATTTTAATAATAAGAAAAAATATATTAAAGGCGTCTGGAAGACATAACATATATATGTGTAGGCATTTGCGATATCGGTGAAGGTGATTTTCGTCGGCAAGCAGATATTTTAGAGGACCAATTTGAAAAACAAAAAGTATTAGTATCCTCAGAGAGCGCTGGTGAAGAAGAGAACATCCTCAATTTGCGTTGACCTTTAAAAAACGATATGTTACCTCTATATTCATCTGTAATTTATAGAGCAAATAATGCTACATTCTCAGTATATCAAAGTAAGCCAACGAAAAAGGTCCTTGTGCTGGGCACAAAACCTAATTCGTTAAAAATTATTACCAATTAAAAGCATGGATTTCGTTAATGAAACAAGTAGAGAAAATATATCAAGAAAATATTTCCTGTTTCAATTAGCAAAAGAACTTTCAAAAAAATATGAAGATACATCTGAACCCGGAAACTCAACCGATTTCTTGACGAGCCCTGAAGGTTCTAATATACGAAAAACTTGGCAAATAGGTTTATGCAATGAAAATAAAACCAACAATATCAAATCTGGTTGTAGAAAACATGTTTGTGGTAAATGTTTTTATAAAAAAATCTCTATTGTAAAAATTGCGGCAGTCGAAATTCTTTAACCTAAACAAAAATAAATAATTTCACTTCTGTTTATATAATTATATATACTATGCACTTTCAATATATAATATATTTTAATTTTGTTAAAAACTAATTAATCTTATAAAAAATTTTCAAATTTTATTATTTTTCCAACTTAATATCAAACCGGTCACTTTGACCGGGTGAGTACAAATAGGTATATAACAAATGTTGGTAGTTCTAGTGTTAAAGAGGTTTTTATTTATTAAGTTCTACATATGGGCATTTCCAAACTGGCGTTACGTACGATTTGTGCGAAGAAAAATTGATGAAGAAAAATGAAAATGTCTAATTTTTAATGAGGCTTATTAAAATTTGAGTAGTTATTAAGTAGCACTATATTTAGTAAAAACAATGACAACAATATATCCTAAGGATTTAAAGATGTAAGCAAAAATATGTGCTGGCGTTACGTTACAAAAAACGGAAGTGATTTTTGACTCGAATTACAAAATTTGCAAAACACTCTGAATTGGGCAAGACTTTTTGTATACATCTCTCCTAGAATGTTTTGAAATAACATAAGTTTATTTTCCAAATGACCAAGTTTTAAAATCTTCTGTTTTTTTTAATTAGGCTTTTTGGTTTGGCGTTGCGTTTTTTTTTTTTTAGACTGAACCAACGCTCAGGGGATGCCCCCTATAAATGCATAAGCATTGTGTTGATTCGAAAGATAGGTAATAGTTAGTTGGAGGGTGGATAGACGGAGTAGTATCGGTGAAGATTTGTTTTAAATTTGCACAGCTTAAAACTGCCGGGAAATACGCTCGCAGGGAGACTATTCCACAACCTTACCGTGCGACTAAAAAACGAATTCTCTAAAACGACTAAAACGAAGAGAGTTGAGAGTGGATGAAATACTTTCATCCCCTATCAAATACATCACACGACGTTGAATTCGATCCAGAAGCTCTAAATAATATCTTGAAGCCCCTGCCCAAATGTGCGAATTGTACTCCATTTTCGGCCTAATATATGAGGTGTAGATCATGCGAAGATCAGCTGAAGTGAAATATTTTTTGCACCGTTTTAAAAAACCTAGGCACTTGGCCGCTTCTTTCGACACATCGAAAATATGATCATTCCAACGAAGATCACATTGGATCGATATGCCCAGAACGTCAAGAGCGGCTGATTCCACAAGATCCACACCATTCATATAGAGGGGAGCTAATGGGCAATCCATCCTCCTGTGGGTTAACAGGCAGCACTGGGTCTTGCTTGCATTGAAATCTACTCTATTAGCAAGACCCCACTCGGAGATTTTTTGTAGATCATTTAGGAGTGTGTCATTCATAGTTTGCCTTTTTCTCTCAATCTCCATAGAGCTTGGGCGTTTTTTGAATGAATATGAATGACAAATGCTGCTGTCGTCCGCAAACGAATGTATTGGGTTATGCGTCAACGACAGAAGGTCGTTGATAAAAACCAGAAACAAGGTTAGCGATAGGACTGAACCCTGTGGTACTCCTGCGTTGATGGCGTGCTTCTCGGACGAAATACCGTCAACTAAAACCATATGCACCAAGTTTTGACACGAGCGCTTTATGCCACACTCGGTCAAATGCTTTTGAAATATCAAGAGCAACAACCCTGCTCTCACCGAAAAAGTGAACGCATTGGTTCCATTCTTCAGTTAAGAACGCCATAAGATCACCAGTAGAGCGAGCCCTACGGAAACCATATTGACGATCACTAAGCAGTTGGTTGAGCTCCAGATAGTTAATGATATTAAAGTTTATTATGCTTTCCATAACTTTGGAAAGCGTAGAGCATATCGTAATGGGTCGGTAGTTTGCAGGGTTCGTGGCATCGCCCTTTTTAGGTACCGGCTGGACATTTGCCACCTTCCAACAAGATGGAAATACTTCTGTTCTGTAGGAGATGTTGAAAAGGTTGCGCAAAGGCCGATCCAGCGAAGAAGCACACATTTTAAGCACAATTGGCGGTATGCCGTCAGGACCAGAGGCTTTGTTTACGTTGAGATTTGTAAGGACCCTTTTAACTGCTCTCGTTCGAAAGTTTATCTCCTGCATTGCAGAAGATCCACCCCCAACAAAGGGCAGTGGCTGATTGCTATCTGAGAGAGTGGAACTTTGGGCAAACAATCTAGCCAATAGGTTCGCTTTATCAGCCGAGTCAGTGAAGATTTGGTCATCTTTTAAAAGAGTTAGAATCGACGATGATGTCTGATTCTTCACTCTTTTAACAAATGACCAAAAATTTTTGCTCCCTTTGGGGCAGAGAAGAACCTGTTCTCGAATGCGAGCTTCGTGCAGAAACTTTTCGCGTTTTAAAATTGCATTACAGCCTCAATGCGAAGTCTTTTTGTATTAGTATTCTTGTTAGAACGCCAATTCTGAAAGGCTTCCTCTTTGGACCTGACTGCAATCCTGCAAGTCTCATTAAACCATGAGTGATCTTTTGGTTTAATGCTTCTCATCTTATTGGGAAGGAAAGACCGCATACCCAATAAAATAATTTCTTGTACCATGACAGCCGCGGCATTCACATTTCTATCAGCGAAACATAATTTCCAATTGAAGCTGCGATAAAAATTATTTAACGCAGTCCAATTTGCCCTTCCATAAAACCACGCAGTCCTCTTCGGGGCTTTAGGCGTAGAGGTGCAGGGGTTAGAATATGGAAAAACAGCGGAGATGGTACAATGGTCCGAGTTACCAAGAGGTGCGTTGACACTCACATCATATTTGTCATGATGCGAAGTCAGAAATAGGTCAAGGATGTTATGGCTATGCATATCACTTTGAGGAAAAAAAGTGGGTTCCTTCACTAGTTGAATCAATTGGTTCGATTCAGCAAATAGCTCAACATATTGCCCAACAGGTGTCAGTGGGCCCGAGTGACGTAACCAAGCCGGGTTGTGGACATTGAAATCGCCTGCTACAACGATCTCACTGTCAGGAAACAACCCCAAAATGTGCGTAATTGAATCAGAGAGAGAGTCCAGTTTGTTAAAAGTGGGCTCCCTCCCTAGATTCGGACTTCTATAAATAAAACAAAAATGTAGCAAGTGCGCGCGAAGCCTGAACCTAACCCACATTGATCTAAACTCTGGATCGGTCACGTTCAGACTCCTCTCACACTGGTACGCCACATCCGTTCTTACAAAAAGCGCGATGCCCCTATGCAAAGAAAACAATGGCAGTAAGCGATACCCAGGTATATGAAAATCCAGTGGATCTGCATCCTCGGCCACCTGGGTCTCGCTCAGTGCCATTATTTGAGGCCTATGAAGAGTACAATGTACATAGACCGAGAAAAAATTCGCTCTCAGCCCACGAATATTGCAGAAATCTATGCGAAAATGACCCGACATTTCCGCACCATGCAAACATCAAACAAATAAGGGCATATAAGGTGATTAGTTACGGCTGCAAGAGAATTGCACAACATGAGCAATATAAAGAGCACTAAAGCAAGTGTTATGCCTTTACTTCAGCACAATTCAGCCCACTGTGCAACCCTACCTACAAACGTAACTAATGGGAGAGGATAGCGGAGAAGACGGACACGAAAGTAACAACAATAACTTACACAGCGAGGAGCATAGAAAAGCCCCTCGCGTGGTCAGCAAAAAAAACCGATTCAGTCCAGTGATGTTGATCTGCATCTGGCGGCCCTCAGCAAAACAGGTTTTGCTGCTGTGATGTTGTTGTTGGTGTTGTTGAAGCTGCTAAGTTGTTGTTGTTAAGTTTATGATTTAATTGCATTCTTTTTCTTTGTATTTATTTTTCTATCTTTTAGGCACTTATAGTTGAATTTTTTTGTTTATTTTTATTTTAATTAAAGGTCACGGAAACACTTAGTTTTAATACGTTTGACACATTGTCAGCAACAATAAACACACGACGAAACATTTTAAACAAACAATTGAAAACAATTAAATTGCAGTTTAATTGGGTAATAAAGTAATTAGGTAGTTAAGTAACTATGTAATTTAGTAATTAAAATACAAATTTAATATATTGTCCTTTCCTTGCCTCAATCATTTTTTATTATCTTTAGCCAAAGCCGTCCATTTTTACTAAAACAAAAAAGTTTACGAAACATTTACTAATCATTTACGAATAGAAAAAACTACATTTGTGAAATAGTGCAGAAGATTTTATCATGATGGTTAATGAATTTATGTAGAAATTGCTTCAATTAATAAAATTTAAATGATTCTCTTAGATAATATCATCAAATAATAAGTTTTTAATAAGTTTTAATTTTTTGTCACGGTAGAATTTTATGCAGAAATGCCGTAATACCTACTGTTTTCCTAGGTTCTAATTAAGCTCGACCTAAAAAGTCTATTCTTTTATTTTATTTTTCGATAGCTTATGATGTGTTCCCAAAGCGGTTTGGCCGATAACAATTTCATAAAAAAGTTATCGCATACGAAAGGAACATATTTTTATTAACGCACTCGAAACAATCGTTAAAAATAATCTTAAAACGCGTTTTCTCATAAATCATGTTTTACAAATTAGTCTCCACGATATCTCAAGAACTACTCTTTGGATTGACTTAGATTTTTTATTTTAAACTAGATAAAATTTATTGGCCTAACTAAATTTAGATAATATTAGCCGGTTTTTAAATTTATTCGAGTTTGAAAATTTTTCGAGAAAAATTTTTTAATATCGTTCGTAACGAAAAATTTTCTAATATGGTCATGATTCGATACTCGTCACAAAAAATTGTTCTGCCTCTGAATGAATGAAATTTCAGCCCAATCGGCTTCATAGACTTTTTTAAAAACCCTTGCCGATTTCGAGAAAATCACTTTTCTATAGACGACATTTTTAATTGTTTTGTAAAATATTACATTTGAAAACAATTGAATATAAACATAATTTATATAATTGTATAATAGTATATATTGAAACTAAGTCATTTTTTAAAAATTATAAAATTAGGGCGGGATGTAAGGATGTCAAATTTTTGAGATTTGTCGATCCCGGGATTTTCAGGTTTTTATTTTTTATTTCAATTTTATTTGCGTTTTTTTTGCCAATTAAAATTTTACTATAGTACATATTCTGTATCAAATTGATATAACAAAGAAGTACAATTTTTACCAATTCAACAACAAAACACCAAACATAAAATTTGACTATCATATATCCTCAGTAATTTATAACATAGTTTCTGTAATACATGTGCAAATACATATATTTGGCTTAGCAGTAACTGCCTACATAAAATTATTTTAAATCACAATTTAAACAACAATTTTTGAAAAATTTTTTTTCAGATTGATTATAGTTCAATTATCCTTTAATTACAACTACAAACTACAAAAGCCAAAATTCGAATAAATAAAAATAAAAAATTATTCGAATAAATACAAAATTATTCGAATTTTGGCTCTTGTTGTTTTTTACAAAATAGCTTAAGATTATGAAATAGCTATCCATAAAGTCGGTTTTTAAAATTTTTCATTTTTAGATTTTTGGGGATTTTTTCGAAAAAACTGCATACATTTTAATTTTATACCAAATCGAATAGTTTTAGCCTACGGCGTAACAAAAAACTTTTATAAATTAGGGCCACCTTCATATACATTTACACAAAAAAAAACAGTACATACATACATTGTATGTATTATAGTATATACTTTAAATTTCCTAAAATAGTATACTAACTTCATGGTTAGAAATCTTGAAATAAATTTTAATACAAGTAAAGTACTACAAAGATTTTTAATACAAAAAATATTCAATTTTGTAAAATTTTTAAAAAGTATTTGTAAAAATTGATTGCAAAAATCGTAAAAATATTTTGTTTAACATTTTAATACAATTCAAATATTAAACGAAATTTTATACCACTGGAATAAATACGATACTTTGAAAAATATTACATTTTATATTTAGGACATTCTGTATTATATTTCAATTAAATTTTGTATTAAATTTTAATAAAGTTCAAATATTACAACGATATTTTTTACTCTTTGGAATAAATTTGGTAGTATGGTTAAATTGAATTATCAAAATCAGTATTAAAAATTAATACGATCTTAGCATTCAATTTCAGTACATATTCTTATTTAAAATTAATTTTAATATATCTATATAATCTATATAGTTATGTCAGACAAAGTCGTGAAATGTGTTACGAATTCCATAACTCAAGAATGAAGCGTCCGATTTGCTTCGGGATTTTTTTGTTGTGTTTGTAATTATAAGGACAAGCTTTGTAAAAGAGAAAATTTGGTGTTTAAAAAAATCTATCAAGCCGATTGGGCTAAAATGTCAATACGTTATTCTACAGCAAATGGCCCTAGTAGAAACTAGAATTGGTAATTTTAATATTTTTTCCTATTTCATACTTCGATGAAAAAAAAAACCTGATGTTTGTAAATGTCTGCTTAGGAGTTCGCCATTTTTTTCATTTTTTTTTAATAATGTTTAATTCTACTACCAACCCGTAGAACAAAAATATATTTATTTTGCTTCAAATGACTTTAAGTGTCGTAATCACCCTTGCCAGCAACACAAATTTCTTTGAAGTGTCCACTTTGGACGTAAAATACTTTTAAAAAATATTGTAAAATAACATGAAGAAATTTAAATGATTGTATTTTAATTTATTATAATTAAAAATTGCAAAAATAAATATGGAAAATAAGGCTGGAGAACCAGACTACAGCGCAAATACTTTGAAATAAAATGTAGTTTTATTTGTATGAATTTTCTTTTATATTCCAAATAAATTAGAGGAAACATTTTTAGAATGCATTACTTTGTTCCGTTAATGAACAACAATTTTTTCAAGTCCTAACTATGAAATAATTATTTCATTAGCCGCATCAGAATTCCGTCTATCTATTCGACTATCGAAGTATCTAAAAATTATGCGTGTGTATCCAAAGTAGCAACAAAAATATTGCTACAAGGAAAATGTCCAGCTAGAAACAAACTAAATTCGGCAACTACAAGAAGATACCTGCATAGCTGTAAAATTTGTATCAAATAGAATTTTTATTCTCATTCATAAAATCTACAATATTTCTTTGATTTATTTTAAATTTATAAAAAACTGCTAAGCCAATTCTATCTTATTGCTACATGGTTTTTGTTATTCAATAAATATTTCATTATCTGAATCAGAATTCTGTCTTTCTATTCAGCTAATGAAATATCTAAAAATCTTTCTCTGCAGCAGCAACCAAAATATAGCTACAACAAAATCACAACAAAAATGTCTAGCTGGAAATAAAATAAATTCGGCAACATGCAAATAAGAAGCTATCAAATTTTATTTTATTTCATAAAATTTGCAATATTTCTTCAGGTATTCAAATACGAAGAAACAGGCAAATACATTAAAAAAATACCGATATTTTTGCTCCCTTGTTCACACAGACGAAATGATCAAAAATATAGAAAACAAAATGTAAGCAAACTCGCATTTTTTAAGGGGTATAAAATAAATGTCCCATCAAAATATCCTGTTCTGTCGATGGATGGCTTATGTCAGCGAGTAAAAACTAACGAGCGACGAGTGAAACCTCTTATAATAGGTCTGTTCCCGTATTCGATTCAAGTAGCTTGAAAGCTTTATTTTGAAGCTCGAGAGAGAGGAATTGCATGCAAAATGACAATCTCTAATCTATTACAATTAATTGAAGTTAGTACGGGAGCAGACATAATATATACTCATTGCTTGAAGTTAGTACGGAAACTGACTTTATATGTCATACACTTTCTGACAACATTTGACATAAGTCCGCCGCTCTTATTTAGGGATGACTATTTAGCGTTAACGAAAAACGGCTGGCAATGCGCCGCTCAACGATCTTGTTTAGGTTTCAACGTATCCCAGTTTACCCTTCTTTAATGTTCACCTGTGATTACTTCATACTTTTTTACTATCCATCGGTTCTAAATTTTGTTTTTATTTATCGTTTTGGCCAATTAGGATAATACGTTGTTCCTTTGTTCCACTTAAAGTTAGCTGCAATCCAACACAAACAAAGTTAGCTCGAGAACAATTCCTGGAAAAGGGGAACAATGTGCGGGAAAGAAAGAAACCGAGGCTCGCTTAAGATCACTTCAATATTCAGCGAGCGCAGAATACAAGTAAACAACAACAGCAATTCGACTAGCTCACCATCTGTTTTGACGGTTACAAATTGGCCGAATATGCTTTGCGGATTCGGTCCTAACAATGTGTAAAATAAATACCTTCTTCCACATGTATTACACCCCCCAGTCATAGTGTGAAGAGTGGCCATAAAAAATGCTTCAGGTGACAGTTTTTAACACCATAACTTAAGTAAGTGGCGGTCGATAGACTCAGAACACAACAAAGGCAACAACAATGGATGGCTAATAAGGTTCAATTGATTCGAGAACAACGTCGGAATTTTGGAGTAGCATGTGTTTTTGGGCCTAATTGAAAAATTTATTGATTGCATCAAAAATTTTAATGATCATTTCTTAAAAGAGTTGGGCAGCGTTTATGCGAAGCTATTGTTTAAGACGTATCGACTGATCGATCGATTGTTAAAGGTTTTAAGCACGTGTCAGCTTATCTTCAAAAATTAATTCTTATATGCTTAAAATTTTTTTTATTGTTTCTAAGAAGTTCTCTATTCTTAGAACATTTGCTTGATGCATGAATTATGTTCAGTACCAGGTGTATTCTGTAAAATTGTGATTTTTGAAAAATCTTGAGGTGAAGCGTTTCACCAAAAGATTCTTTCCGTTTTTATGTATAAACATCAACAAATATCGGAGGCTCCTAAGTCAGCAAGAAACTAAAATATTCATCGAATCCAAATTTATTATTCATCGCAAATATGGAGATAAGAGTCGCAGTTTCGACAGATGTAGTAGCCACGGTTGCCATGTCGACGTATTTTAAAAGATATGGCCGTTCGCGTTTCTTGCAATGAATTGAAAAATGCCAAAAAACTACTAAATACCCATTAACACTGGATAACCAATCATATATCAAATACGTTATAACTAATGCTACCAACTCATGTTATTAAAAAATAAGTATATTTGCTACTTAGAACACTGAAAAGTAAGTATTTGTAAGTATGATTTTTAAAAATAAGTATAAGTAAGTATATCACCTTAGAAAAATTTTTTTAATATTTTCTTGATATTATTTACTAATATAAGAACTAATAGAACCCACAATATTCCGTAAGTGTTGTCACGCCCACTTTTTGTTATTCTCGAAAAGTTTTGTGTAGGCAATCTATCTAAAACCAAAATTCTTCAGATAAAAAAAATTAATTTTATATATTTGCAGTTCATATACCCAGTGAACCAAAACTATCCTTTTTTTAATTCATTTATAAACTTTTTCGGGTAGAAAAATTAATTTTCGACACTCATAAATGAACCTTTTTGGACTCATTCGTCGGACTAAAATGTCTCTCAAAAGCGAACCTTTTTTTTCTTCAGAAGTGAGTTAATAAAAGAATCATCAACTATCTATTTTTTGTTCGGAAACGAGTTGTAAAAAACTATTGAAAAGTTATTTTTCGGCACTCATACATTAACAATTTTTTACTTTAACTCATTCGCCGGACTGAATTGCATCTCAAAAGCGAACCTTTTTTTCGAAAACGAATAAAAAAATAACTATAGAAATGCACTTTTTAATAATTAACATTTTGTTATGGAATACGTTTTCACGAATTTCATCTTCTCTAGCAAGAACATTGATCATACAAATTAAAAAAAAAAAAATTACAAAAAAGAAATTTTTTTCCGAAAACATACTCAAAACTATCACTTTACGCAAAACATTCACATATGGTTCGGTGGGTATATTACACATATATAAAATAGTTTGAAAACAAACAAAAGCATAACAAAAAGTTAAAAGTAGTACGTACTTTCAAAGTAGTGAAATAAAAATAAAATTAAAAAATCAGATTCATCACTTTACCCTATCACATCTTCAATTTTGTGAATTTTTTCTTTAGGATTTTTTTCCAAAAATTTTTGTATATAAACGTGCACAGCTAGAACAAAAATGGTATTTAACTTAAAACCGGTCTCACGTTTTAATACAAAAGTTTATCGTTTTTTAGATCCCCCTGGGTGGCGCTGTGGTCGATTTTTAAAAGAAATTGTATTTATAAACCGATAAAAAGCGACCACAGCGCCACCTTGGGGATCTAAAAAAAGAAAAAATTTCGGAGGAACACACAAACATATGTGAATATAAGGTGGATAGCTTTTGTGGTTCAGCCGTGATGGTCAAAAACCTTGAAGTTTGTAAATTTTTTTCTTTAGGAATTTTTTACGATCAATTTTTGTTTAAAAACGTAAAAATATGAGACCGGTTTTAGGTTGAATCGGATACGAGGATTTCATTTCTGGCATCATTATTGTTCTATCTGTGCACGTTTATATACAATCATTTTTGGAAAAAATTCCTAAAGAAAAAATTCACAAAATTGAAGATGTGATAGGGTAAATTGCGCCCCTATCGCCCAGGCAACATCAATTTTTTAACCTCCAAACAAATCGACCCAGCCTAAAATGTATACAGAGATCAAAGCAAAGTTATCATTATTAGCCCTCACTGTCACTGAATTGACGTGCTACATTAACTGGTTTGTTTTATTTTTGCTTGGAATCGTATTTGTCTTGGCTGAAAATGTTGTTTAATATGTCAAGTCTTGTCTTTAAAAATTTGTAAAATTCGATACAGCTGTATTCAATATAAATTTTTTACAAATAAAATTGACTCTAGTGTCTGTATTTTTAACGCTGTTGACTCCAATTTCCAAACTTTTTATGCTTTTGCAAGCAAAAGTTCAACCAGAGCTGAAAAGTAAGCATGAATAAGTACAAATCTTAAAAGTAAGTATACTTATAAGCATGGAATTTTAGTAAGTATATGAAGCTGAAAATAAGTATGATACTTACAAAGTAAGTATAGTTGGTAACATTAGTTATAACTAATGCTACCAACTCATGTTATTAAAAAATAAGTATATTTGCTACTTAGAACACTGAAAAGTAAGTATTTGTAAGTATAATTTTTAAAAATAAGTATAAGAAAGTATATCACCTTAGAAAAAAAATTTTAATATTTTCTTGATATTATTTACTAATATAAGAACTAATAGAACTCACAATATTCCGTAAGTGTTGTCACGCCCTCTTTTTGTTATTCTCGAAAAGTTTTGTGTAGGCAATCTAACTAAAACCAAAATTATTCAGATAAAAAAAAATTAATTTTATATATTTGCAGTTCACATACCCAGTGAACCAAAATTATCTTTTTTTAATTCATTTATAAACTTTTTCGGGTAGAAAAATTCATTTTCGACACTCATAAATGATCCTTTTTGGACTCATTCGTCTTACTGAAATGCCTCTCAAAAGCGAACCTTTTTTTCTTCAGAAGTGAGTTAATAAAAGAATCATCAACTGTCTATTTTGTTCGGAAACAAGTTGAAAAAAACTATTGAAAAGTTATTTTTCGGCACTCATACATTAACAATTTTTAACATTAACTCATTCGCCGGACTGAATTGCCTCTCAAAAGCGAACCTTTTTTCGAAAACGAGTAAAAAACTAACTATAGAAATGCACTTTTTAATAATTAACATTTTGTTATGGAATAAATTTTCACGAATTTAATTTTCTCTAGCAGGAACATTGATCATACAAATTAAAAAAAAAAAAACAAAAATTTACAAAAAAGAAATTTCTTTCTTTCTTTTTACAAAAGCATAACAAAAAGTTAAAAGCAGTACGTACTTTCAAAGTAGTGAAATAAAAATAAAATTAAAAAATCAGATTCAAATGAATTAGGCTGGGTCGATTTGCAAGCCTATGTTGCCTGGGCGATTTTCCTGGCTTGGGCATGAAAAGTTATTAAAAAAAGGGTGCGTTAGAGGTGCACTTTACCCTATCACATCTTCAATTTTGTGAATTTTTTTCCTTAGGATTTTTTTTTCCAAAAAATTTTGTATATAAACGTGCACAACTAGAACAAATCTGATGCCAGATTCAACTTAAAACCGGTCTCACATTGATACGTTTTAATACAAAAGTTTATCGTTTTTTAGATCCCCCTAGATGGCACTGTGGTCGATTTTTAAAAAAAATTGTGTTTATAAACCGATAAAAAGCGACCACAGCGCCACCTAGGGGATCTAAAAAAAGAAAAAATTTCGGAGGACCACACAAACATATGTGAATATCAGGTGGATAGCTTTTGTGGTTCAGCCGTGATGGTCAAAAACCTTGAAGTTTGTGAATTTTTTACGATAAATTTTTGTTTAAAAATGTATAAATGTGAGACCGGTTTTAGGTTGAATCGGGTACGAGGATTTCATTTCTGGCATCATTATTGTTCTATCTGTGCACGTTTATATACAAACATTTTTGGAAAAAAATTCCTAAAGAAAAAATTCACAAAATTGAAGATGTGATAGGGTAAATTGCACCCCTATGGCCCCTATCAACCAGGCAACATCAATTTTTTAACCTCCAAACAAATCGACTCAGCCTAAAATGTATACAGAGATCAAAGGAAATTTATCATTATTAGCCCTCACTGTCACTGAATTGACGTGCTACATTAACTTGTTTGTTTTATTTTTGCTTGGAATCGTATTTGTCTTGGCTGGAAATGTTGTTTAATATGTCAAGTCTTGTCTTTAAAAATTTGTAAAATTCGATACAGCTGTATTCAATATTATTTTTTACAAATAAAATTGACTCCAGTGTCTGTATTTCCAAACTTTTTATGCTTTTGCAAGCAAAAGTTCAACCAGAGCTGAAAAGTAAGCATGAATAAGTATAAATCTTAAAAGTAAGTATACTTATAAGCATGGCATTTTAGTAAGTATATGAAGCTGAAAATAAGTATGATACTTACAAAGTAAGTATAGTTGGTAACATTAGTTATAACCAACGTTAGTCGATTCGACTAACACGCTCCAAAACTCGTTTTAGAGGAGCTGTTAGTACATAAAATACATTAAAAGCTGTTGAAAATGGAAAAACTATGTTTATTCTACTAGAAATAAAAAAACATTAATATTGGTTTTTGGTTTTTTTTACATATTTTTATAAGCCACCTATTTTATCAGTTTGAGATATACCACATAAGATTATTAAAAAAAAATTGTAAATAAACATAAAAAACTTAAAAGGCTCTTCTATCATTATACGAATAAAGCATTATTTATTATTATTAAAATAAAAAAGTTTAAATCAATTGTGTAGCACAAGAGACACAATTCGCTGCACCACTATAAAAAACTTATAACCAAAACACTATATTCCTAGTTGGGCAGCAACAAAGGAATTAACTTGAACTGAACCGAATTTAAAATACTCCCACAACTGTATTTTAGTATATACGAAGTTGTCAATGTTGTAGAATATTGATAACGCCACTTTTATGGAGCATAGTTTTTCTCCAACTAAATAAAATTTTAAACTTAGAATTCATCCTAATTATCAAAGCTTATATGTAAAATATCAAGTTTAAACCATAATTTTTTTGAATTTATGAAGGTTTTGTATTATAATGGCGCCACTTTTTGTGTGACGTGGGCGTGGTTTTCATTCAATTTTAACAAATTTGAATTGAATTTATGAAGGTTTTGTATTATAATGACGCCACTTTTTGTGTGACGTGGGCGTGGTTTTCATCCAATTTTGACAAATTTCAAATATGTGGTGAATATTTCACTCCAAAGCTTATGTGCAAGATTCCAAGTTCATATATTTATTTTTGTGGCATTTAAAAAGATACCGTTTTGATAAAGTCACTTCTTATGGGAGGTAGGCGTGGTGTTCATCTGATTTTGTTCATTCCCGAATTTTATCTTCGTTTTTTTAATATAAGCATATATCTTTTATTTCATTATGATAGCTTAAATACTGTGCCTGTAATCGTGTCGACAGACAGACAGATGGATAGACGGACATACGGACATGACTTAATCGACTCAGGAGGTGATGCTGATCAAAAAAATATCTCCTTATAGGCGTTACGAACAGAGTGACAAAGTTAATATACCCCTTACGCAATACGCGTGGGGGTATAAAAAGTTACGTTAAAGCCAATATTAGTCGCTTCGGCTAACACTAGATTTATAAAAAGATTCACCCCATCCAATTAAAAAGGCAAATACATCCGAACGCAACGAGAGCAGCTTAACAACTACGATATTGATAGAGAACACGATCAGATGAGAGAAAAAAAAGGCTGTAAGCAAAAAATTGAGAAGTGTTAGTCAAAACGACTAACATTGGTTATCCAGGGTTAAAACGGAGTTTGTGCGGTGAAACGTTTCATTCTGAAAGCACGGCTGGCATCACACCACTCGATAGATATTTCACAAACACTTCATATTTTTTAAGAACTACATTAAACAAACACGACTTATATATTTACTTTGAATTTATGTTGAGTAGTTGGCATAAAACACATAAATTCACTCCATCAAAAAATTTTTGGGAAAAACATTTTTATCACTGTTTTGGAAGAGCAGCACAATGCACGTCTGAACGCTTCTCTGTGTCATGAAAAACTTTGCGGCAATGAAAGCAACACGTGACGGTATGACACTTGGTTATATGTAAGCGCGCTGTCAAAATTTTACAGGTGAAACGCTTCACCCACTGAAACGCTTCACCCCACCGCACCCTACATATAAAGGAGCCAGATTAAAAAATCGCCAAGTCCAATATTTACTGTTTTGAGAAAAACACGAACATTTATACACGAGGACTGGTGCGTTGTGTTTTATAAAAAAACCAACTAATACTTATGAGACTGTTCAATCACAAAAATCAATTCTTTGGGAAATAACGAGATATTTAAAAAAAATTATTGGACTTAACTAGTCTTGAAACGCATTATTGTGACTTGACCACTTTTAAAACAAAACGAGTGAGTCTTGGCAACTTTTGATACTTGACTAGTGGCACTTTTAAATTTTTGAACTAGGAAAAATGGTTTTGTCCAATTTTGAAACTGAGTAATTTATCATAATTTATTATAATTTATCGTTACCCTAATTGTGTAGACAAATAAAAAACTTTGCGAGAAATGTAGAAAAGCATCTCCGGTATTTTTTTTTTACTATGCGCTACATATGGTAAGATTTCTATTGAGAATCATTGATGAGCGTCCATTTTCTGAAAGTTAGACCCCTATAAAGCACAAAAATAATCTAATACCAAAAGAAATTTGACCTCTAGGGGTTCCGAAAATCGCTTGAAGGTCCTTTTAGAGCTATGTGGGACTTAAACCATTTTAAAAAATGTCGTGTCTAAACGGAAAAACAATTGGAATATATTTTGATAGGAGACAATTGTTAATAGTTCTGTCTTATTAAATTTTTTTTTTTTAGAATATGCATCTGGTAATTTTTGGCGGAGTTTTTAACATGCAATTTTACTCTCAACGAAAAATTATCGTTTTTCCATAAATTTTTTTTCTAATTTTGGTCTAGCGACATTTTTTTGTAACGTTATATTTTTGTGTGAAACTTAGGCTTTCTTGAAGTGCAACATATTTTACAGTTTATTGACTATAACTTGCGAAAAAATTCAAAATACTACATTTATTTTTTATTTCTAATATTTATTTATTAAAAATATGATTTTTTGCAATACATTTAAATTTTTTTTTCTGTGCTTATCAACGACTTGCTTGCTGCTCTTCATATTGTTTTTGCTCTTCATTAGAAGTAATTGATTTATTAAATTCTGTTATTAAGGCTACACTTCTCTCTGCTGAATCGTTACATTTCTTCGTTGATAGAAAAAAAAAACACGATTGGACGCTCTTCGTTTCAGTTTTCTTTTGTTTGACATTTCTTGACCGTGGCTCGTGAGAAAAAAGGTTGTTGTCGAGGCTACCTTGTAACTACCGTTGCCATCATATCTCTTTTAAAGAGGACATGTTTTCTTTTTTTCTCGAGATCTTTTTTTATATTTTTTAAAATTAAAAGTCCTCTTTTTTTGTTGGAGGCAAAATATATCAACACTGATTTGCAAGTTATAAGCTATATGGCAATGCTGAACGCCATCTCTGAACAAACGTAACTTAACCCTAGCTGTGACCACTTTATTTTTGCATACGTTATGTGTCCAAATTTTAATAAAAAATTTATATCTCTGACCCTAACTAATATTAAGGAAAAACGTTCCAGGGAATTTTACTTGATATATAGATCTTTAAAAAACCTCCCCAAACCTGCACAAAATATCTTACTATTATTTTAAAGCATGGTCCAATGTATTTAAAAATTTTTCAGTTTTTGAATGGATAAATGTAATATTTTATGTAACTGTATCATACATATGGAAAACAGATTGCATAAATGACGCTTAGTAATATATTAACTTAATTTGCCAACCAAAAATTGGCTTCGAGATTTTTTAACAAAAATTATATGTTCATAAACGTATCGTGTTTGGAGTTTTTCGACGCATGTTAAAAACAGAAACGGTTATTAAAACAAGCTCAAGAAAGCTTTAGGTATGATTCTGAGGAAGCTTGATAAGCTAACACAATTTGATCTCGTTTGTTACTTCAGTTGAAAAGACTTTATAAAAACTCTAATATGATTATTTATTTGGTCTCATTTACTTGAACCTCAAGTTTGTTTAATTTTTTGAAATAATAAGTGTAAAATATTTTTTGTTTACATTTATATTTATGTATTTATTTTATAACAAATGTTTTTAAAACTACAAAACTGAAAAAATAATGTTTTAAAAAATGTTTATTTGATGTTTTTACTTTGCAATAAATTTTATTGAATTTTAAGAAAGTCTCTTTTTGTCCTCTTTTTTTTGTCAAAAGTTCTCTTTTTTTGCCATAGACTTGTGGTAACCCTACCTTGTAACTCATTGCATCATGATATTTGACGAAAAGAGGCAGGATTTTGTTACAATCAACACTCAACTTTTTTTCAATAATTTCCACATATCTACTGAGTTAATTAATGTAATTAACGATTCAGAAGAGAGAAACGTAGCATTAATAACAGAATTTAATAATTCAATAACTTCTATTGAAGAGCAAAAACAATATTTGCTGCAAGCATAAAAAAAAAATTAAATGCATAACAAGAAATTATATTTTTAATAAATAAATATTAGAAATAATAAATAAATGTAGTATTTTGAATTTTTCGAAAGTTAAAGTCAATAAACTGCAAATTCTGTTGCACCACAAGAAAGCCTAAGTTTCACACAAAAATACAAAATTACAAAAAAAATATCGCTACAACAAAATAAGAAAACAATGAGAATGCAATATGAAAGCAAGAATTGGCAAATATATCAAAATGGATAATTTTGACAGTTATGGTCACTTAGAAAGAGAACACATTCAGCCCTAGCACTACCTTGTCTAATTCTACTTTGGCAGCAAGCAACCATCAATAAGTTTATCTGCTGACAAATCGTTCCTTCATAAAGAAATCATGAAGGATATTTACTGTTTTTCTGTCAATGTATATGTAGATCTGTAGCTGAACTAAAATACATTTACAACAACAATTACCAAGCAAAACTACTACAACGATAAACAGAGAAGAGCAGTATCACATCGGTTGCGCAACGTTAGATGGGATGAACCGAATTGGCGGCGGAAAATAAACAGCACTTTGCTTGCTATGTTTTTTGTTTGCCTGGTAGCAAGATCTCAAGTGGAGGCATTAAAAAAGACTTCACGGCCAGTCAAACAAAAAGCAAATATCAAAAATTTTAAATTTATTTTATTTTAGCCTACAGCTAGCTCTACATATACATTGAAAAAAAGTAACATTCAATAGCTGCATTCCCGTGGTCCTTGATCTAGAGCGCGGCTCTATTTTATTCACAAAACAAAAATTAAAACCAGCTCGATTTCTAGCTCTATTTCTGATCTTAAAATGCTGCCAAGTTTCAAGCATTTTTTATCAAAACGAACATAGTTGGCAAATCTAAACCTAAAACAGCTGATTCAAGACTGTGATGACAAATTGATATAAAGTTGAACTAACGTTGTTTTATTGAGATTTGATCTGATCTAGTGCCACGGGAAAGCAGCTAATGTTTCCCAGCGGAGCAAAGGGAGGAAAAAGAACGATGCGTCAGCAGAGGAACTTATTGATGGTTGCTTGCTTATGTTTTCTAAGTTTCCTATCTTGTTACCTTTGCTGTCTGTATTGATGACGAGAGTTACTCGGAAAAAGACAATGACGTAAACCAAAGATTTACCCTCTACCAAAATCGTTCAACGCGCCTAATGAAGTTTTCACTTCAAAAATTTTGTATGGAAAAACGATAATTTTTCGTTGAGAGTAAAATTACATTTTTAAAACTCCGCCAAAAATTACCAGATGCATATTAAAAAAAAAAAATTTTCATAAGACTGAACTATTAACAATTGTTTCCTTTCAAAATATATTCCAATTGTTTTTCAGTTTAGACACGACAATTTTTAAAATGGTTTAAGTCCCACATAGCTCTAAAAGGACCTTCAAGCGATTTGCGGTTTCCTTAGAGGTCAAATTTTTTTGGGTATTCAAATATTTTTGTGCTTAATAGGGGTCGAACTTTCAGAAAATGGACGCGCACCGGAATATTTGAACACTTTTGTAATGTGAACCGGTCTAATGATCATGTTAGTAGCTAGCATGTGACCGTTTTTCACAAACGATAAATCTGGGTTTGTAGTCAATATATTAAAAAATCAACAAAATACTTAGTTCAGATTTTATATTCCTTGCTAAATTTTCATATTGCACACACTTATAACAGCGTTCATCGATTTTCTGATCCAACAGATACATGCGTAAATGTTGTATAAACAAACGGATAAGTAGTCCTCCACATTAAATAACGATAAGAAAGGCATAAATGTAGCTGTATGCTTCTCTTGTTTTTCATTAGGCTAGCAACAGGACCTCAGACTCGAATACATTTAATTTAGCATTTTCATCCCCTGTGTCCGTTTTTCTGTGACATGTTACGAAATCAATAAATACTTTGGTTAAAATGCTTATTGAAATTGAACATGCCAAAAGGATTGTGCTGTAGAATATTGAAAAATTGTAATTAATCAGTGGAATCCGTAACAAAAACTGATTGAGGGAAACGTTCACTAATATATATATATTTAAAATTTTTTGGCACTGCTGTTATATTAGTTGCTCATCATGAATGCTCATTAAGATGGGTCATCCCCAATGGAAAATAAAAAAGTTTGAAAAGTCCACCTCTTATTTGAAAGCTTGTGTTGGAAGAATTTTAGTACCATAAACATTTTTTTTGTGAACACAGTTTCGCCAGGTTTAAACCGATCGTAAAAAAGGACGTCGATAAATAGATCTCAATAAGAACAATTTTTCCTCAGAATATTTTTACCTCCCATACCATCTTTGACTAATTATTTAAATTTTTTATCTTATTTCCTCGGTACCCAAAAAACTTTAATTTTTTTAAGAAAAAATAAGTTTATAAAACATCATTAAACTTTTGTGAAGAAAGTTTTGAATTTGATTTATAGGGTAAAAAGTTACAGCGAATTAACATTTCGGTGAAGTTTGTCTCCTTTTCAGTGTTGCCATGTTTGTGTGAGTAAAAAAGTCATTGGTCGATTCAAAATACGTCAAAATACGTCAATTCAAAATATTTGCGAAAAAAAATTAACAAAAGAAATCCATATTTTTATAAGCATTAGTTAATACATATTAATAAAAAACCACACGGTTAAAAATCTTGGACTTAATTTTAAACTTTTTTGGATTACATTTAGGACAACATCAAGAAAAAAAGGATTACTTTTTAATCCAAGGAAAAGTTTCTAATACAAAAAAAAAATTACTCTGACCATTTCATGACCACACATGTCCTCTGATATGCTGGTCCAACACCTTATACACTCATCCAAGTAAGTTCCTTACAGAAACGTGAGATCGGAACCCAGCTAAATTAAACTAAAATAGGGATTACAAAATAGTACTTTTTGGATTAAAAATTCCTTTTAACCAAAGTTAGGATTAAAAAGTAGTCCAAAATTTTTAACCGTGCATGTATATTATATAAAAATATTTCATACGAGAAAAACTAAACAACAATAAGTTCAACTTTTTTGCACTTTATACTCTTCGTTCGAATTGAATAATGAGAGATTTATCGACCATGATCTTTTCAAATTTTTTTCAATGATTATTTTAAGTAGAGAAGTAAAAAAACTTTGTAATAATTTTAATTAATTGTAAAGGACTTTTTATTAAAAAATCCCTTAACTAACACTGGATTCGTTCAGTCTTGAGATTTTTTATGTTAGTGCTTTCTACTGGTTTTAAACTTCATACATATTACACAAACAAAGTTCAAGGTCACCGAAATGTCATAAAAAACAGATACAGGGAAAGTTTTTAAATTAATTCTGAAAATATGTCATCAACGATCTTCGATTTACAGAGAAAATACAGAGAAAATACATACTTATACTATGTGAGAAAAAAATTTCATTCTTGGTTCTGTGGAATTTTCAAAGATATGACAGTTTTTATTTAAAATGAATGATTATATTGTGCGTTTTTTGACACTTTTTTCCTGTATTTGATATCATCGTTCTTCAGCAAAATTGTTCCTATTATTCTGACCAACAACTTTGCTGAACAAATAAACATGAAAAAATCGTTTGAAATTGTATTAAAAACTTTTACAAGTCACATATATCTCGCTCGCTTTCAACGCTTCAAAGCAATTAAAATAATTTTTACGCTCTGATGATCTATTTTTTTCATTGCAACTTATGCTGACTTTAAGCTACACTTTTTGTAAGAACCAATACATAAAAAGCTTATAATATTATGCATTCCACGAACTCACATTAGTTTAAATTTGTTAAAGATTGAAGGAAATGCCAAATTTGAAGCATCTAAACTATTATAAAACTCATATCAAAATTTGGTCACTTATTTTTTACTTTAGCCAACAAGAAATGACATTTTTATGGCACCACGAAATAGACCCCAATTGAAATAAGTCCCAAAAAAAAATTAAGTAAGCCCCAAAAAAGTTCATAAGTTTTTAGGTGAAATAAATCAGATGAAATAACTCCACATTTTTGGAAGCTATTTCATAAATTTTGGGAAATATTTCATTTGTTTGTTTGGGTCTTATTTCATTATGAAATAATGTAGTTGCGCTTTTTACAAATTATTTCTTCTGTAAAAGGTGCATATGAAACCAATTATACGGTCTAAGTGGGTGAAATGAATTTGCTTTAAAACTTTAATAAAAGAATTTTTCGCATTTATATTTGATCATCGTATTAAAGAAAATAACTGAATTGTACTTAAGCCATCCAGAAAACCAATAGAAGTTGTAATTTATCGTGACTTGTAGGTTCCCTCCCTGAAAAAGGAATAATTATAAATTCTGGAACGGGACAGAGTCGCCTCCGTGCGATTAAGATTCTTTTTCATGCGTTGGTTTTTTCCTGTTGGTTCAAAATTTTTTTATTATATGTACTAGTCAAACTTTTCACAAAATCATCTAGTTTATAACTGGAAAACAGTAGTGCCTATTCATTGGGGTTACTTCATTAATTTTGGGGATAATTTAGTTTTAAGTTTTAAAATCTTTTACATGGGGCTTATATAATTTCTTTGGGGGGATATTTCAATGGAGCTTATTTAATTTTTTCGTTGGGTGTTATTTCATAATAAAATAAAGCCCAAATGTTGGGACTTATTTCATTTTCAATTTGGGAATTATTTCATTGCGTTTGGTTTGGTTTATTTCATTATCGTTTGGACTTATTTCATTGGGTTATTGCATTGAGGCTTATTTCAATAAATCAGATGATTTGTTACCAATTTAAATGAATAATACTCCTTATGATTAAGATAAGCAAAAGATTTTGAATTTTTTATTTATATTAATTTTTTGAAAAATTTGCAATGTCAACATGTGCAAACAGGAGCCTTGGACTCATAGATGCAAGATTTGTGGCATTCTAAACTGTTTTTCGCTAGTGTCACAGGTACTCCCAGATCGAGTATACTAACGTAAACCTATATTAACTCATTTTTACTATTTAATTTCAGTCATCAAGACTTGGCGGCAGTCTGTCTGGAGCTAGGATCGCTCAGCTGCTTGGTTGCGTCGGCGTACCTAGCCCGTGACCATCCTGAGCCACCGCCAGTGGCCAGAGCTAGTGGAAGCATCGTTACCTCCTCTTTCAGGTAGTCCTCCTTCGACGACACATGAACTATATTCAATCGTGAAGTTGCTGACGGGGAGTCTAAATGAGGGTTTAGAAATCTCATCCCCTAAGGGCGCCCCAAGAGGCAAATTAAAACCTTCTTAGTGGTCAAGGGTAATTAGTAATCTAAGGTTGTAGTGCAGGAAGATTTTTAATTGAGCTAAGAAATTGGGAAGAACTCAATGCTGGGATGAGTATTGTATAAATCCAGTTTAAAAATTTTTAAGAAAGCACTACAAAAGGGTCAGCGAAATTCTTCGACTCTTGCAATTCTGCAGCAATATTGAGGAATCTTCCGAAGCATCAAGACTTCGTAAGATCCTCGCTTCTAGTCCTAGCTGTCCGAGCTACTTAAAGAAATTCGTCGATATCTGGACATCCTCTAAAGAGGAGACCCTTGATCTTCTTCTGAGTACCCACTTCCCGAACTGCTCTGTGGACCCCACTCACACTAGGTGTGAGAGTGCTCTGACGTTGAGTGATCCTACAGTTATCATATCAGAGAACAGGATCAAATGGGCTCTGTTTAGTTTCAAACCTTACAAGTCTGCTGGGCCTGATGGTATTATTCCAGCCGCTCTACAGCAGACGGCGTCTATAATCCTTCCATGGCTAATTGTCATTTTTAAAGGTTGCCTTGTCATGACATACATATACTATACAGTGACTCAAACTACTGACCACGTGCTTACTTACTCTGTATTGAAATTCTTACAACAACAAAACTACTTTTCCGATCTTGTTTATCAAGCACTTGTTTCTTTGTTATTGTGTTTTCTTTAAAATGAGTTCATAGTTCATAGGCAATCTAAAAAACCGTTATTTTTTATTCTTAAAAAAGTATAAAACGTATATGTGGTCAATTTTTTGTGTTAAATTATTTTACACCAGTGAATGCAGTCAAAAGCAAGCAAAGGGAGAATTGTTAAAAAATGTTTGGTATTGTGAATGTTTTGGAGCTGGTAAGTAAATTTTTAACAGTTTTTATAATTTTTTAAGACAAAAAATGATTCGTCCATTGCTGAAGAATATTGTGGAGTGCATTCTCCAGCTTTTATTGGAATGTAAAAAATATCATGCAATAGCAGCAAAACTCGACAACAGCAAAAGCGTTCTCATAAAAATGCGCAAAATTATGGCCACATCGCCTCCAATTTGTGAAAGTGGACCGAATAAAATCTTGAGCACAGAAAAAGAGCGGTATATTAGTTGAGATTTGCTTCAGCACAAAGTGGAGACTGCAATGCAAATCTACAAATATATAACTCGATATGACTTATACTTGTAAGCAGCGACAGTTAAAAAGACATTGCGTTCTGCTGGCTTGCGAGGTCGAGCAAACGTGAAGAAACCTCTACTCACAAAACGTCATCAATAGCTTTGCCTTAATTTAGCTTTAGACTACTCACATTGGAGTATGAAGGACTGGAAGAAGGTCATATTGTGTGATTAAACCAAAATTATTTGGATGGGATCAGATGGAAGGTAGTGGACTTGGCGAAAACTACGAAGCACTCTAAAGGCTCGGCTCGTTTGAAGTTTGGTGGCGGTAGTGTTATGTTGTGGGGATGTATGGATTAAAGGGGGGGGGGGGAAGTTGGCACTGTACAGCGAACAGTTGGCAAAATGGCTGCCAAGTATTATGTTGGCATATTTTCATCGATTCTCACCGCTATTTGACAAAAAATAATGTATAGACCTCAGATATTATGTTTCAACAAGACACTAATCCCAATCACACTGCCAAAATAACATAAAAATGCTTAAAGAAATCGGATTTAAAGCGCTTTCCTGTCCACCCCAGGCACCTGATCTCAATCTTATTGAACACTTTTGGGGTGAGCTGCAAACGAGTGTAGTGGATGTTCCAAGTGAGAGCTTGGAAAATGATACCACCCAGTGTGTGCCAGAACCTGGTTGAAAGTATGCCACGAAGAATTGAGGCTGTTCTAGCTGCTAACGGTGAATACACAACATATTAATTTAAATTGTTTAAGAAATTTTGTATATTTTACTTAAACATAAACAATTGACCACATGAACTTTTTGCACTTATTTGAGAATTAAAAGATAACGGTTTCTAAGATTGCTTTACAAATGCATTAATTTAAAAGAAAATACAATAACAAAAAAACAAGAGCTTGATGAGCAATATCGGATAAGTAGTTTTGTTGCTGTAAGCAATTGTATACAGAGTAATTAAACACGTGGCCAGTTGTTTGAGTCACTGTATACCATCAAAATGGAGGAAGGTAAAAATAGTATTTATCCATAAGGCGGGTAGGATATCGCAATCGAGTCCAAAGGACCTTAGATCAATTAGTCTATTATCTTTTCGGCTGAAAACAGTCGAAAGACCGATTGACGCACATATTTGATGTAGCATAGACACAAATTTGCTTTCACCTTCACAGCACGCTTACAGGAAAGGTAGGTCTGTAGAAACGGCACTGCACACCTTGGTAGGCTTTATAGAATATTCCTTTTTTCATAAAAAGTACACAATGGTAGCTTTTCTGGATATCGAAGGTGCCTTTAAAAATATTCTTCCGGGGGCAATCCTTGGCGCACACATGAAGCTTCAGGTGGATGAGTCACTCTGTGTTCTGACAGAGTGAAAGTCAAATTTTAACTTTTCTTTTTGATCGAAATAAAATCGGTCAAAAAGTACGATTATTTGTTGAATTTTCTGAAAAAAATCATAACCTTTACGGTCCCTAGAAATTAGACATGTTAATAACATAATGTTTATTCATTGAGTGAAAAGAAAACACCAGCGATACATTGATGTCGACATAGATGCAACACTACATCAATAGAATCTCTAGATCAATAGATAATTTTAGTTTAGATTTTTCTTAAATTAACCCTCTGTTGCCATTCCTCTCTCTTACGAAGCAAAGGCCATACGGGTGCGAATATGGTTTTCACTTTTCTGCTTGTTCGTTAATTTTGTATGAGCTATTTTTTTTGTGACGATAATTTTATGAGCTTGGGGTAGAATTTTCGTAGAAAGTCATGCATTTTATAAGAGAGACCATTAAATTATATTATTACATATAAAAAACAACACAGGGACATTTTTAAAAAATCCTTTTAACGCAAAACATTATATTTTTAAAAAATATCGATATGGCAATAAAAATGTTGGAAAATGTATATAAATATTTGTACTACAGTAAAAATACTTGTTTATACCACGAATTATATTTCTAACAGATGCTTGAAAACAGTATAATTTTAAAAAGGTAAAAATCTCTTCAAGTACAAAAGATAGAGTTTATTTTTTGAGTTTCTTTTATAGTACTTACATAAATGACTTTAGTTTACATTTTTACTAACTAGTAATATCAGTTATACTTATTTAGAAGAAATAATTTATATTGATACATGCAATTGTGCACAAACCACATACACATCTCTTGAGTGCACAGCATTTTGCTTCGAAGGAACTGTATAGTACAAAATTCCAGTAAAAGCTTTGATTTCTACTATGTCTGTAGGCACGCGATACATCTGTAAGACACGGTTATTCTCTTGGAGGTGCGACTTTTGACCTTCAGTTACTGCGCTTGTATGATTGACTTATATTTGCAATATGTCTGCAGAAAACATCAACGAAAATACATCGAGTGGCGTTTGAATATTAACTGTCTCTTATCTTGGACTGGGATTGAAATTCGGTGAACCAGACCATTTCTTAACTGTAGCCCCCGGTTGACCTCTTCTTCGTAGATGCTCAGATGAGTCTAACAAACGTCGTTGCTTTGACGTAGGTTCAGTTTCTCTTTCTGCTCTTATTCCTCTTACATATTCACACGCAAACCTCGTGCTCCTCTTCTTCTTCTTATTCAATGACTGAAAATTCACTGCATGTGTCTCCGTCGGTAGACAACGCATCATCTTTAGATGCGTCTGATTTATCGTTTTCTAAATTACGATCTTCGTCTTCCAACAGCAAGGCAGATGAAATGAGCTGAGCACTACGTAAATTACAACGGTCGGACATCATAAATTTCAGTTGAAAAACACAATAGAAAATAGATCAATACATTTTCCTATTCATGCTACGTAATACCTGCTTCATATATAATTCAAGTTTTTCATTACATAATTTAATAACTTGCTTTTTAGATGACAATAATTGCAGAAAACTTGATTACCGTGGCATTAAAAAAAAATCACGAAAGCATCTTTCAGTGTTTTTTTAGCAAAGCAGCTGTTGAGTAACTGACGCCAAGCTACTAGTCAACGCTTACAATTATATATAGACGTAATTGTCGTACAAAATAGAGGTCGCTAAAGTGCGTGTCCTATGAGAGAGAGATATTTGAAATTTTTGATCTGCCCGATTTGTACCACAGTAGCCACAGAGAGTTAAATTTTAGTTTTTAATGCTTTTTTACTACATGGATAATGATTTTGAATAAAAATTCAAGTTGGTTTACACTTATTTGTACGGTGTTCTTACTTGTCCCGACCGTCACAACTCCTTGTCCCGACCATCGCAAACTTTGCAAATTTATGTAAAGAATATAGCAATTATTTACGAGTTTTTTATTATTTAATTTTTTACAACAAACTATTGCAGCACTTCTAAGGTATTTCATGCAAAAAGTATGAGTTTGAGACCTATGGACTGAATTTCAATGTTTTATCTTCTTATGAAGGGTGAGTGAGTTTGTGCATGTCCTGACCATCACTCTGATTCGGAAGCGAATTTAACACAGCCGCGACTAAACTGAAATTTTTAAGGTTGCCATATTAAAATCCGTTAAATTTGTCATAAAATGGCACATTAAATTTACGATATTTGTTGCTGGTAACTAAATGTATAGCGAAAGAATACTCAAAACATAGTAAAAATGTCCCGACTGTTATCGTGGAATGACCGAAAAACCAAACGGCTTTATTTAAGCATGCATTTTGATTTTTAAATCAGTAAGTACTGTTTATAACGAACTTCAAGGGACCGATAACTTTGTTCGTTATAAGCGATAGATCGTTATAAGCGATATTGTACTTTTGGCTATTTATTAATTTTTTATAAATAGATAAGCAATTAAAATTTTACTATTTTGTATGAACATCAGCCGGGACTTAAATTTTGGTTCGTTATAACCGATAGTTCGCAATAAGCGATGTCGTTATAATCATTACTTACTATAAATCTTACAAAACTGATATAATTTCAATCCTTAAAATTCTTAATTTTTTTTATCTCGCTTTTAAGAAGCGAATAATATTTAATTAAGCACTCATGAAGCACCTACAAATTCTGATGTTTTATCAAGAACTGAATTGTTTGCTTCGGAAATGTCCCATTAATTTCTTTTTTTTTTTTTATTTCAAACACTCGACTCGGGTTAATTAAAACCATGTTATAAGTTTCCAATGCTACTGTACATTAAAACTTAGGAGATCGTTGTTTACTCAAACAGATGTATTTGACAATATTCTTAAAATATATATTTAAATGAATAAATGAAAATACATGCTATTTGAAAATCCAACATTTAAAATAACATTTGTTGTGTTTATTAATCCTCGTATTTCTTGTAATGTCTTAAAGTTCAGAAGCTGAAACAGAAAACAAGTTTTCTAGTTTTATGTAAATATTTTAACATTTGCTAATAACTGTTCAGAGACTATGAAAATCCTTATTCAAAAATTAAGAATAACAGAGATTCTTAGGATTCCTGAGGTATCTTGCACCACAGTCAGCTTCTAACTTATTTAACACAATTATTAATATATGCTAACTTCTGCCGTTAGTTTTCGTTGTTAGCACGTCGCCTGCCATTGACTTCCGGCCCATAAACAATGCTGAAAACGCTTTTCCACCCACAATTAGGAAAAATTTACGCTGCGGTTTCGAAGCCATTTTTCCATTATACAAGCATATGTAATAGTAGGAAAAACTAGCGGATAGCTCGTTTTTGATGGATGTGTGTGGCTTGTTGTATCTTGCAAACAACAACAGTGGGGTAGATCATGAATATAAGTGGACAAAAGTAAATTTTTTGTTAGTTTTCGAGGTCGCTGAATTAATTTTGGACGATATTCCTACACGCTTTTGAGTGAAAAGGGGGTGAAAGGGGGAGTGAAGAAGAGTGGAATGACTTATTTAATTGTTTTATGTTGCTTCTGTTTAATCACAATATTAAATGTTCTGAACTAACTGTATTAATTAATGACCGAACACTGTGGAATAAGAAAATAAATTTAAAAATGCGCGTGTCCATGAGCACATAAAATTGTTTATCATATTGAAAATAAGCCAAGTTGTCGTTGAATTTGCACAGGATTATTCATTTATATAAAAATTTAGAGGACGACCGCATCTTCGTTGGAAAGACCAAGTAGAGGACAACCTGACGAAGCTTGGAATTTCCAACTGGTGCCAGCAAGCGAAAGACAGAAATGGCTGGCGCAAATTCTTAGATGAGGCCAAGACCGACATACGGTTGTAGCGTCAACTAAGTAAGTAAGTATCCTTTATAATTTCATTTTTATTTAATTGACAACTGAAACACTTTCATGTGAATTTTATCTCCTTAATCAATAAGGAGCGACAATTTTTTGAATATTTAGGCTTAGGACCCCTTAATACTTTTAATAAATATAAATAATTTTTAAAAATAATTTTAAACATAATTTTACATTCTACAACGACTCTTGGAATCCCCATTCATAAATATATTTCAAAAAATCTATTGAGATCCAGTTTTTATGTGTTTCCAAAGCAATGTCTGCAGCTTTAAGGTGCCTCCTTAGCCTTGGTATTTCAATCGTTAACTATTCTTTTTTGGACCTCATCATGAACTGTGACCAAACTTTGTATTAACGTCTGCAATTCATTTTCAGACGCAGTTAGCAATTATTTACTTCTTGTATTAATTTTGTTCCGTTCTGAAGTTCCCAATAAAACCTATCCAGACACTCTCTGATTTACAATTTATATTACATATTTTGCGGATTACTTAATAAAACCTTACTTTATATTATATGAAAAAAATTGTGGAATCATTCCAATTACATAGGTTAGCAGCTATTTCGCCCACCATATCTCACTATGATTTTCTCATGGAAGTTGGCCCACTAAACCCGAAAATCACATTTAAAAATTTTTTAATGGTAGCGTTTTCGAGATAAAAATTTATGAAATTTTTTTTTTCAAATTTTCGGAGCTGTTCTGACGTTTTTCACTATATCTGGAGTTTTATTTAACCGAATTAGCCAAACAAACACTTAACTTGAAGGTAAATAAACTTTAAACATTTTATAATTATAAAGTTTTCATATTTCAGTAGTTCAGATAGTAACGATGTTGATAAGTAAAAAATACGAATTTTTTACAAAATTCCGGGTTAAAAATTCACATATCGTCATGGAAAAAATAGAATTTGCCAAAATAAAATGTGCTTGTTCACATTACGTTTCATCAAAATAAAAAAACATGCTACTTTTGATTAAAATCCGTGCTTAAATGGGGAAGTTATGAATTTTTTAGTGGAATACCTAAATTCAGCTATTTGACAATTTAAACGTTTTTTCTTACTTTTAGTGCATGAATGAATTTTGTCGAGATTTCTAACGTATTTTTTAACCGAGCAAGCAATCCCAAACCAATTCATTTTGGGCGAGATTCTGAGCTTAGCCATAATATGCTTGATATCAAGCCCTAATATGATTGTTTATAATTTGATGTGAAAAATAAACATCTTTCTTCTGAATTCTTCTTTCGTTCAGGCAGTGATAACGCTCGGTATCGAGACTGTAGTGTTCTCATACATGATTTCATACATACTTGGATTTAAACCCATTTGCATTCTCATTTATATCCTTAATCACATTTTCATCTTCACATTTAAAAACACTTTTGTTATTTGCACTTTAACTTTTAAATAATTTTTATATTTAAGTTATCAAAAATTATATTGTGATCTATTATTTAAATTATAACATGAATTTCAAGTATTAGCCTTAGATCAAGTAAGTTTTTAAGAAGGTAACAACAAAAACAACCCGAAACAATTTTCAAAACATTAAAGCCGACGGAGAACGTCCGGTTGAAACGGATCCGGACATTAATGAAGAAGAAATATTCAGCGTGAATTAAAATAACTGTCGCACTTGTTTAATGCCATAAATCAAAAGCACTGTGTAAACTTTATTAAACAAAAATGTTGGTTTCTTAATTTAAGCATTGTTTATGACTCTTCATCATTAAATTTGAATTTTTCACCATTAATTCTTTTTAAAAATTCAAAACAATTTGTGAAAGACGAGCTTCAGGTATTTCTGAAATTTGATATTTTCATCAAACATCTGATATTTTCATTAATCGTCACTTAAATTTATGTCGTGTGTTTATGTTCGACATAATATAGTTATTTAAAACATGTTCTAAGTATTATTCCGAATTATTTTAAGGCCTTTTGCTATAAGAAGAAGGGCCAATTTGCCTTTTTCGGAAAAAGAGCCCCAAACCATGACTGACGAAACATTTTTTAATCTTTTAATGGTTTTTTTTTTCTTTAGAAATATCTCCCATGCAAGCTGCGTACACTCTATCATTTTGCGAGTTGTGGCTTGCTTGCAAAAATAAGAGTTTTTCGTCGGAAAATATGATACTGCAACCTGCGTGCCAGCGAAGAATCTCTGCACTTATTTCCTTTCTTTATTATTCGACCTGATATTTCCTTTATTATTGACAAAACTTTTGAAACGGTTCATGCAATAAGTGTGCGATTAATGCCAGAGTTGTAAAAAAACAACATATGTTTTTCAGTGTTGCTACTTTTTGTGTAATTGGTATTAATACAAGTGCGACAGTTACTTTGATTCACGCTGTAATTACGATAAACTTCTCTGTACTAAAAGTGCATAATGTAATTTTTTTATTGTTCGCTATATTACTTTTATATATTAAAGTAAATTTCATGTTTTAGTTTAACTTAACTAAATGTTTCTTGTTATTAAAAATTAATTATTAATTAGTTTTTATGATCTATTGAATAATTACATGAATTAAGATTGTGAGCTTTAGATCAAGTAAGTTTTCAAGAAGGCAACAACAACAACAACAACTCTGTATAGAGTCAATCACTTAGCTGACTAGACAGTCTGTTTCGGAAATCGCTACATTTTCCTCTTCAGTAGTCTTTGAGTGAGAACCACTAGCTTCTGGCGAAGCAAAAACTCATTTCATTTCTATGGTGCATTTCGACAAACTATCGAACACCAATGAATATTGAAATAAATGAAGAAGCAACTAGAACAGATGGCAACCCTTGATAGAGTTGATGGCGGTGATCTAACTGTCTAGTCAGCTAAGTGATTGCCTCTATACAGAGTTGTCGTTGTTGCCTTCTTGAAAACTTACTTGATCTAAAGCTCACAATCTTAATTCATGTAATTATTCAATAGATCATAAAAACTAATTAACATAACTATGGCGGAGCACGGCCAAATAAGTTTAATTAATGTCAAATTAATTAAATAATCTAATGATTGATCGGTTTTTCGGTCAAAGTCATGTGTAATTGAACATTTGGTTGTGAAAATAAGCCACCTTTTAGTTAGAACACTAGTTTCTGGCGAAGCAAAAACTCGTTTCATTTCTATGGTGCATTTCGACAAACTATCGAACACCAATGAATATTGAAATAAATGAAGAAACAACTAGAACAGATGGCAACCCTTGATAGAGTTGATGGCGGTGATCTATAAATAGCCTACTGCTTTGAAATGTCATATGATTAGCAGCCATACAATTCATAAGAATGAATTCCAAAATCTGTACATTCATATGCTAGTTTAAACAGTGAGTTGATCACAGCTTAATCACTCAAAGACTACTGAAGAGGAAAATGTAGCGATTTCCGAAACAGACTGTCTAGTCAGCTAAGTGATTGACTCTATACAGAGTTGTTGTTGTTGTTGTTGCCTTCTTGCAAACTTACTTGATCTAAAGCTCTCAATCTTAATTCAAAAATTAATTATATTTTTCATTATTATTTGGCTATTTGAGTCTTTTGAGACAGACAGTCTATGATAGATATACGGACATCAGGACAGAAAAAGAGCAACTAAGACATAATTAAATCAATTTTTTTGTTTTTCTAAGTTTTAAAACCGTAATTAAGCATTAAAAAATAAACTAAATGAAGGTAGCAATTATAATGTTACTTTTGGACTAGCTGTGTAAATAGTCATGAATATTTAACAACATAGCCAAGTGTACAACAGCCTTCAACAGTATTTACTTCCAATTAACTAAAACAACAATAGTGGTACACATTTTTCCGGCTTGTATTGAAAAAATTAAATCCAACTTTTTAATAAAACTTCAATGTTTTTTGCCAAACTAACTTCTTTCGAATATTTGTCTACATTTCCATTTGACAAAACGACTTGTCTTCACATAAGCCACTTAGATCATTTTCTATTTTAATAAAAATAGTTTTGACAAAAATACTTGTGTGGTAAAAGCTATTTTTTGTGTTAAGAATCTATTTGACAGATTATCTTGTCTCTTTCATTTTCAGTTTCAAAGAAAGCTGTAGCTCTTAGAGGAAAAAATATATCGCAAAATGTTTCCTTTATATTTGTGTATAATTTGTAAGTATAAGATTTCTTTCAATTACTATACCAAACAATTTTGCTAGGCATTTTAACAGTTTTTTCGCTCACCTCAAAAGTTGATGATTTAGAGAGAAGCTGTTTTGTCAAATGTCCACAGAAATATATTAACTTAACAAAATTTGTTTATTTATTTAAAAACTTGGAACTATCATTTATTTGTCCTCTCAATTCACAGGTAAATTAATGGAATTAAAATGTCTGGGAATGTTGAAACTACATAAATTACACTTGTCATAAATATTTTAATAAAAAACAACTCAAATAATAATACTCACTGAAGCTGGTTTCTCATACAATTCTTTTTTTAACTAAGCTGCAATAAAATAATAGTAAACACAATGTTTGCAAAGGAGAACTAAATAAATTTAACTTCTTCTCGTTCCAATAAATTGCTTCTTACTTCTTTTATTTTAAATATACAAATTAAAGCTAGCAATTAAATTCATGTAAATTTAAATAGATCACAATTAATTAAAACGTATGCAATTTTCATTTCTGTATAGAAATCGTATGCAAATTTAACGCTCGCCAAAACAGCATTGATATTATGACGTACATGGGCAGAACGCCAATTTTGTTTTACTCTTTTCCTTGTCTTCAGCGCAATCTTTGTATTCTTTCATTCTTGGTAAGAATGTATTGTTTTGTTCAGGTAGGTGGCATACGACCACGGATATCTTCTGAACACCACTATGAATTAGTATTAAATAAATAAAATATATTATGTGTAAGTTTATTCAAAAGAGAAAAACACGGAGAAAACTGTTTGCTAAATTTTTATTACACTCTAAAAACTGATTGAAAAATTTCTACAATAAATGTTGTGAAATTTCTATGCAGTGAGTTTTTTCAATTTTGTCTGAAAATCAGCGTCTTTTTCCAAAATATGTATATTTACTCTACTATTCACGCTATTTGAGCATATTTTCGCTCAGAGAGTCTTAAAATATGTATATATCTCTATCTTTCACGCTACTTTAGCGTGTTTTTGCTCAGAGAGCCCTAAAATATATATATTCTCTACTTTTCACGCTATTCCAGATATTATATTTTTTCTTCTTTTCACGCTATTTAAGCGTGTTTTCGATCAAAGAGTCTTAAAATATGTATATTTTCCCCACTTAACACTATTTCAGCGTGTTCTCGCTCAGATACTCCTAAAAATGCTCCAGCATCGGTATTTTACGCTTTCCCTTAAATAAACACCTCTGCTTAAACATCATATGATTTCAAAGAGTTTTTTCGAACAAGTTTCAAATTATATACAACTTAAACAGTAGATTGGTCACAGCTTAATTTCTCACCCCAACGATACCTCATTTGTTAAATTATGATAAATAGTTAAGAAGTTAGGGTTTAGCAGACTTTCTATCTTCTAGAGGGCGCTACATTAAATCTAATGTAACGTCACATGGCCTATAATCAGCAAACGATGAAAACGTTTCCAACAATACCTCGTTTGTCTAATTATGATAAAAAGATTAGAAGTTAGGGTAGTTTACAAGTTAGGGGTTTAGTTAACTTTCTGTCCTTTAGAGGGCGCCATATTAAATTTTATGTGATATCATATAACTTTTTTTATCGGACGATTAAAGCGCTCCCAACGCTACCTCATTTGCTTATGTCACTACACAAATAATTTTAAGTTCATGACTTGATGTCCTGTAGAGGGCGCTATATTAAATTTAATGTGACGTCACATAGCCTATAACCAGCAGACGATTACAGTTCCGCTAAAACAAAAAAAAAACTTGTTGATATTTCATTGGATAATCTCAAAATTCACATGACACGATTGTGATTAATATATTGACGGAAAAGTTGATGATTTTTCTAAAATACAAAATACTATTTTTTATTTTATGGTGAGTAGCAGAGATCTGCAACGAGTGATTCATACTTTGAGTATACTTATTCTATACCCATGATTTCTCTGTATTTTATATTCATTCATACTCATAAATATATTTATCATAGCCATAAGTACTTGACTCATTTTCATAGAATTGATATAAATCATACTCATTGGCTCCTGCGGCACAATGCTGGCATAACGCACAACGTTGTTTGAGGGAAACCCAGCCGGAAATTTAATAACATGTCTATGTTGCCAATAGTTCTAAAATAAGTTGATTATAAGTAATGCGAATATACAACTTTTTAAACCGATTACGAAAATAACGAATTCTTCAGAAAAACAACTTTGACTTATGTTTTCTATGCCCTGGATGCTGTAAAAAGTGGAATTGTACGTGCGTGAGATATTATTCATTTACTTTTACTCTATATTCATAAAAACAATTAATATTTACATTTTTAGTATTGTCAGTAAAGCTTTACATAATACACATTAAATTAATACACACAATTGAAGTGGTTTTGCCATACTGTACAGCGCACGCCATACTGCTTGTCCGCAACGCTTTCTACGAACTGGTGAGTTAAACATCACAAGTTTTTATCTCTCTCTCTTCTGAAATTGCAAAAACGTGCTACCAGATTGTGAACGTAAGCGCCATACCTAATGAAATAAAAGCGGCAAAGAGCTAAAATAATGAAAGCACACGCGTTTTCATTATTGTTCATGTTGCTGCGTTATCTATATCTATAACAAAATGATGGCGGAAAACAAGAAAAAATCGCATGCCCGACGAACATATTCTTCAATTTGAACGCTAGCTTTTTCCAACAGGTTCGCCTCGCCATTTTGTTCGACGAACAAGTTCGGTAATGTGTAAGCCCTTTAGTCAGGGCTGGGCATTTTAAAACAGTCACATTTTATTATGTCTTATAAGTATTGGTGAGCTCTCGAATAGCGCACACTGAGCGAAATAGTTTTCACAATTATCTAGATTTGCAAGTTTGTATGTTAATGCCCCCACACATACTGTAATGCGTTTATTTTTTATTTTTAGTCATCGGTATGGTTCACTATTTCTTGTCTGTCATTATTGCTTCATCATTTTCTTCTAAGTAAATATATTATATTAGTTTGCTTGCAGTGGCAAATTACACATTCTGCTTCTCTGCAGAACAGAAATCGAATTGCGATTCAGGGCACCATGAAAAATCACCCAAAAAAAAATTAAAACTCGCCCAACTGAAAAATGGCATAAAATGATATGAAAAATTGCCCCAAAAAATAAAATGAAAAATCGCTGAAAAAAAAAAATAAAAACCACCCAATAGTAAAATGAAAAATCGCCCAAAAAAGAAAAATGAAAAATTACCCAGTTTTGTATGAAGAAATTTTGATAATTTAGTTTTCTGTTTTTAATAAGAGGCCTTCGGCCGCTGCTGGGGGATAACAATCCTCAGTAAGGCTAACACCGGCTTCGCTGTCTACAGTACTTCTGGATATAATTATTTTTTTAATAGGTGGCCTTCGGCCGGTGCAGGGACATAGCCCCAAGGAACATAATCTTAAATTTAAAATTTGTACATAGCCCCAAGGAACTTTCCGAATTTATAACCGCTTAATAAGAGGACCCAAATTTGGGATAATGTCCCCTTTTTAAGCGGTCATAATCCACAACAAATGTTTTGCATTTTTCTTTGTAGAAATGTTTATATTAAGGCCGCGTTTATAGTTAGTGGATCTCAAAAAAATTTATTTGCCCTTGTACGGTGATAACAACTTAAATTTTTCAAATAACTATTAACTTATTTACCTAAATGATGGAAGAAGAAAGCACCGCGGCGATTTTTAATAAAAATTTTTCAAATGTTTACTAAGTATTTAAGTAAGGTAAATATGCCTGAATTAACTACTTTCCGTACAAGGGCAAATTAGTTTATCGCAAAAAACACCATAAAAAAACATTGATTTTACCTTGTGGATGTTGTTATCACCATTCCTTACAAGGGCAAATTATTTTATCATTTTATCTGAATTAACCAAAATAACATTTCAAAAATTCATATACGATTTAAAAAGTAAAAAGTAACAAGCATAAAAATGAAAAATTGCCAAAAAAAAAAAATGAAAAATCACCCAAAAGTAAAATGAAAAATCGCCCAAAAAATAAAAATGAAAAATCACCCAATTTTGTATGAAGAAATTTTGGGCGGTTTTTCATTTATTTCTTGGTTGATTTTTCGTTGGGCGATTTCTTATAGCCCCGCGATTCAGAGCCAAACATTTTTTTAGGTGGGTTTTTTTTGTTTTAATATTATTACAGCCAAATATATACGAATCATTAAAATTATAATCAAAGCTTCAAAAAATTAAGTATCAAAAAATTAATGAATACAAATAATATGAAAAAAATATTGCAAAAGATCTTAATAGGCAATAGGTATGAATTATATTAAACCTTAATAAAAAAAAATATATATGCATAAGAATTATAAATCCACAAACCAAGAGTGGATAACCAATTTAAGAGTGTACATAAAATTTCCGATAGATTTTCACAGCATCACCGTCAGCGAACGACTGAATTATATTCTCTTCTGTTGTGAGTTTTGTGTACGTGCATATTAATGTTTTTTAAAACTTACATTTTCAGAAAAAAACTATTTTTTTGTGAAAAAACTGGAACTAAAAAAAAATAACTAAAACATATATTTTTAAAATGTGTGCTTTAAACTTTTTATTATTGTATTCGAAATAGAGTATTTAAATTAAATTAATAATGAAACAAAACAAAAACAATCGAATTCATTAACTAAAATCATTTGAATTAACAGTTTATTAAAAACTTAAAAATTTGTATAAATAAACATTTTATACATGAATTAAGATTGTGAGCTTTAGATCAAGTAAGTTTTCAAGAAGGCAACAACAACAACCACAACTCTGTATAGAGTCAATCACTTAGCTGACTAGACAGTCTGTTTCGGAAATTGCTACATTTTTCTCTTCAGTAGTCTTCGAGTGATTAAGCTGTGATCAACTCACTGTTTAAACTAGCAGAATGTACAGATTTTGGATTTCATTCTTATGAATTGTATGGCTGCTAATCATATGACATTTCAAAGCAGTAGGCTATTTATAGATCACCGCCATCAACTCTATCAAGGGTTGCCATTTGTTCTAGTTGCTTCTTCATTTATTTCAATATTCATTGGTGTTCGATAGTTTGATAGTTGATCACAGCTTAATCACTCAAAGACTACTGAAGAGGAAAATGTAGCGATTTCCGAAACAGACTGTCTAGTCAGCTAAGTGATTGACTCTATACAGAGTTGTTGTTGCCTTCTTGAAAGCTTACTTGATCTAAAGCTCACAATCTTAATTCATGTAATATTCAATAGATCATAAAAACTAATTAACATAACTATGGCGGAGCACGGCCAAATAAGTTTAATTAATGTCAAATTAATTAAATAATCTAATAAGTGATCGATTTTTCGGTCAAAGTCATGTGTAATTGAACATTTGGTTGTGAAAATAGCCACCTTTCAGTTAGAACACTAGTTTCTGGCGAAGCAAAAACTCGTTTCATTTCTATGGTGCATTTCGACAAACTATCGAACACCAATGAATATTGAAATAAATGAAGAAGCAACTAGAACAGATGGCAACCCTTGATAGAGTTGATGGCGGTGATCTATAAATAGCCTACTGCTTTGAAATGTCATATGATTAGCAGCCATACAATTCATAAGAATGAATTCCAACATCTGCACATTCATATGCTAGTTTAAACAGTGAGTTGATCACAGCTTAATCACTCAAAGACTACTGAAGAGGAAAATGTAGCAGTTTCCGAAGCAGACTGTCTAGTCAGCTCAGTGATTGACTCTATACAGAGTTGTTGTTGTTGTTGTTGCCATCTTGAAAACTTACTTGATCTAAAGCTCACAATCTGAATTCATGTAATTATTCAATAGATCATAAAAACTAATTAACTACACATTTTATATTTATATGAATGTAAATGCCATTACCAATTTTTGAGATCATAGTATATTACATCGTTTTTTAAATAGTTTTACACATTAATAAATCTCATTAATTTTAGTGGAGCAATTTAAGAAATGTGGAGATGATTCCAAATTTTTTCATTACAAAGGAAAGTTGTTTATGCTGTTTTATCAATTTCTGAAGCACCAGCAAATGCAGAAAGCATTTTTATTCAAATCTATGGTAATAAACTCAAAATCAGAAATAAATCTTATTTAAACATTTTCTGAAATTTTGCAATGGAAAGACTGTTTAAGAAAAATCGAACAGTCATAAATGATAAAATTATGATGAGATCTGAAAAATCATATTTTTTTTTATACATATTTTGATCAAACCTTTTTATGATTTCTGATGATTTTTTGAAATTTTAGCAGTTCCAATCGTTTTACCAGAAAAAATCTTTAGTTTAAAGAATCCCACATTTCTGATTTTTGTTTTAGAAATATTTATTTGTGAAAAAAAGTTCTACATTTGCTGTTGCTACAGGTATCGTTAAAACAACATAAACTTGTTTTCTAAGTAGTGGAAAGACTTCGGATATAGCTCCACGTTTACGATCAAAAATTGCTTTCCAAAAAATTTCAATATTGTTTTCATGCAGTAAATTCAAATCACTGAAATTAATGTGGCCCATCTCATGCTCATCATTGTCAATTTCTTGCAATTTTTCTGAATGGATGACATTAGGTAGAAAAATGCACAAATTGAAAATAATGAAATCTTGCCTTTTTAAAATTTTAGTAGGTGCGAAAAGTTCGACACATTTTAGAAAATCATTCCCAAAACCAAACAATTGCATAGCTCAACATAAAATTTTAAGCAATGTTCTCTAAATTCCATTTCATCTGATTCGAATAATTTATATTCTCCTAAATAAATGTCTTTAGGATTTTTTAAAAACTTGGAATCATTTGCATCAATTTCTTTGCAGTTTTTAAAGCAAATATATTCATTAGAGTGGACCTTATTTGTATGGGGAAAGTTTACAAGGGCTCAAACTGCGCTAATGGATGAAAACAAAATTCGTGTAAAATTTAAGTAAGATAGGATGCATTAAACCGCGCACATGGCTTAAAGTTTGCACAAGTGCTTAAAAGAAAAAAAAATTTTTTAATATTTTCATTTGCAATTCCATTTGGAAAAAGGAAATTGTTCGATTTTTTGTTTTCTCCAAAAATTTTTTAGTTTAATAAGGGTATTCACCTCAAATTACTTGAATAACTCAGGGGGACAAAGATTTCAGAAAAGCTTATCTCAAAACCTGGTGATGCTAGAAAAAAAGTAACAAGAGTTTTAAAATAAGGCACCAAGATTAATCGAAAATAATATAAATATTGCTGTGAAAATAAAAAAAAATTTTTGTCCCCCTGAGTTATTCAAGTGATTTGAGGTGAATATCCTTATTAAACTGAAATTTTTTGAAAAAAATAAAAAAAACTTAATTCCTTATTCCAAATGGAATTGCATATGAAAATATTAAAAAAAAATTTTTTCTTTGTGCAAACTTTAATTTTTTATCATCAATTACAACAGTTTGAACCTTTGGGGTGGTCTTTTTAAAATAAGGTCCCTTCTAATATTCATATATATTGACCGACAAGACTTGACGAATGGAAATCAAGACAAAAGAACAGAAACAACAAAAGCAACAATAATAGCAACAGCGCTACCACATAAATTATTTTTTGAAAGGGATTGAAAAGTACTAGTAGCAGCTCCAAATGTTACTTATATTTTTTTAGTAACATACAGCTGTTTTTATTTACTGAATTTAATTCATAAAACTAGTAAGCATTGTTTTAATCGTAAAAACTTGAAAAACTGGGTAAAATAAAAAAACTTTTTTTTTAGGGAAATACTGGAAAACTGTCTACCCTCTCAAAAAACAGGCAAAAAAGTTTTATCTGTCCATATGGTAACACTGTGTACATATAAGAACTTACGCTCAGAGAGCGCTCAGTGAGCTACGGGGAGCCCAGCGCTGCTCTAAGTACTTTATGAGTATCAGCGAGTCATTGAGTAAATTGATCATAATTATTATAATTTAAGAGTGGATAGGATATGAGTAGCATGTGCTCAAGGTTGAATATTTACTTATACTCTGAATGCCAAAAAAGCGACTCATTGCAGTTCTCTGGTGAGTGGTTTAGATTCTAGATCAATAATACTCTAGATCAATAATAGATCAAAAACGTAAAACACCCTGTATCTTGAAAATTTTACAATATAGGAGGAAACTGAGTACAGATTTGGAACCAGTGTTGAAAATATATATAGGAATGATAATGGGTTTACCGGATCCGAAATTTTAAGACTAGTATTATCTACTAGTAGTAGATCACTACTACTATATTGACCGCAGCTATATACAAACCGGACAAACACATGTACCGCTCCTTTTGCTTCGCCGCAGTCGGGTAAAAAAGAAAAACGGCAAAGATCGAATGTGCGTAGATTATTGTGAGCTGAAACGATAGCACGATTCTTGATATATTTCCCTTGCCTTTGATATCGGATTAAATAAATAGGCTTAATGGGTGTTATTATATTATGGCAATTAGCTACCACCAACTACCTGTCCATCCTGATTCAATAAAGAAAACCGCGTTTGTAACGCCGGAGGGCCAAATTGAGTATCTTTCAATGCAGGCCTGCAGCCAGACCAAGAAGACAGAGGGGGCAGGCATGAATATTGGGGGAAAATTTTTTGTTTTTTCATTTAAATAAAAAAAACAATTTTTTTAACGTGTGAAATGAATACATTACACATATTTATTTATTTATTTTATTTATTTATTTATTTATTTATTTATTTAGATAGGTATACATTGTACAAATAAGATTTCTCTTTTTTAAGTTGTACAACCATTGAATTAACTTTGAAATTGAGTGATAATGATAAATACAATAATGATTTTAGAATTAAGGTGAGTTAAACATAAAAAACTTAATTAATTATAAATGACTTGAACATTGACTTAAGCTAAGTACTCTTGAAACTTAATTAGACATGAAGATTCAGAGAAAGTTTGAAGAAAATGCAGTTGGAAAAGAAAGAAAAAGTTATTGAGAACTAGTAAAATGTTGAAAAAGTTTATGTTTGAAAGTGTTTGCGTTATCAAGCCGTTTTAAATAAGTGGGAAGCGTGTTCCACAAATTTATCGCATGAACAAAAAAATGTCGGGAAGTGGTTAAATATTTATGTGATGGTACGATGAGTTGCGCAGTTCTTTGCGTCCTCGCAAATCTTATTATTTCAAATAGATAATTTGGTTCCTTAGTTTTTATTAAATTATAGAGCATTAATATGGTACGATAATCCAAAAACTCGTTTATCGAGCAACCAGTAATTTTAATGGTAAAGGTGGAGATGTGAGTTTGTCTGTTGATATTGAAAAACAGTTAATTTTATAATATAAGCATGGATATGTAGATCTTTTTATACAAGAGATTAATACATAAAAAATAATATAAAAATTAATTCAGGAAATGAAATGAAGGTAAAAATTCAAGATTTATTTAAAGTGGCTAACATAACATATGTATAAGACATTTTTTAAGTAAAACAAATAAAAAATTTAATTAACCCGCATCCGTCGTTTGCATCAAATTGATGCAAATTTTTTATTCAGATTTATATATTAAGAACAAACATGCATGTTTTGATTTAAATCTTTTGCTTCTTTAAATTTTTGCTAGAATTTAGATTTGCAGTTTTTCTTATTTTAAAATTAATAAGCATTCATCATGCATAAAAAATTTAATAATTAAAAACAATTCAATGAATTATATATTCCTTTTTTATCTGCATCAAATCGGTGCACAACGTGCCTTTCATTTCTAGAAAGTTCCTATGGATGCGGGTTAAAAATTATTAAAATTAAAATCTTATTTTATGGTAGCAAATTTTGGCGACCCAGTAAGAATTTGAAAAGTTGTAACAAATTGTCTGAAATGTTTTGTTAAACAAATTAAATATACATATTCAAGTCATGAATAAGGTGAATGTGTATATTTTTTGTTATTTTAAACTAAACTAATTTTAAAACAATAAACAAATACATCTACAAAATGCATATTAATTATTAATTTCAAGTTTTTCATTGTCTGATTTGGCCAGGGGGGGAGAACGGCTGTAGTAGGGGGGAATCGCCCCTTGCACCACCCTGGCTACAGGCCTGTTTCAATGCTTTTTGAGTTGCGAAATGCTACTGCCGTGTTCCCACGTGCTGTTATAAAGGCTCTTGGTGAACTTGCTAATACCTATGCTGTAGTTTATTTGGATGATATTCTGGTTGTAGGCAGTCACAGCTAGCGTTGATGAAAGTTTGGAAAGAATTCGGGTTGCCTTAAGTACCCTTGTAAGAGCTGAGTTTTCATTTAATATAAAAAAATGTCTTAAATGTTGTTAAGTACATTAAGTAAATGTTGTTGTCAGAGCTGAGTTTTAATTTAATATAAAAAAAAAATGTTTTTTTTTTAAAGAAAGTTGATTATCTTAGACGTGAAGTAAGTTGTGGCGAGGATAGAACCAATCCAAGAAAAATAGAGGCATTGGTAGTATTACCTCCTCCAAAAACAGTTAATGAGTTCAGTCAGTTTATTGGGCTAGCACTATACTTTCGGCAGTTTGTGCCTAAGTTCCATTGGCTTCTCTTTATGCATTGACAAGTTCTTCGAATAGTTGCCTTGATTGGAAACCTTCACATGAGGATGTTAGGCAGAAAATAATTTCTGTTCTTACAAATGAGCCTGTTTTGACCATATTTAATCCAGATAAGCCCATTTAATTGCATACGGATGCAAGTGCTATAGGATATGCACAGTGGTAATATCCAGCCAAAACATCATAACTTCTTTATGCCATTTTTTAAATTTGAATTATACCATGTGGTTTAAATAGCTCAATATGGATTGATATATGTTTAAAAATGTTTGCCACGCCGCTTAATACCGCCCTATCGTTATTTGCAGATTACGTCACCATATCTTGTCCAAAATTATTAAGATATATATAATTTTATATGGGTTTTTAATCCTAATTTGTAATTAAAGGTATTTCAAAAAGTGGAAGTAATTTTCTTATTTATTTTTTTTTTGTTTAGTTACCTTTACATTTTTATTAAGTACATAAATACATATAGAAACAACTAAAAATAACTAAGTTACCATTTACAAGGCTTCTGGCAGCAAATCTAGTTTTATATTTTATTTTTTACTCTTAATTGATTTATTTAAGGATCAGATGATACTAAGAGATAGTGTAGGATATCTTCTTTGTTCAATTTTCTTGAAAAATTTCTGCTATTGTTTAGTCTTGCAGACTTGAATATTTTGTTTGAGGCCTCTTAAGCTTTATCAGACATCGCGGATATTGCGATGCCAACATGTTCAATTATTTCTGCGCCATGAATCAGCACCTTATGTACAGACGAGGGCATAGTGTACCACCCATATAAGTTTACATAAATTAGACTTGTTTCCTCACAATATATTTTGAATTTTTATATCTTAATTTCTTGTCCAGAAGCAAGTATTTGCAAGATACAATAAAACTATTTTATTAGACCGTCTTCAATATTTAAAATGTCTGAAACTTCGACATAATTTTTAAAAAAGTTCGATCAAAGTTTCCATCATTTGAGTTGGCAGTGTCAGGTCAAGGCATATCCACACAAATTTTATTTCTTTTTCTGATCTCTATTTTAATACATTTCTTTCTATTTTATTTAAGTACTTTATTATCATTTCAAGCAAACGACTTCTTAAGATCCAGGTTATACGAAATGAGGAGCAGACATTCCATGAATCTTATTCAACAATGAAGAGTGCTAAGACCAGACTGATAATTACTTTCATTGGGTATTAATGATTTCACAAACGCATTGTTGTTCATATCACTCGGCTTTGCATTGCAAATATTGAATGACCTTGAAGACTTTTGTGCGCTTAAAATATTGGCAACTTTACCATTGAACATTGTGCACATAAGATTGTTACTAAATTTGCGAGTATCATTAAACTCAACTTCAGTTGCCAACAAATTATTAATTTCTTCACACATTTCGCTGCATTTCTTTTGCACATTTTCACTTACATTTGTATAAAAATAGTTTTTTCATCCACATTTCCAAAATTTATTTCATCCTTCCACTTTTGATTAAAGATATGCTGGCCACTAGAGCCATCCATTCCCCACTTTTCTGTCAATATTATTTTTTATTCTGAGACTTTTTTTAGGTTTTCATAAATTGATTGAAGAATTCTCGACGTGGTGTGGTTTAAAAGACTTTGAAGATTAATAGATGCATCAGTCTCTTCTATGATAATGTTATCTGGTTAGCATTCTTTTTCCTTTGTAAAATTTTAGTGTATGGTGGATAATCAACGCCGTAGATAGGTATTTGATAAGGGGGGTTTTACTGAAGCGAAAATTTTTTTTAATTTTTTCATTTACCCTACGGATTTTTGAACGTTTAATAACTTTCCGAATTTCTTAACCGATTTCAGCAATCGAAGTTAAAAGCGTTAATGACAATTTATTTATTCTAAGTGCAGTCTTCGCTGAAAATCTTAATATTGAATGAAAATTTCTGTCATTCAATTCAGGCTCCCTAAGCGCAATAGGACCCGAATCATTCGTAGTTGTCATTTGTAACACTACTGAAAAATATTAATGATAATACTAGGTACGGGTTTCGCTCTTTAATTCTATACTTAGTTTTTTGTTGGGTATTTGTTTTATTCGAGAAGATTACTTTATTTCTTTAGCATCTTTTAAATTTATGAATATCTTTGTAAGTAAGTACTCAATTCCTGGTCGCCTCTGTCTACAACCTGCATACAAAAGAAAACTGAACTAAACAATTGAATTTCGTCTTCTGAATAATACGCAAGCCACTGGTTCTCGCTTAACCATTTTTTCTGAAAAGATGACTTCCTATTTTTCGTTTCCAAGACAGTAAGCTTGTCATTTTTGCAATTTGATCTGTCTATGTTATACTGATTAGGCTTGAAAATTACCAACGTAATTTCATCAAGCTTAATACAATTAGTATGATGAAGTTGGAATGTCATCTAAGCCTCCAGATGATGATTGTTGTTATTCTGTCTCAATTTGGGAATCATCCATAAAGTCTTACGTTAAACCGAAAAAAATAATTAATTACAATTATACTTTTTGATATAAGAGATAATGTAGTTATTAAAAAATATAGACGGGTTCAGGGCTGACCTTCACACGACCTTTTCCTGCTAGATCTTAATTAAGATTAATTTAGATGAAAATGCTTAGCTATTGCGAAAAAACATTTATTTTCATTTTAAGACAATGCAAACAAATTTAACTATAATAAACTTAACGAATTATTCTATAAATAAAGTCATATATTAAAAAAATTCAAGTGTGCAGCGTTGACTGCGAGGATCTTCGATGCACTCAACAAAAGTAAGGGACTTCGTTGGTCATGTGAAGATTGCAGGTTTACAAACGTTGAGATCTTTAAACTTATTTGACAATTTCGGAAAGGGTTTTTGGAGGTAGCTAATGATCTAAAGGGAACACAAGATAGACTCAGTGAATACGAAGATTTGTTTAAAAAGTTGAAAATTATGGATGAAGCTTACAATTCTCCAAAACGTAAACGTTCAAACAAAGTTCGTAGCTCAGCTAAAACTATTGATATAGCCATGCCATAGCCCAATAATAATACTGTTCTACTTTCTACTGTAACTGTTTTTCCCTAATGTGAACATAAAGCTTGAAGATCAATCAATTGGAGCTGTCAATACTGATCTAATGACTGATAATATCGCACCAACTCAGGTCGCTGCGTCAGCTGATCAGATTTTTCCTTCTGTTGAAGCAATACCAATCATAGAGGTAAATGCTGATCCTGGTTTCTACAGGAGCGATACCGAAACAAATATCGAACAGCAGTATCAAAGCCTCTGTTCATAAAGAACTTGTGGTTATTGAGCCTGTAAAATCTATATTTGTTTCTCGTTTTGCAGCTGATACATCCGGGAAGAAGTGTTATTTTATATAAACTCTAAGCAGAATGTTGTAAATAAAAATATCTCTGTTTACAAATTCAATTTTTTATACGAGCGTATCACGTCCTCTTTTAAAATATCTTTGCGTGGTGATCTTTTTCACAAGGTATTAAAAGTTTTGGCCTGACAATACGATGGTGCATGAATTTACTTCTAGACCTCGCCCTACAACTTCCTTGGCTACTTTTCCGGATCTTAATAAGAATCAAAAAAACTAGATTGTTGCTTACAGTTCCTTATCCTTTACCAAAACTTTCGTGGCATTAACACAAAACTAAATAATATATTAATTTTGAGTCACAACCTTCAAATTTAATTGCTTTTAGTGAGACTTGGCTGAAACCTAACACTCTAAATACTGAAATTCTGTGCAACAAATTTAGCATATACCGCAAAGATAGAAACTCCATTCCTGGTATTTGCTCTAAAGGTGGAGGTGTGTTGATTGCAGTCAAAGCGACACATTTCTCTGAAGAGTTATTAATTCCAGAATCCTTGGACATTGAATTCTGTTGTGTTCATGTTAAGTTTGGTTCCTTGAGCCTTTTTATTACATGCTCATATATTCCTCCCCTTTCTACCTTAGAAGTTTATAGCAAACATTTGGCTTCTAAACTGCAATCTAATTATCATATTTTAATAACTGGAGATTTTAACCTGCCAAACGTTTCTTGGAATTGCTGTTCTGAAATTCCTGGAATATTTGTACCTTCATCTGAGAGTTTATTTATTTAATTTAAATTTAGTCTACTGATCAAGATCTTACAGACTATTTCATAATTACAAAAATATTTCCACCAGTAATAAGAATAATAGATACAATACTATGATATAATACTAGTGATAATTATTTAAACATTTCAAAGGCATTCCTTTTAAAAAGATTAAAATCATTACTAAAATCAATGTTATTCGCAATGAAGTTACAATACATCAAGCATCTAGATATTGGCTCATTCATGCCATAATTAGTTCTATGAAATGGAACGTAAAATAAAGCACTCTTCCTTAATGGTCTTAACGGAGCATAGAACGGAATTAAAGTTAGTAGTTCCGGACAATTAATATTGCTATCTAAGATTCGCTTAATAAATAAAACGCTCTGTGCATTTCTTCTTTGCGACAAGTGTTGCAAGCCTAATAAATTGCAACGCTCATTGTAAGATGGCATATTCTCGAGAGAAAACCTCCGGCGTAGAGCGAATCTTGTGATTTTTTTTTGAATTCGTTCAATACGACTGCTCTCACATTCATAAAAAGGGTCCACACAATACTTGAGTATTCAAGTTGAGATCTTACTAAACTTACGTAAAGTGTTTTTGCTGTCAAAGGATCTAAAAATTCTTTCGAATTTCGTTTTAGAAATCCAAGGAGAGAACAGGCTTTAGATACTATGAACTCACGATGGTGGCTAAAAGAAAGCTTGGTATCAAAATATAAACCTAAATCTTTAACAATTTTGTCTCTCAAGAAGACGTTATTGTTTCCATAAGAATAATTATATAAAATTGGATAGTTCTTATGGGAGTAAGTCAGAGCTTTACATTTATAATAATTTAAATTCATTCCATTCCTATTGCACCATAAGAGAAATGATCTTATGTCTTCCTGTAAATTGAAGCAGTCAGAAATATGTCCAACTTTAATAAAGATTTTCAGGTCGTCCGCATATAACAAGCATTCGCTGAACTTAAAAATTTGTGGAATATCATTTATAAACAAGTTAAAAAGCAGGGGACCTAAGTGACTAACTTGAGGCACGCCTGAATTAACAACAATTGGGTTTGAAAACTTGTTATCAACTCTAACAACTAATAGTCGATTCGATAAATAGGAAGAAATCCATTCCAAAAATACGGAATGAAGCCCCAATTTTTCAAGTTTTAGCAGTAGTATCGAATGAACCAAACTATCAAATGCTTTAACGAAGTCGGTATAGAGAACATCAACTTGCAAGCCATTTTCGACAGAATTGATACAAAAATTTGTAAAAATTGTAAGATTAGTGTACGTTGATCTACCCGCGAAAAAACCATGTTGTTGCGTTACAATATAATTTTTGATCTCAGAAAACAGTCTCATATTAACAATCTTGTCTTAAATCTTAGGAATAACTGATAGCTTAACAATCGGTCTATAGTTTTCTATTAAAAATTTTTGACCAGATTTAAAAATTGGACATATAAATGCAGTTTTCCATTCATCTAAGAATATACCAGAAGAGAGTGATTTATTAAATATAAGCGCTAAAGCAACAAAAAGTGTCGAAGCGCATTTCTTAAAAAACACCGGAGGAAGCAAATCAAAACCAGCACCTTTGTTCGTGTCCAAACCTCGCAAAACTTCAAAGACTTCTTCGTATGAAATTGTCATACTTGACATATTTACAATTTGGGTAATGCTTGAGAAATCATCATGGTTATTTGGCAATGCAGCATTATTGAAAACAGACCCAAAGAAGTCTGCAAACAGTTCGCAAGATTCTTGTGAACTATTCGAAGATTTGTTTTTGTACTCCATAGATTTCGGAAGTCCATGAGATTTTCGTTTGGAATCAATAAATACCCAGAAAGATTTAGGATTTGATTTTATTCCAGATTCGATAGAATTCAAATACTTTTTATATAAGAAGTTAGAAAGAAAGTCAAATTCCTTACGACGTAAAATAAAATTTGATTTATCAGCATCATCATTTGTTCTCTTAAATTTTTTATGAGCTCTATTTCTTAAATTTTTTAGATGTAGTAATCGAGAATTATACCAGGGTAGGTTAAATTGCCGATAAAATTTTTTGATTGGTACATATAAATATAAACCTTCTTCGAGAACTTTTTTGAATGTGAAATACATCGCATATAAATCCATAGAATTGAAAACTATTATCCAATTTATAGAATCAAAATAATTATTAAGCGCAGGATAGTTAGCGTTCTTGAAATCATAAGATAAATTGGTAGAATTATCAAAAATATTATTTGGTTTATAAAAACTGAATTTCAGCTCGAGTGCCTTGTGATGAATTGACTCGCGAGTAAGCGGCATAAGACACATATTCATGAAGTATTTAAGATCATTTCTAATAAAAACTAAATCCAAAATTCGTTTCAATTCGTTTTCAAATTCATTGATCTGAAACATATCTAAGGAATAAAGGGAGTCACATAGTAACAACTCGACATCTTTTTTAACATTAAAAGGCATTAATATTTTGTCATCACTACTATATTTCCATTCAATGTTACTTAAATTGAAATCTCCTAAGACACAAGGAGTTTGCTGAGGGCTTAAAGACGATACAATATTAGAAATATTAAAAATATGGTCATTATATAAATTATAATCGCTATTTGGTGGAATAAAACTTACAATAAAAACAATTTTATTGATGCTGGTTGAAGGATCATTGGCAAATTTAACTGCAACACAAGTTTGTTCAATATTATCATGCTCGCGAGGTAAGCGAATTACTCTGCTGGCATATTTTGATGAAACTGCTATTAATACACCGCCTCCTCTCGACATACCTGGGCAAAGTATGCGGTCTCTACGGTATAATTCATAATCCGCGTCAAATAGTTCTTCAGAACAAAAATGTGACGTTAACCAAGTTTCCACAAGAGCTATTACGTCGAAATCGTGAGCTGCTGCGGCAGAAAATAATTGATTGGTTTTAGTACGAATACCACCAACATTGTGAAAATAAAGAGAAAAATAGCTTTGATGAACAGATGACGCTGATTTGTTTAAAGATTTAGATTCTATTTTGTTTTCATTTTCCTCGGTTTTGGCCGAAAATTTTTAAACACAGATACTTTTATGCTTTTTTGCCAAAGCGATGGATTGAGGATTGTTTCAATAAATTGCTCAGCAACACCGAGTTTAAATGATATTTGCTTTACATCTTCACGAGCAACGCCTTTTTTTATAAGTTTGTAGCACGCAAGATTTTTCTCTTCAATTTCCGTGTGTTTAACGATATAATTTATAATATCACGCTCAGAGACAGTTGACTTAAAAGCAGATAGATGAACAAACCTCAGTTTAGGGACAACTTCTAGCTCATGGTTGTTGTTAAGACCAACAACAAGTACTTCTTGAGAGTGTCGTTTGTTTCTTTTTTTATGTTCAGGAACAACAACAGCATTAGAAACACCAGGTGTAGTGTGGACGATATGAGCGCCAGTAGATAAATCAGCTGTTTTCTCGATAGCAGAAACAACAGCAGCATAGGAAGCACCAGCAGCGCTAGTACAGCGAGACCCAGATGAAATAGCAGGAACAATCGCGGCAGTTAAGTCAGCTGTTTTCTCGACAGCAGGAACAACAACAGCATTTAAAGCACTAGCAGCAGCGTCAGCTCTGCGAGAGCCAGATAAGATTGCAGGAACAACAGTAGTAGACAAATCAGCTGCATTCTCGACAGCGGGAACAACAACATTTGAAGCACTAGCAGCAGCGACAGCACTGCAAGAGCCAGATGATAAAACAGCGGCATTTAGAGCGCGACTAGCGCGAATAGAGTCGTCAATATCATCAATAACGACCACAGGCACAATCTGAGAGGCGAGCGCAGAGATAGAATTTGACTCAGCATCTGCAGTGGGAGTGCTGCCACCAGAAACCGATTTTGAGGTGCGCCCACGAGAGTGAGTGGCTCCACGAGACGTTTTGTTTACTTTACCAACTGTTTTTCGCACACGCAGGCGGGGAAGATCCGAAGAAGCAGAATTCTCAGCAGGAGAAACAGCAACCTTTTTGACATCGCTATGAGAAAGATGCGTTGGGTCAGCAGCAGCAGCAGTAGTTGCAGCGGCCTTTTTAGTATTTACATTAGAGAGATGCGTCGGGTCATTGCCCTTGCAGTACATAAACTGCTTGCACATATTTTTTAGATCGTTAACATCGTGAACTAGTCTGTCAATAACTGAGTGAAGGTCACCAGGTTTAATTAAACACTGATCACAATAAAAAAAGATATTAGAGTGATTTGATATCAGCTCGCATTGATTATCGCTTAAGCCGAAGCAATGTTTATGACACTCAACTTTACACGAATTGCAAGCAATGAACTCGCTGGTATTTATGCACTTGGAGCATTTATTACACAGCATGATGTACGTCTGATTAGAATCGCGACTAAACAGAGACCGCGACTAAACAGAGACTGAGTTCATCCAATAATTATTTTTTAAACGAGCTCTCAATTCAAAGCCTGTTCCAACTTAACTACATCTTTAATAAAAATAATCGTATGCTTGATCTGGTGTTTTTTGATGACAGCAATATCGCTTCTGTGTCTAAATCAGATCCTCTGGTTACACCCGAAGATTCTCATCATCCAACATTAGAAATTTTTAAAATTTTCCAAAACCATCTGTGCAGTACTATGATTCTCAACCGCCTTTTTTCTTCCGCTTTTCAACCGCTTTTAGAAAACAATTCAATGATTGTTTTCTAAAAGCTGTTCCGCAAAGAAAAGCCTCTTTGACATCGGGTCCGGTATGGTATACAAATGAATTAAGGAAAATGAGGAACTTGATATCTAAATACAATAAAAAATATCAAAAAATTAAATTGTGAGCTTTAGATCATGTAAGTTTTTAAGAAGGCAACAACAACAACAGCAACTCTGTATAGAGTCAATCACTTATCTGACTAGACAGTCTGTTTCGGAAATCGCTACATTTTCCTCTTCAGTAGCCTTTGAGTGATTAAGCTGTGATCAACTCACTGTTTAAACCAGTATATGAATGCGCAGATCTTGGAATTCATTCTTTTGAATTGTATGGCTGCTAATCATATGACATTTCAAAGCAGTAGGCTCTTTATAGATCACCGCCATCAATTTCTATGGTGCATTTCGACAAACTCTCGAACACCAATGAATATTGAAATAAATAAAGAAGCAACTAGAACAAATGGCAACCTTGATAGAGTTGATGGCGTTGATCTATAAATAGCATACTGCTTTAAAATGACATATGATTAGCAGCCATACAATTCAAAAGAATGAATTGAACAACTCTTAAATCTTCCTTCTTTAAAAAATCGGAGAATTATGATAAATGCTTGTTGGATTGTAAAACTTTTACATGGATATTTAAACAGTCCATATTTATTGAGTAAAATATATTTTAATATTCCTCTTCCTCCTAGAAGATCTTTTGAGTTACTCCATATGAACTTTTGTAGAACTAATTATTTGCAAAATGAACCTCTTAGAAGCGCTTGCAGTGATTTTTATTTTGTATCTGATGTTCTATCCTTAAGTGAATCCATGGACTCAATCAAACATAAAATTATAGAATACCTGCATTACCGTCGTTGATTATGATTAAGTTCTCTCAAACATATATCTGATGCATCTGGTGATATTTGTAAACACATTAATATAACAATCTAAAGGGATAAATGGACCTAAGCGTAAAATGGATAATTTTGGTGTTTGAACATCTAAATAATCTGAATAGACCTACATCTAGGATTTTTAATTGCCTTATATCTTCATGATGAATGTGACTACATTGGTCGACGGTACCGTGGTGTTTTGGTTTTTTCCTCCTGAAACAATACGTTAGATCGATTTGTAATATATTAATATGAGTGGCCAATAAGACCTAGTTTGTATTGATGCCTGCGTTCGCAACTGGTTTTCTTTGTTTTATGAAAATTGGTTTGGTGAAGTTGACCTAGCTTGTCGAGTAATCACCCTGTCAAGCCAGGATCCCTCCGGCTTCAGGAAGACAGAACGATATATATTATATATATACTTATTGGAGTGGTGTTTTATTGGGTATGAGACCTTGTTTGTCACACGACTCCGCCGATGTCCGGATACAAAAATTGTTGCTAACTTGACCTTGTTTGTCTTGAAAACGCAACCCTGCTATGCTGTCTGATTTTATTGATTTGACTTAAATTATTTTTTTTTATACTTTAATAAAATTATATACTTTTAGCTATTTATGAAAACTTTTTAGTTTATTAATAATACATGATTTCAATCAAAATCATACTTTATATTTTTGAATTGTATTAAATATCTTGTTTTATAATTTTAAATTTGCTAAGGCTTAGCAATCGAATAAATAAATAAATAAATAAATCCTGGTTCAGGATAAATTCTGCAAACGTTAGTACGATAGCAACAATACATAGCCAAAAAATAAAGTAAAACAATTAAATCGTATTATATTTAAGGGGAGGTTTAACTGAAACGCAACAAAACACTCAATTATTTTTTAATTTTTCGATAGCATATGATGTGTAGAATATGTTGCCAAAGCGGTTTGGCCGATATCAATTGCATAAAAAAGTTATCGCATACGAAAAGAACCAATATTTTTATAAAGGAACTCGAAAAAAATTATTAACCAATTCTTATAACGTGTTTTCTGAAAATTCTTGTTTTTCAAACTGGTCCCCATGATATATAAAGAACTACTATTTGGATTGACTTGTTTTTTTTCATTTTAAAGTAAATAAAATTTATTGGATCATTAACCTAGATTCAGATAAATTGGCCGTTTTTTAAAAGCTCTTTAAAGAACAAAAAATGTGAGAAAAGGTACTTACAGTTCATATATCCGCCATTTTTGTATTTTTCAACTATTTATTGATATTATAGGTTCAAGCTCCAATAAATATAATATGATCTTAACATTTTTTAAATTTTTTATATGATGACATGAACGCGCCTTGCGATGTATACTGTTTGGGTACCTTTTTTTCAACGTGACGTTTGACAGCGTATTGACATTTCACATAACACTTTTATGCAGAAAAGAAAATATTTTCTACACTTCAAGAATCAATAAATAAGTGCAAAAAAACACAAGTTGTTGGTTTTCTTCCTTCAATGAAAAACAAAAATCAGGAACATCACCGTGTCTTTGGATCTCTAGATGAGAACCTGCCCTTAACTAAATATCTGCTAACCAAAATCAGCATATACAATTTTCAATTTATCTTCATGTTATGGCAAAACTAAATAATTTGGAATACATATTTGTGTTTTTATTTAATATATCAATATATTCTGCGTTGCTAAGGGGGGAGGGGGTTAGCACCCCTCTATCTACGGCGTTAAGGATAATATTCTCCACCCAATAGCATTTCGTTGTAATTTCTTAGACTCTCATATTGAGATTTATGGTCCAGATAGCCTCGCATGCCACAGCAGCGCATGCAACGCAGATAAGCATCTAGCACACATCCTAATAAATGGTGATTATGCAACGCCTAGTAACATAGTCAAAATAAAAAAATAAAAAAAAGAATATAACGATTTTATTAAAATAAATTAACCGCACATGGTCAAACAATTTTACAACTTCACATCTGTTTTGCCAAAACTTCAAATACATACACAGAAATCAAAATGAATAGATCTTCTATGTTTATCTATGTAGTCAGAGATGCATTTCTGTTTTTATCTGAGAATTGCCATGCGTTGCCATGTTGTGCATAATCAGATACATACAAATCCCACTGAACAGATTTCGATGTGACGCTTGTTAAGCAATGCACTGCTATGCCATGCGAGGCTAACTGGACCAATAGAGCCCGAACAGAACCAAAGCGGATGTCGGGTGGCGGGCCTCTCTCGGCGAAATACGCGGAAAACCCGTCCAGAATTTTAGCGGTGGCGGTTGTCGAATCACGGTTGCATTTCATTTTGGAAATGATAGAAATTATTTTATATTTTGCTTTGAATTCACATGAATGCAATACAGGCACAAAAACAAAATGTCAGATCATAGTAAAAACTGAGAAAATAGTACGGAACGTACTCAATCTTTAGCAAAAATATGGTAACATTTAAGTCACTCAGAGTGAGATCCGCCACCCGTCAGAGAAAAATTAGAATAGATTCTATTCTGGCGTTTTCCCGTCGCGCATTTCTATGGCGGTTTCATTTTTGGCGGCTGCATATATTTTCATGTATTTTGTTGCACGGCGAATCCGACATCCGCTTTGGTTCTGTTTGGGCTCTTAGATCCATAAACATCTAATGGCTAAAACCCCATTTTCTCTTTGAAACTCTTCGCCGGAGTGATATCTGCATGTCATTTGACAAAGTTTTTCAGATGCTTTATGGACTAACTTTGCATCAAATTTATTAGAAAGAGCATTTCTCTTACGCCTTTTGCTTCTTTCTGAACAGAGATTATATGCCACTTCAGGCCGTCAACTCGCAAAATTTCGACTTGGTCCAGCAACCTTTTGAGTTAAAATTTCAAGGTGAACAAAAATTGTAATGCTTTTAAAAATTATCACTTACGCAATCTTCATAGTCCAAGTATTTTAAAGTTTTTTTAAACAGTCAGATTCTATACGTTAAAAATATTCCTTGTTGTAATGGCAACTTCTTTTTTACGGTGCAGATAAATCCTCGAATTTTTGAATTTATTTATCCCTTTTAAACATTTTTTTAAAATTTTTTCAATACGCTGAATCAAAATGACTGTTACTTCATCAATCTTATTACTTTGGTGTACTTTCCACACATCAAAAAGTTCTAAATTGGTCAAAACAGTTGCCCACAAAACGGTTATAAAAAAAAGAGTTGGCTGAAGTTGGTTCTAAAATTCAACATACTTATTTAGGAACCCTTATAATATTTAACAATAGAACTCGTTAACCTCTAAAAACTCCTACCAAAATTCCGCAGCCGACCAAAGTTTGTATGATTTTATTTTCGAAGCGAAGTTTTTTACGCCTCGTTTTGTGATTTGCTTGAGTGAAATCTCAAAAACGAACACTTTTTGCATACACCTTTTTCTTACAATTGTTTTTGTTTTTGCTTGCGTCAATTATAACAAAAGAATATATTAAAAGAATTGTGCATTAGCTATCCCACATATTCTATTGTGAGTGCGTGAATCTATGATGTAGCAGATCACAATAATCGATCAAACGCATTGAGTCTGTTCGGAAATGCATCACGATTTGCAGTATGCGAACAACTGACATTTTTTAAGCGTCCAAATGGCAGCGTGCATTTTTTTGATGCGAATAATGAGTTACGCTTGATAAAAAAATTACATTTTAGAATGTTGGACATTTGGATTGCTGCAAAATGGGGCTTTTTCAAACATTTTGTTTATGCTAAAAAGCAGTTTCCGCATCATGATGCTTTTCTAAACAGACTCATTGTTCTATTCAAACAACAAAAGTAGCAAGGGTTCATTGAACAGGTTGTAAATTATCACAAGATGCGAATTGTTTTAGGTGTAGATTTTAATTGGAAATCCAGACATTAATGTTCATAGGCACTTAAGGCAAGACCGGTGGGATAGCGCTCGAAATTTAAGGTATTTTTAGGATTTTTTTTAAAAAATTAAAATATTAAACAACGATATTTAAACTTTTAAGGTAAATTGTAACACTCATTCGTCATAAAAAAAATATTTTTTTAATTTAAAAAATTGTTGATCTTGTTCAAAATAGCGCTCTCTAGGAAAAGAGGCATGGAAGGTGTTGTAGATTTTTACTTTTCTATTTATCTGGAAAATCAAAACCAAGAATGTTATTAATCACTGGCACTAAGAAAAATATTGAAAATTGACAGAATGACGCGCTTTTGAAAATTCAGTTCTTAAAACAGCTTGTTTTCTACCAGTTATTAAGTGTAAAATATACAATGTTTTTGAAATGTTTTTGAAAATTGATTCCAGTTCCAGCGATAGCCACTGATGTTATTAATAGAATATTTAAATTTGAGATGATTCGACTGAATAGTTTTTGTTTTTTCTACAACACCATGCCGAAAAAAGTAGTTTCGAGATAAAATAGTATAAAGAGAATGAATCTATACGAAACACTGTGGCTCGACAGTTACGGAAACGGCTGCAGAAGTGAAAATAACGTCAGAAAGACTTCAGTTTTGAAATATCAAAAAAAAAAATCAGATATGGTGCAATATTGTTACAAGCATGTGATAGGAAGTTGCAGGTAATTGCTTATTATAGCAAACATGTCCATTGCTGAATCAAAATATCATTCTTACGAATGAGAGACTCTTGCTGTAGTTTATTCGATTACGCATTATAGGCACTATTTGTATAGAATTCCTTACTGTAGTAACAGACTGCAACTCCTTAAAATCAGCACGTACTAAATTGGATTTGAAAACTCGAGTTCACAGATGGTGGGCATTCCTTCAGTCTTTTGATTTTGGCATTGTACACAAAGTGCAGCAAAAGGAATTTAATATTCTGGATATAACTAAGAATTGGTTGATAGCTGAGCAACAGCGTGATCCAGAAGATTCCAAAATCATTACTAATTTAAACCAACGACGGCTTAGTGCTGATGCAGCCAAAACTTATGAGATTTTATCAAAACTATTGCATCGCAAAGTGCAACAACCTTTTAGATAGTCTATTATAAATTCTGCTAATGAATGTTTTATGCATCTTGAATGGGAGAAAACTTTAAAAAAGATTTATGATTTTTATTGGTTTGAAAAAATATCCAGGTATGTTAGAAAATTTGGTGAAGACTGCATTACATGTAAAGTTGCATAAGCTAAGACTGGTAAAGTTCAAGCGGAACTTCACTCTATTCAAAAGATTGCAATTCCATGGCATACTTTACATATCGATGCAACAGGTTAAATAAGTGCTAAGAACGACAAAAAAGAATAAGGGTATTCATGCAAATTTTAGGGGAATACCCTTATAAATGGTATAAACTGTATAAGCTTATCGGCCTTATAAATGAACTGTCAAATTTGTATGGAGAAGCAGTTGCAAAACCCAGATATATTGTATTTGCCCTTCGATTTAGTTGAGCAATCGAGGTGGCAAACTTTTATAATCAATCAGCTGTTTTCGTTTTTCGAAAGTTAATTCATTTCCTATTAGAAGCCGGCAATGAAGAGGTAAAAATTTGTGAATTACAGCAAAAGTAACAAATATTTAATTGAAAATTACAACATAAAAACTTATTGACAACATATGCAACATATGACAATATATTGCAGTTGAAATTATATGCAAAATCGACTTTAAGGGCGCTGTTCATACAACCTGCCTGATAAAAATAACTAATTGCTCAAATAATAAAAATCCCACTTTGCATGAATACCCTTAATATGTTTTTGTGCTTATTAATGATTTTGTTAAGTTTGTGCTATTAAACCAAACCATGCAAATTGATACAGCAAACATCATTGTTTGATGCAACTAAGCGTGTTATCGCTGATCAAGGACAACGTTTTACAAGTTCGGAGTTTAATCAGGTGGGTTTACTCTAAAATATGCTTACTGCTGTAGAAACTAATAAGGACCACTCATGGCAGGAAACATTACCCGATGTTCAATTAGCATTGAATTGCACTATTAACCGTGTAAAAAATTTTCCCCTGTTTAGTTACAATCTAAGTTTTATTGCAGAATGACGAACATAATCAAACTAAATTAGATCCAAAATTTAAAGGTCCACTTATATTTTTGAATGGTTTAGATAACGATAGATATGAATTGCCGGCTTCGGACTCCAAGCGAATTAACAAGTACAATATTATAGGCCCACAGTCTTATGCTGATGATGGAAAATTTATGTATTTTACGAACTAGAAGATATTATATCTAATATTCAATCAGACTTAAATACAATCTCAAAATAGTGTTACTAGTAATTTACTTTTTTTACTTGGTAGCAGTGATGTTTTTTTATTTATGTAAAATTGGTTCAAAAATTAAAAATGTGCAGTGCAAGCAAAATAATTGCACTTTTTTCGTATTTAAAAATAGCTTCATTCATATTCAAAGGGGGGATACATCCTATTGATTTCCCTCATAGCTACACCACTGATCTTTATATCTCTGGCGGCCTCAATAACCTAGTGGTAGCGCGCTTGACTATTACCTAGGGGTCCCGGGCTAGTTGGTGGTGGTAGGAAAGTTTGTGGAGAGTAGAGATGCCAGATATGGCGATATCTCGCCAAACTGGCGGTTTGAACGACCACTTTGGAGAGAAGAATTTGATTTGGCGAGACGACGAAAAAGTGGCGGTTTAAACATTTTTTTCGCGATATTTTGGCGAGATTTCCCTAAAATGAGACTAAATCCATTTTTCCGTTATACAACACTTTTTACAAAGCCAACATTTTTCCTGTCTCTGATATTGCTCAAATTTGTTCAGTTTGAGCACTTAAATGCCGAAATATCAGATATACAGAAAAGATTGGGAAAATTCAAGTTGGGTTCATGATAAGAAGTTTAATAGAGTATTTATATTACAAATATTGTATGAGGATGGAGTAGGCAACAAAATTTTCAGAGAACTCGCAGAAGTGGTAATTTGATAGCAACTAGCAAGTTTTCAGCCCACAAAAGAAATGTTAAAACCCGAAACCAGAAAATTAAATTAAATTAAGATAAATTAAAGACAGTGAAGTATATATTGACCTGCTCATAATTTGTTAAAAACCATCAACATATATTTGGATTTTATTGATTTGGTATTCTCTATACGTAGTTTTTACACGCTCAAGAATCTAAGACTAAATTCTTGTAAATCGTGTATTGTATATATGACGACACTGAAACTGTACTAAAATTTAATAGACGCCAAATATTAAAATTGAGTTTTATTCCCTCATGGGACTAAATCTTAATGCATGCCTGTATTAAAATATTTTCTGTGGAGTATGAAGCCACTACGCTTAGGTTATAAGTTTATGGATCTACCATTTGCACTTTGAAGCCACATGTATAAAGAAATAATAAACATGCATAAGAACAGAACCAAGCCGCACTCTGCTTTCTTAGAGTATTTAAACATGTATTAAATAATTTTTTTGGATTTATTTCAAAAATTTCTATAAAGTTTAAATAATAAATAATCTTAAAAGAAGTAATCAGAAATGCATAATTCCTACGATTGGATTAAAAATTAGTCCAACATTTTTTACCGTGTACTTATTACTTTATTTATTGTTCTTATGTTATCGTTTTTTTTTATAATTTTAAAAAATAAAATTCTGTGCATGTTAATATATAAATAAAAATATATTTAACTATAAATAATAACAGCTCTAAGTTGCAATTTCTGGTCAGATGTACAAAAATAGTAAAAATATTTGTCACGTAATGTTAATATTATGGTTTTATTTATTTTCTTAAAATATTTGAAAAAATATTTTGGCGGTTTAGTTGTCGACAAATAGCGGACTGAAGAACGAAAAAACTGGCAACTCTAGTGGAGGGGTTCACGTAGAAACTAAACTTGACAGAGGCAAAGGCATACCTTTTGCCTCATATTCAATAGAACGTCTTAATACTTCCATAATTCCATAAAAAAGTTTCATTTGATTACTTTCTATTCACCCTCCAACTAGCTATCACCCCTTACACAATGCATACACATTTATAGGGGGCATCACCTGAGCGTTGGATAAATCTAAAATACAAATCTCAATCTCTTTAAGTAGGTAAAAAAATATCCAGCGATATTTAATGATGATGTAGAAACATATGCTATGATAGATTTGTAAAATGAAAAAAATCCGAAAAATTGTAAATAATAAGAGTGTGACGAAATCTCGAGTAAAGGGGGTTTTTTCTCAAAAAAGGTGGTCAAAATTTTGTGACAACGAGTGATATGGATGGAGAGAAATTTAAAATGGACCAAAAACGTGTGATATGAATGACCCTTAGCGAGTAATTAACAGGTCGATTTGTAAGCTGTCACTTTTACTTTTTGCTTATTGTTATTTTACTCGAGCTTAATCTTTTTCACAAACCACGCACAAAATTCTCACTTTCACTTATAAGTCACACAACAGTTTCTTTACGTAGCTACATACACACTGTGCGCGTTTGGCCAAGATGGACTAGTTTTAACGTTGTTAAGCAGCCGGCTCCCGCGAGAACATGTTGAAAGGGGATATGCTATAATTAAAGACATTTGCGCTCGAAAGACTGAATATTGGACCATTTTTGTTTTTTACTCTTTTCATTATTGCATTTTACGTTTAGTTGTGGAACCAGTTGTATTTAACTACGATGCAGCCGCTAAGATGAGTGTGTAGTTTTCATTGAAGACTCGTGATAAAAGGTTTGCAAGCAACTTATTTTTTTGCGTACTTAAAAAATTATTTGTTTAGGAGAGGTAACTTCGAATGAAGCAGATTCAAAGTTTGTTAATGTCGTTACAAACATTGCGAGACTTTGTTTTAATTTGTCTGATAACAATTAATTAAGGAATAGAATTCAAGCCAAAGTTTTGCAAAGTCCAAACATCTTGAAGTGCAAACATCAGTTTAATGAATATGATTAGTTTGAACAATTTTTCAAGAGGATATTAGTGATGTCGATATCTTATTTTATGAGCTTTTCTCCAAAACGATGTGGGCGAATAACTTAAATAAAAAGTTATGCTTAACTTTAATCCCCTTTAAGTCACCCCCAACTACATCTCCGTTATCTTTTGGGTTTTGATTGCTGATTAGGATCAAAATGTTGATTAGAAACTTTCGGGATGTACTCGGAAAAATTTCGTTACCGGCTACTTCGATCCCGCTATTACCAGTCCCACGAAACGGAGGAAAGGAATATCGCCCAACTAAAAATTACTAATAATCAAAAGAATATGACCCAAGAACTGAATAGAAAAATTACCAAAAAAACCTAATTTCCTTCAATAAAATCGATAATATTCCCAAACAATTTTGGAAACAATTACCCAAGAAAAAATCCAAATATTAGCTGCGTTCCATTCAATTCAATATAATCCGGATTATTTTTTTTACATGCAAATAAAAAAAAGAAAATAATAATTCCATAACAAATAGAAATATTTTTGCTATCCTTATACATATAATTGTGATATAGACTTTACAAATTTTGAAACAGAGGTGGCGCACCTGTATAATTTTATGTGCTTATGTTAGCTGCAACAGCTGCTGTCATTTCATTCGTTGAATTTATTTGCAATAAAATGTAAGTTTATTCGTTTTGTTATTTCAATGCATAGTTTCAAACTAAATATTAATATTTATTTTTGTATATTATCTAAGTCTTATATTTTTTATTTTTATTATATTTATACAAAATTTTGTATATTAATGAATGAAAAATTGGTCGATGCAGGAGATTTTTGTTGAAGGGTTAAACACCAAAATTAAAAACCTACTTCAGACGTGGAAGGCAAATCGCAACACTAACAAACGAACTGGTTCCGCCCGTGTTTTGGCCTCAACATGTTGTCAGTCGGCTGTATCGAGCGTTCGAACGGTCAAATACGAGGCTTGTCCTACAATGCGTGACAACATGTAGGACCATGTGAACCCCGCTTAAAAATTATTTTTAACAACCACACCATCGGATTGGGTTTTCAGTCAACAGATGAGCTTAAAGTTTTAGATGCAGAAACTGTAGGCGAAGGCAAAATTATTTTGAATGTGTTGCATACTTTGCTGCCGCTGCTTTACCAAAGAAGACAGCAAAGAAACTCTCAGCAAAAGAAAAATATTACGAACAGAAAGTCTTACGATAAGCAACGGAAAAAAAATTGGGATATTGAAAGAGTAAAAAAACAGAATGGTCGCGAAGATGGACGAAGCCGATTACAACAAAAATTAAACACATGAGGAGAAAATGAATTTGTTAAAAACGCTATTTGAATAAAAAATCATATAATATTAATAAAATCACTTGAACTTTTGCACATAGTCTTCGCTAAGGTATATAAACTCTGACTATATTAAACTGAATACAAAGTCTGAAAAAAGAGACTTTTTCTCACAAAAGTTAAAAAGTTGAGGTATAGAAATAATATACCAAAACCAAAAGTGGTTATGTTTTATAACATTTATTTAACCTTGTAATAAATAATATTCATATTAAAGTTTAAAAAAAATTAATTTGAATTGAATGGTTGAAAGCTTTTAAAAATTCTTAAATACATTTAATATGAAATACATTTTCAGGGAATAATAAATAAGTATTACAAACTTCGATGATTTTAAAAATACATGTTTTTCTTCATGACTAGAAATATTTGTATAGTTAATACATTCTCTGAGTTCCTAATATGAAGGTGGAAACAGCTTACAATGCCCACAGTAGTGATGGGTAAACTCGATGCTTTTTGGTATCGAAGACTTTGGTATCGAGTATGCCTCGATACCAAAGCTATGTACGAGCAAAAAATATTTTCTCAAGGTATGATATGGGATATTAATTAATTTGATCAATGAAGCATTGAATTAGGCAAACAATTGGGTAAGGCAATTGAGTCTGAGTTAACAAATTAGGAAACAGTATCATCTGATGATGCATCTACTAATGCTTTGATGAACTTCATAAAATCAAACAGGTAAACAAAAACTTTTTTGAATACAAAAAGTTAAAAGGTCATCTGGAAAGGTAAGTAGTTGCGTAAGAATAGAAAATTCAAAAGGTCAAATAATTTCTTATTATTTTTCATTTATGAACAGCACTATCATCAGCAAGTTCCAGAAATAAATTTTGAAAAATAGTTGTTTTCCTAGAACTGAGAGCATTTTAAAGATGCGCAAAAACTGAAATTTGAAAAGCGTATTGTTTCTTTCATGCCGAAAAAGTGAATGTGGTTGCAAGTCAACTGTAGCTCAGCGGGATAAGACACCTTATCTGAATTTCCTATAAAGTATAGAGAGAAACAAAAAGTATCAAGTCTTTTTCGGTATTTAGTGTTGATAACGAGTTTTTTTGAGCATCAAATATAAAATACTCGATACCGAAAAACTTCCCATCACTAGCCCACAGTAAATGCCTTATGCCAGTGAGAAGCGGATTTGCGATTGAATATTAAACAAATTAAATAAAATGTACGGAACGCACAAATTGATTTATTATGCGCCATTAATTATATTTTTGCAAATTCATTCTTGGAAAAGTTGTTCACGACGATTGGAGTCACAGTTTTGAATTGGATCAGTCAATGTCGAAACTGGTTTATTACCTGTGCTATCTGCAATCACTATTTTGGGAACTTCATCACATTGCATTGAACAGATGTAATGGAGAATGCAGTCACATACAATTAAATTGCAGTCACATACAATATCCAAGTGCTCCTGTTTTGTGGTACGCCTAATGGTCCAGTTAGCCTCGCATGGCATAGCAGTGCATGACTTAACAAGCGTCACATCGAAATCTGTTCAGTGGGATTTGTGTGTATCTGATTATGCACAACATGGTAACGCATGGTAATGCTCAGATAAAATCAGAAATGCATCTCTGACTACATAGATAAACATAGAAGATCTATTCATTTTGATTTCTGTGTATTCTTCTATGTATTTGACGTTTTGGTTAAACAGATGTGAAGTTTTAAAATTGTTTGACCAAGTGCGGTTAATTTATTAAAATAAAATCGTTGTATACTTTTTTTATTTCATTGTTTTCCTTTGACTATGTGACTATGCGTTGCATAATCACCATTTATTTGGCTGTGTGCTAGCTGCTTATCTGCGTTGCATGCGTTGCTGTGCCATGCGAGGCTAACTGGGCCATTAGTCTTCTAAAACATGTTTAAAGAAGACCGAAGACGTTTTCCACAACTATTCATGTTGAGGAATGTACATTTTTAAAGAAATTACTTTTGAGATGCCGTTTATGATTTATTATTCCTAAAGGGATCAACTAATCAAACAATTTAGTGTTGGATAGAATGAAGGTATTATATGGAATGTCCAAGGATAAAGGTATTATATGGAAAAGTTATATTTGGGTGATCTAATTGTTGTGGATTCAACTTCGGCCTTCTTATCACTCGACTGTCATGAAAAGAACCTGGTTCAACTATAAAAATGCCAATAAATTTATTTTCTGTAATGACAATTGCCTGCAAATGAAAAATAAAATAAACTTCTTTATTCAAACGTGGCGCTTTATGTGAGCAGTCGATGATACCAATGGTGACAGGAATATTTTTCATTCTCTTGAATTGTGCCACATTTTTTCCAAATACGTCACCGGTTGGCCGGTTTTTTAAAACTCATTACCTATAGATATAAACTATTTCGTTACTCTCTTAACCATTCTCCTAGAAGATTATTTCGATATTCCAAATAAATTTCCTATTTCTCGATATGAATTTGTATTGGCCATATACCACAGAAACCAATAAATGTCTATATTTGCAAAAACTCTAACACTACCCCAGAGTTGGATTGAGCAAAAGAATGTAAAAAGAATGAATGTAAAAAGTTTTAAATATTTTATTGTGGCTGCTTAATGAAAATTTACTGATGACATCTCCTATGGAACCGACGCCGTGGACGGCAATGGCTGTTGTCTAATTTCAAGGGATCATCATTTATTCAATCGCAACTACTTACCAATAAGAGAAATAGTTATGTTCCGATTCAAACGCAGGTGCTTCTTGAAATCTCCGTCACTGTGTGCTTCTATGACTGCTTGAAAATCCTGCCAATTGGCGTGGTTTTCATCGTCGAAGCTCAAGGAAGAACTTGATGTAGAGCTGTTAAAGATATCGAACGAAGACTTGCTGTTTTCCACGAAATCGCTGGAAGTGTCACAAAATGCCTTGAAATATTAATTGTTGAATGTATTTTATTAGTTTTTACTTAAGTTTAATTCAATTCATTTTATTCAATTCATTTTAAAGCATTATTTGTATAATAAAGACAGTTTTTTTTTATAATACATCAAAGTTGGTAAGTTTACGATGTAAGCGTATCTACTTAAGCTTAAAAAATAAATAAAATGCTTATGTATTAAACAAAAATAAAAAGATTTAAACATATTCACTTGAAAAGGACTCAGTACTTAGTAGAATGTAAATTGGTAGAAAGAGCAAAGAATCTCATAATGAAAAATAAAAAATAGGGTAGAAAAACAAGTATATGGAAAAAGAGGGAGGCACAGATTGAAAAACTAGAGGTAGAAGCAGAAATGGTTACAATGTATATTATCTAGAAAAGTAAGAGGAAATTGCTTGTTTAAACATTCTGGTTTCAACAATTGATTTAATATAACTTGGTAAACTATTCCACAACCCAATGGCATTTACGAAGAATAATGTTGAGGAATTCAGAAAGTTAAATTTAGGGCACACGACTTCTTTGTAGTTGATCAAATTGTAATTTTTCATATAGATAAGATGGTGCTTTCAAATGATTCAACTTGCGTAAGAAAATGCAGTTTCTGAAACTTAGGTAGTTTATTATACCACAACCAATGATGCTTTTATTGTACTGAGATATATGGTCAAAATTGCGAAGGCCAAATACATATCGGATAGCATATTGCATGCCAGATGAATCTTTAGTTGGGAACAAGAGTCCAGCTTACTGTAGACTAGCTCCGAATAAGTAATAATGGGAATAATCAGTTGAACTACTAGTTTGGTTCTGGTGATAGTGGGTGTAAAATTAGCCATCACTCTTAAATTGCGTAGAACATAATGTATATTTTTTACAACATTATTGAAGTGGTCAGTACATGTCAGCGCAGAATTTATGTAATACCCAAGACTTTTTGCACAGCTTGTTAACTTTAATTTCTCAGAGCTCAAAAATAAATCAGAAAAATATTTGTAGAAAATATTATCTTTTGCAGATTTCAGAGCATTAAACCTTAAATTGCCAGACTAGATCCTCTGGTTATTTTTTTATGGCATTTTTTTTTCTATACAATTTTGAGTCTTGAATATTTCTTAAAAAATTTAAAAACAACATATTGAAAAAATTAAATTTCGTCAAATAATCATGAAATCAAAAAATCGTGAAATTTTCGAATTGTTCAATTTTTTCAAATAAATGTGATGTCATATGAAAGGTAGTCGGTAATGTAATTTTAAAATGTTTTTATTTTTACAACAAAAGAACAACTTTTGAGTATTTTTGGAGTAAAAAGTTAATAGTTTGGACTTTTTTTTAAAAAAAAAAACAAAAATATATACCTTGACCTAACGGTAAAGTTCTATATGCACGGTTTTTTACACATACAACACAATAGCTTACGAAGCTTGTCACTCAAATGTTGTATAGCACAAATTCGATGTCTCATATCTCGAAAACTTTAATAGATAAGAGCAAACTAGTAACACATATCATATCGACAGATCTCGAAAAGTTTGCCTAAAAATCAGTCATTTCATCAGGGAATTATTGAATTTCGTATACGGCTGCTATGAAAAAGTTGAGGCTCTAATAGCCGTACTAGAGTTATTATATATAAAAAGAAGTTGCCTTGGCTGAAAGTTTATTGCAAGAACTTTATGAGAACTCTCATAACCCTAATTGAATCTACAATAGTCACAAAATAAAACCGAAAATTTTTCAGTGTGTTTCGCAAATAAAAGCTGTGGTTCCGTTGTGATACATTCAGTATTGTGGATACTGCAACTAATTTTCAATTCTTGCATCTAGAGTAACTAAAATTCGGCTATTGTAACCTCAATACGGTTTTTAAGCTTTTACTGCGGATACTAAAACCACAAAAGACAAATAACTACATTTTAGTTTTGACTTTGCATCGTGATTATTGGCAAAAAGTAAACAATTCCTTGTGAATCGGTATTTTTTGAGTGCAAAACGAAGTTTAACTGGATATAATATATGTATAGTAAGTACAAACTATCAGTTAATCGGGAATATATCTCAGAAAGCCGTGAATGAAAACTTTGGTTTTTGACAAATTTGTGGCAGTTTTATAAGTACCTGATTTTTCACAAACAGTGAAGGGAAATGAAAGAAACTGCATTATATTAAAATAAAAACTCAAAACACAAATGTTAGCTTTCACAATTTCAGCACAAACAATTAGTTAAACGATCTGTCAACAGGTCTGTTTCTTTGCTCACTTCATGTCAGTGCACGGACTTGAAAAAAATTTTGAGTGGTAGATTGGACTTAAAGAGTGTGGTAGATTGAAATAAGATGTGGCAGATTTGATATTTCCATTTGATATTTACAAAACAATTATAAAAATAGTGTATATTCAATATAAATAAAAATAAAAATGTATTAAAAACTAACTATCAGTCTATAAAACAAAAAGCAAAAGAAATGAAGGTACGATTTTTCAGCAAGTTGTGAGTTCACCGGGACGGTAAGGAAATTGGGTCTAAAAAGAGTCCATTACAAAATTTCGCTTACTCATGGTTTTCGAGATAAAATTCACCAAAGTTTAAAAAAGGTAAAAGTGCGTATTTCAAAACTAATAAAAAAATTTGGCTCCTGCCCATAAATAAGATGTATGCTAAAAATACAGGGTCTGCCAAATAACTTTTTTTTTTTGAAAATTCTATAAAAAAAAAACTACTGAATATTTTCTTTAATTTCTTTTTTTGTTTGAAAGTACAATCCTTCCGGTTATTAATGGAAAATAGTTTCATTCAAATGGCTGCCTCGGCTGTCCACGCAGTAGCCTACACGATCGGTCCAATTTTTAAGCACATTATCGATTGTGTGCAGCTGTATTTCACCAATGGCCTCACGAATATTGTCCTTTAAGGCGTCAATTGTCCCTGGCTTGTCGGCGTAACACTTATCTTTGAGGGCACCCCACAAATAATAGTCCAACGGTGTCAAATCGCAGCTCCGAGGTTGCCAAACGACATCAGCTCTGCGGCTGATAATGCGATCTTCAAAAACAGGGCGCAAAACATCGAGTGTAGCTTCGGCTGTGTGGCACGTAGCGCCATCCTGTTGAAACCAAATGTTGCCAATAGCCTCCTCTTCAATTTTTGTGAACAAAAATTCGTTCAACATGGCCCGATAACGATCGCCATTGACTGTAACGGCCACTCCTTGCTCATTTTCGAAAAATGGCCCAATTATGCCTCTGGACCAAAATCCGCAACAAACAGTGACTCGTTTTGGATGCAGCGGCTTTTCAATGTATGCGTGCGGGTTTTCTGTGCCCCAAATGCGACAATTTTGCTTGTTTACATACCCGCCAAGATCAAAATGAGCTTCATCTGAAAAGATGATTTTTTTGGCAAAATCGGCATCATGATTTTCAAAGTAATGTCGCAATATTTCCCAGCGTTATTCAAGCGTATACACAACCATATTCGTTCAGCGGAAGGATAAAACTAATTATGTTTCAAATCAGACATGAGCTAAGTGTTACCATTCACGAAATAAGCACTAGTTGAAAAAAAACGTTATATGGCGGACCCTGTATATAAATACAATAAATATACATATAAACAAAACAAAAACTAGAGATCAAGAAACCTTCCATCAACAAACTTTAAAGATTTATAAAAAACTGTCCTATCATGACTAGTTTTTCACGCGGAATCGGAAAAGGGAATTTTAATTTTTAAGATAAAGCTCAAGAACATTTTGCAAATTTTGAATGCAAATTTATTGATAAGCCGATGCTGAACAACTTTGCATTGCATTTTTCCAAAATGTTCTTAAGCTTTACCTTATTAATTGAAACTCCCTTTTCCGATTCCGCATGAAAAATTATTCATGATAGTTCTGAAAATCTTATTTATTTTACCGGAGGCTCGAATAGGTTTTTTTCATCACAAAATTCTTTTATAAAGATTTGGTTTGCAACAAAAACAGTTCGCAAACCGTTTTGTTTTTCAGATTTAATATTATTAATTATGGAAAAGGAACTTTCAAGTTTATTAAAAGTATTTCATAGCAAAAAATTCACAAAAAATTTTTATGATGGTGCAAATTTTGATTTGGTGCAAAATGGTAGATTTTAAGCCTTCGGTGGTAAAAGTGGTAAAATTTTGGAAAAATGTGGTAGATCTACTACAATAGTGGTAAAGTCCGTGCCCTGCTTCAAGTAATTGTAATAGATTAGAGAGTGTCATTTTGCATGTTATTCCTCTCTCTCGAGCTTTAAAAATTTGTAAAATAATTTTTCAAGCAACTTTAAGCTACTTGAATCGAGTACGGGAACAGACCTAACATCACGATTTAAAGCAGGCACAAAAGGTGCTGTTATGGCCCCTTCACGATTCCGCTTTCAAAACCGAATTCCTCTCTCCATTGAAAGTTCTTACAACTTCCTGTGAGGTTGTCAAAACCTAAATAGCAACTCTTAAACTAGAATTTAACAGCCCTTACGAAAGCTCTCACAGCCTCTTATGTTAAATTTTTGAGAACCGAAATATTACGGCTAGAAGAAGCAGTTTTCATAGCATCGCCAGTTCCGTGAGTGTATAGAGCACAATATCTTGCGAACGAAGCACAATAACTTACTTTCAAGTTATTTAGAAGTTATAGTAGTCCAAACTTGTGAAAATTGGCCTGAAAAGATAATTATATCCAGATTTACTTTTGACAACGAAGCCGGTGTTAGAGTTACTGAGGGTTGCAATCCCCAAGCAGCGGCCGAAGGCCACCTTTAAAACATATAATTATGTCCAGAAGTACTATAGACAGCAAAGCCGGTGTTGGACTTACTGAAGGTTGTAATCAGGCCCTATCAGAGGGGAGCAGAAGGTGCTAGAGCTCCGGGCCCCATATCTGAAGGGGCCCCCAAATTAAGAATATCATATAAAAAAAAAATTAAAAAAAAATGCTCAGATGAAAAAATTCCTGCTGGACTTTTAAGTGTAGAAATGTAGCACAGGAATTCCATTCAAATTTACTTGTAATCGATATGTGAAAATTGAGTCTGACATAGAAAAATATTATGGAGTCGACGTGTTTTTAGCAATTATTGATTTCATTTTATATGGTCTAAGGAAGCGATTTAAAACAATTTAACACTGCAGCATAAACATTTCAGAAAACGTTCTCGAAAGAAATATCGCGTGAGAAAATTATATTTCTCAAAAGAATACACTCAGTCAACTTAAAGAAGAATTGTAAGCCAAAGAATATTTTTCATGAAATATTTCATCTTTTTAGATTACGGCGCATGCTTATATTTGAGTGGTCCCTATTTGTTTTCAGAAGTAATGAATAACAGAACGGAGTTTTATTTCTTTACAAAACAGAAGTAAATTGGGAAATATGCATAAAAAATATTGATATTAAAATGTGCCACAAGTGATTTTAAAATTGAAAAACTGATTTATGTGGGTAAAAATCGAGTTCTTCAATTAATTTTTCTTTAAAATGAGTTATTAAACATGAAAATGTGACAAAAACTACCAGAGTTGTAATGTATTAATTTTCGAAAAAAAATCGCGAAAATCCAAATTCGACGATGTTTCAATAAAATACAGCGGTAATATTTTTTAAATTGATTTTTTTTAAAAAATCCTTGAAGTAGCATTAATAAATCCTAAAAACTTGACTTCTTTCAAAAATACTTAAAGTGGTCTTTCTGGCATAGCGAATACACAAAAAAAAAATCATAACATAATCGGAAGAAAATTAAAAATATTTTTTTGAGATTTATTAAAGTAATTTTAAATGAGAACTATAAGTTTTTCGATTTTGTATGATTTTTCTTGTATTTAGCGACTTTTCATACGTCCTTGCGGCGGCAAAAGTTTCTCTTCTAAAAAATGTCTTTAAAGCGCTACTACAACTACTTTGAACAACTTACTTTGAAGCCTAAAATACATTTTTCAAAATATTTTGCTACTAAAAATAATATATTGATATTAAAATTAAGTCACGGCCACGTCACATTTTGCATGTATGGTAACACGGTAAGGATGGCATATTTTTTCAAACCTACAGAGCCGACTGTGGTAAGCCCGCCTCTGGACCATTTGACAAAATCGTTTAAATGTCCTTTCCATGCTGAACATAAATCCGGATATAGCAACAAAATTAATTTTTTCAGTTATAATAGATGCGCTTTCACAACAAAAAGCTAAAAAGACAGTTCTCAAATAATATTTTATCTATTATTGAACTATTTTTTTTTTTTAATAAACATGTCGTGTATACAATAGTAATGCATGTCGCGCATACCGGGCCCCCCTTACGGGCCAATTAAACAGAGAAAACTAAAAACATTTCGATTAAATTTAAAGACTGTGTGCGAATTGATCTACTAAGGCAGTGCTTTCTAATTTAGGAAATTAATAATTATACTAATTTTTGCTGAACTGTTTTTGTTAATAATAAAACATTGAAAGATTATTTCAACTCGAATCACCCTGAGTAAATTTTTTTAAATGGTTTAAACTAAAATAAGCACATTTTAAGTGTTTGTGTTTGCGTTGCCATATGGCAACGACTGGGTGTTTCGGGTTAAAATTACGTCATTTTTAGTTTTTTTGGGTGATTCTTCATTTAATTTTGTGGGATTTATTTTATTTGGGTGATTTTTCATTTTTTTTTTAAGTTTTAGGTTATTTTTCATTTTTTGGTCATATGTGCGATTTTTAATTTTTTTTTTTAATTTTTCATAACGCCGGCATGTATTGTTGAGTATTTGCAGACTCTAAATACAGGACGAGATTTACCATGTTTTACCATGTTTACCAATGCCATTTATGGGACCCCTTTATCCTATTCTAACGTCTTAAAATAAATTTTTTCTACCACAATTCAATTATATTCATAACGCTATTAATATCCTTACGCGTACTGAGTAAGGGGTATTAACTTTGTCAATCCATTTGTAACGCTGATAAGGAGGCGAGGCAGGTATAGAAAGGTATATACATTCTTGATCAGCATCACCTTATGAGTCGATATCGCCGTATCACACGATTGCAGACGGAATTTTAAGGCTATCGTATTGAAATTTTGTATTTGTGCTTATATTAAAAAAAAAAAAAATTAGATCAAGTTCGAAAACGAGCAAAATCTGATGAAAACCACGCCGACCCTCATACAAAGTTACTTTATCAAAACAATAAAATATTTTAAAAATGACACAAAATTTGTGCAGTGACTTAGAATTTCGTACATATACTTTGAAGTAATATTCATACCATATTAATGAAATTTGTTGAAACCGGATAAAATGCACGCCTACCTCCAATATAACGTGACTAATGATAGTGCAATGGTTTTTCCATTACCATTACAAACTAATAGTAATGAAATTTTTTTCAATTACCATTACATATGAATGGTAATGAATTTTTTTGTCGATTACAATTACATATTAATGTTCATTAAACCGCTTTAATCACTAAGTTAAATTTTTTCTAAATTTTTTTAAAAATTTTTTGAAATAATATAATATGAAAAGACTCCAAACCTTCAAAAGGTAGGCCTTACAGAACTCATCACTCATCAATACAGCGACCATGGAAGGTATATTGACGCCAATAGAGCACTTCTAGCATGCTTTCTTTTGCGTATCGCTAGCTAAAATGCCCACTTGGTAGTTTGTAGTCTGCACGCATACACACAGCAATCACACTGTTACGTAATTTTTTCTACCAAATCGCACTACCCGCAAGCTGCGGAAAGGAACTTCGTTCCAAAATAAAAAAGTTTCAGTGGATATTTTATTTTTAGTGGGAAAGTTTAGCACATTTTTTCAGATTTAGGGGAAAGTAGCTCAACCTATCTGGCAACACTGATCCAAACACGATGCCGGCAAAAGAAATTCTTGTCTACTTGGTACATGTTTTAAAAATTTTCATATTAAAAATTATTATTTCCTTTTTTTAAATTAAAAGGTGATGCGGGTTACCCACTGGACCCATTTTTAATGACCCCATTCAAAAGTGCAAGTTCGGGAAGTTTTTACAATGGAGCCCATACAGAAGCTCGCAACATTATTAAAAAAAACAAAACGATTTCTCAAGAATCGCTTTCGTTGCCTGCTCGGTGCTCGGCAGCTGCATTACAGCCCACAAAACGCAGTTAAAAAGGAGATCTGCATGCATACCAAATTTTATCAAAATCGTAGTGATAAAAGGTGTGTTATACAAAAAGGGCTTACAACATGATTTTTTAAAATAACTAAATTTAGTTTAGCATTACTTTAAAAATTCATTAAACAAATTTTGTCACTTTCTGAGATAAACTTTAAAATTTATTTAAAAAATAAATCTGCTCAATTAAAACATTAGTTTACGAGCTAAAAGCACTCAAAAACTTTACACTTGATTTTCTCGAAACACAGTTTTTTCATTTTCATAATTTTCATTTAATTTTCATGGGCCTAGTTAAGCCCAGTTTCCCATCCTAGGGTTAATGAAAAATAAACTTTTTCACCTCAGTTTCTTATCAAAAAATTACTTTTTGTGTTAATATGTTAAAATGTGCATAAAATTGTTTTTTATTGTTTTTTATTAAAACTTTGCATAATATTTACATTTTTAATTACTGTAAGTTAACTAAAAATCCTGTGTACTTATGCGGACCTTACACGGTCAATTATTTGACATCAACCATTTATATGTGTTAGTAAATATTTGTTTGTATGCTTTACACAGACTTGTTGATGCATTGGCATCGGAAGCGGGGGGAAAGGGGGGCAGTTTCCCCGCCACTTTTTTAGCTAGATAAACAATTTAAAAGGAAAACTTCAAAAGTTATTCAAAATATCAATTTTTTTTACAACGATAATATTTTTGTATTATATATTTTCCTCTTCTTTCTCTCTTCTTCATAAGCATGCTTGCGGATAACCATTTTCTTTCTCTGTGTTCCAATTTGCGAAAAATTCGGATACTGTAAAAAAAACTATTAAATGAAGTTGAAAAACTTATTGCTTTGCTTTTGACTGTGCCTGCATCAGCAGTTTCATCTGAGCGTTCTTTTAGTGCACTAAGACGACTTAAAAGGTATCTTCGAGCAACTATGACACAGAAACGACTCACTCATGCGGCACTTATACACATTCACAAAGATAAAACCGAAGAATTGAATTCGATGGAGGTGGTGAAAGAGTTTGTTTCTCGCAAGGACAGAAAGAAACATTTTGGAATAATTTAAATTGATATAACTTTTTGTACCTTATTGGATTGAAACCATGTAAAGATATACCTAGTCTTGCTTTATAAAATCAACCATTATTTCTTATATTTTCATATTACCATATGAAAGATCCTTTAAAGAATGATCTCTAATATTAAAATTGAAAGAACTTTTAAAAAAAATGAAATTTTAATATTTTTTATATATTTTTATATTTTTTATATATTTTTATATTTTTTTTTATTTTAAACTAAAATTAAAAATTTGTTTATTCACATTCATGTTTCTTTGAAGAAATTTTGGTGAACTTTTTTTTGCACCACCATTTGTACAGCCCCCCCCATTTGTACTGCCCCCCCAGATGAAATTAGCTTCCGACGCGCTTGTGTTGATGACTTGATTGACTAAAATCTAAACTTTTAGATATTTTGCAATGCTTGTCAAGCGGTTGATTTGTGTAAGGGCTTGATTGATCAATCTTCCGTCGGTTCGTTTGTTTTCGTCGTGCGATAAACATGTCTGCAGGAAAAAAGAAGTTCTGAAGTAAAATTTAAGAGGACTACAAATTTTTGTCAAAGTTAATAAATTCTTTTCCTTTTATTTTTACGCTTTTTAATGCATAGCTAATAATTACTTGATTAGCAATACACGCGATACAATCGTCCGCTTAACTCATCGCACGTCTGTGTTCCAAGAAAAATAATGAAGAATGAAAATTTGACGTAATGATTGATAAGTATAAGGGATAAGTATGCTTGATGTCAAATAATTAACCTTGTAAGGTCCGCATAAGTAGATGAAAATAGTTGTTTTGAGACCGCAAAAAACGCAATGTCTTTTTCGTAAAGATTCTCGCACTGGCCCATAAAAACTCAAACACAACTTCAAGTTTCCCGTTTTAAATTTAATTTTAGGATATGAATCTCTTAATAAAAATAATGACTCTGCTCTGTTTGGTGTCGGCCTCTAAGATTTCTGTTTAAAGCACTGTCTGAATTAAGGGTCAACATAATTGCAGACTGCCAAGTTGTGGTAGGCGCTCCACTTAGGACTCCGATAGCACATCGTTGCCAAAGAAATGGCTCGTACACGTTTACACTCAAAACAACAGCGACAACTAAAATTTGGTGCTTGCTGACCAGAGATGATCAGCTGAGGACAGACAAAGGACATGACTTCGCGCGAACGACAAACTTGGGAGAGCGAAAAGTGCTAATAAAGCTGTTGCTCCGCTATTCTGTTATTTTTATATAAGTTAGTTTGGAGCTGACAGCTTGTTTGACATGTAAATTACTGTGTTTTGTATTCGCTTTTGTTTTTATTTTTTTTTGTGTCACGGTGCTTCTTTCGACAATTGTGTTCATCATCATCACTATCTTCAGCACCATCCTCTTTCCTTCCTATCTGCCTGTTGCTGTCTTCTACCTGTGTTTTGTGCAGTGTTTAAGTTTGGATTCTGTTCAGCACATTGTAATTAGTTTTCGCCGTAATAGTAGTTGTTAGTATTGCTGTTACCCGAAATGACAGCACAACATGTTTAAAACACTTCTGAAAACAAACCTTTTCGACATTTTGACTGACATCTCTATGGAATGTAGATTTTTCTATTTAAAAGTTATTTTTAATTTGAATTTAATTGTAAATTTAATTTTATTGATAATAATATAAGCATACGAGTACAAACACTAAATGTCCACCCAATTTTTTTTACGGTTCTGCAGTCAAAAATCTTCTACAATTTTTTTTTTATTTCAATATTTTACGCGAAATTTTTGAGAAAATTTATTTTAAAGTACTATGTGTTTACGAAAGTACCTTTTCTCAACCCTAAAACTGCAATATCTAAAAAACGAATCAATATATGTATAATGGCAAAAATTGATTATACAAACAAAAGGATTTTTTTAATACTATAGTAGCAAAACGTTTTTCTAAACACTTTTCCTACAAGTGGAGAAATGAATTGAAACAGAGCAGTAAATTTTTCGTTTGCAGCCATGGACATTATTTGGACTTTCTTGTGTTTTAATATTTTTTGTTTGTTTTAAAGCAAAACCTCGTTTTGTTAATTTGCTTTGGACAAAAAATATTCTCAGCCATACGCAGGATTTGAACCTGCACTCCCTCGATCTCTATTATAAGTGGGATTGATTTAAAAAAATTTTGGCATATATTTAAACGGTTACTCACAATAATCAAATAACCTAAAAGCTCCCTTAAACCTCATGTCTAAAAGATCAAGTGATTACGTAATTTTGATATTAATATCGTACTATTAATGATGTCACCATGTGGATTTTATAAAGGTTTTGCTATATTGATAACGTTTCTTTGTATGAAAGTAGGCGGAGTTCCCATTACATTTTGACAAATTTCAAACTCAGAGCGCATAGTTGCATAAAAGCACAAATCATTTGAGTATTTTTGTGCAATTTAACAAGGTTTCCAAGACAGGAGATAGGCGTGGTTTTTATTTTAATGCGCCAAATTTAAACTCACAGAGCTTATTTGTGATCAAAGCTCATGTGCAAAATTAATTAAGTCATTAATAAATATATTGGAGCAGCGAAGTAGTTTCCTTTTTTTAAATATTTAACTAAATTGACTACCTACTAATGCAACTCTATATCAGATGAAAACTACGCCTATCTCCCATATAAAGTCACTTTATCAAAACGGTAAAATCTCTATAAATTCCACAAAACTTACTATATACTTGTATAGTAAGAGTATATGTATAGACTTGAAATTTTGTATATGAGCTTTCATATTTAATATCCGCTTTTAGTATGAAATTCCGCACATAAGTTTTTATTTTTTATATACATTCTGAGTAATCAACGAAATGTATTTTGTACTTTTTATTTATTGTAATTTTTCTCAAGAAAATCATAGATTTGTGACACGAAGTAAGTTATAGTAAAAAACTTGAAACACTGTGAAAGTGAACAGCAATGACGCAACTTTTTTTAGAGAATGTAATTAGAATATCCATAGTGAACGATAATCAAAACAGTTTTCCTAAATTCTACTCAATTCGCAATTATGTCTCTAAAACATAGTAACAATGTTAATTTTTTTTAGGTAAATTAAAAAATATAATATATAAATACACTATTACACAAAAAAGAAAAATTGTTTTGTGTTGCTTGAAAACCTAAACAAGAAGGTTCTATAGTTTTATGTATTTTTTTTTTAAATAAATATAAAAAATATTTTTTCAAAATTGCATATAAATACGTTTTCAATTGCGCGCTGTAAAGTGAAAGTGAAAAAAATTATGAATTTCAAAGTGCATTGCGGGTAAACGGTACAATATTTTTTAACAATTTTTTCACCTTGTAATGCAGAATATTATCTTCTTTCATAGGGTACCAAACACTAATATGTACCTTTAAATTTTCTTTTAATTAATGCTAACTTTTGCCATAAAAAAGCATAACAGGGATTTAACTTTTATTTTCATTTCACAATTAAAAAACAATAATAAAAATTATTTTAGAACAATTGAAGTGCAAACAAATAAATTTGATTTCAGTTACTTTTTGATGCTGATAAATTTTTACAAAATGTAGTGAATTATTAAAAAGACCGTTCATTATAACTACGTTGAAAAACAATATCCATTTTAAAACTTAAGGTGATTTTGCAAGTTTAAAAAAAATTAACTCAATTCAAAAAGTTTATTGTGAAAAGATTGAAATGCATAGAGACTCAAAATTTTTCTTAGGTAAACAATGAAAAAAAAAAAACAATATTCCAACCAGTATTCGGAAACAAAAAAATCAAGGTGCATTTTAACAATGGTACTTGTCTCCTTAATCTATACTAAAATTGAAGCCTCACACAATGCGTTGAATGGGGACAAAAATACAAAATCAAAAATTTCACATTTTCAAAAATTTGGTATGCAAAACAAAAGCTAATTGTTTAGCGGTCAAAAATCAAAAAACCTTTTGTAAATATCTTTATTAATAAAATTATGCGAGATTTTTAAACTTTACGAATTTAATTGCAGAGAATATGGTATTTTTACATTTCAAAAGAAAAATTAAAATTCTTAAATTTTCTTGATATATAATTAGTTTTATGATCTATGAAATTATTACATGAATTAAATTGTGAGCTTTAGATCAAGTAAGTTTTTAAAGAAGGCAACAACAACAACAACAACTCTGTATAGAGTCAATCACTTAGCTGACTAGACAGTCTGTTTCGGAAATTGCTACATTTTCCTCTTCAGTAGTCTTTGAGTGATTAAGCTGTGATCAACTCACTGTTTAAACTAGTATATGAGTGTGCAGATTTTGGAATTCATTCTTTTGAATTGTATGCCTGCTAATCATATGACATTTCAAAGCAGTAGGCTATTTATAGATCACCGCCATCAACTCTATCAAGGTTGCCATCTGTTCAAGTTGCTTCTTTATTTATTTCAATATTCATTGGTGTTCGATAGTTTGTCGAAATGCACCATAGAAATGAAACGAGTTTTTTGCTTCACCAGAAGCTGGTGTTTTAACTGAAAGGTGACTATTTTCACAACCAAATGTTCAATTACACATGACTTTGACCGAAATCGATCAATTATTAGATTATTTAATCAATTTGATATTAATTATATTATTTGGCCGTGCATCAATTTGACATTAATTAAATTTATTTTCTTGATATTTATAAAAGAAACAAAGTATGCAGAATTATTTTAAGGATCGCAAAAGTTATTATTTTTTCCAAGATTTTATTTTGTAGAAGAAATTACTTCAACCTTTAATACTAGAAACCTCAAAACTCAAAAATTACTAAATTCTTGCAGGTAAGGAAATTTTCGGTCTCATCGATTTCCATACATTTTAAATATTTTCTTGAGAAATTTTTGTGTTTTCAGTATCTAAAGTTTTATTTACTTTTTTTTTATAAAAAAAAAATACGACGTGTTTTATAAGGTTTGTTTTTGTTTAATTTGTTTAGTTTGGTATGAGAATAATGCAAAAAAATTTACTTAAGTTGAAAAGGCAAAAAAAAAAGTCGGTCCCTTCGATAATTCTATTTTTTTTTAGTATTTTTGGTTGATGTATCTACTTTTTGATCCCAAAATTTTATTAGCACCTTTTCATAAAAAAGTAATTACGTGTTTACCATTATAAGTTTTTTTAAGCATTTGTATGGAAAATTGAATTTTAGAGATAAAAAAAAACCAAGCAAAACAAACTTTTGCGCAAATTTTTTTCGTATTCTTTTATCAATTTGTATCAAGAAAGAAGAAAAAAACTAAATATATATATATCAATAATCATTGTTTATTTTTATAATTTCAACAACTAAACTGATTTAGTATGCAATCCTGAAAGTATGCAATCATTTTATAATAGTTGCAGTTTCAAATATAAAGTGTAAATATATATTTGCGAAATTCTAAATTTATATAAGTCATTAGAACTTACCAATTTTAATACGCTTATATTATGATGATGAGTTACCAAGGGAGGGGTTCTTCTGCACCTAGAATGTACCTACTATATACATATATGACAAATGTCACTAAAATTTATTTTTTCTTTTTAGTTCACGCCTTTTTTTAATAAAAGCTTATTTTTCAAAAAAATTTTTTACTTTTTATTTATTTTTTACTTTTTAGTCTTAAAGGTTTATAATTAACATCTTTTATTTTCAAAACTTAGCAAATACTACAGCATTTTAATTTTTTAGACCATTAACCTTATTTTTTTTTAACAAAGATCAAAGAACCAAGGCATGCGCCTTATACAAGCAAGGTTTGGTCTTTGACCTGAAAGGAAAGAATAGATTATTTAGATTTATATAGCATTTTTATTGATTTGTGGGCGGTAAAAGTTGGTGTGGTAAAAAATTTTATCATAATATTGCATTGTCACCGGACTTACATATGAATGTTAAATTTCCGCTTAATCGGATACCAAAAAATTTTCAAAGTTGCGAAAAATGGTATGCAAATTTTGACGGACATACATACATTCATACATGCATCATACATACATACATCCCGCAGGGGAGGTTCTGTGTCCCTCAGGACCTTCGGGCATAATGAACCCGTGGACCCCAGTTAGGAAATCCAGGCGCTTCTGACACACATTGGGCGGCTTCCTGGTCTGCGTCTGTGCTGTAGCGGTCGGCAGTATCTAAACCTGTCCTTAGGTATAAAAGAATTGGGGTAGATATCCCTGAAAACAAAATCACTTACTTGGAATGTCGGAGAAGAACAAAATTACTCCAGGTGGCAACCACAATAGTGGAAATCCACCCGTGGACACTACCACGGCAGGGGCACGGATTCTGGAGGCCCTAACCAACATTTCATTCCCTAACACTGCTGCAACGGTGGCGCACTCGGCCGCTGCACCAGTTAAAGCTACGAGCAACAAAAAAGCTCAGAGCCCTTTTACATTGAGCTCAAAGATCCAGCGTTCGCCTATTTAAGGCACTCCCAGAGGCACAAAGACCCTGATGCAACTGAAAGAGAGTAAAGATAAATTACCCTCGGAAGAAACACCAAGCCCCAGAGTTGACGATCCTGTCAGTTCTAGCATGGGCAAACTGAAGCTTTACATCGATGGTCTGGCACAATACATCAAGAGTAGAACAAACGTCCACCACGAGATAAAGAGGCTTATTAATCTCTCTAAACTCGCGTACTCTGACCTCGCGAGAGAAATAAAGGAAGTAGGATCTAAAGAGCTAAATGCTAACCCGGGGGATCCACAACCGCTCAGTCAGGCACCTCGGGCTGATAAGGATTGCCAAACAAATCCATTGTTCTCAAAAGCGTCGAAGGCAGCCTCAAAAAGGGCAAACGAGCAAAGCTCTCAAGCTACGCCACCAAAAAAGAAGAGAGTACAGCAGTTGGCGGTCCAAGTAGACACACCCAACCCCTCTTCCACTGAAAAAGCCCCCCAAGCTGATCGACAATCATCGCAGTCGAAGTGTTATGATAAGCCCCGGACCAAAGTGATCAGCAAGGCAAGAAAAAGGAAGAAACGGAAAAAACCACCACCAAAGCTTGTAAGACCGGACGCAATCGTGGTGGCGAAAGTAGGCCAGCTTTCATACAGTGACATCATCCTGAAGATGAAGCAGGAAAAGTCAATCGATGGTTTCGGAGAAAACGTCTCTAGAGTAAGACGCACAGAGAAAGGAGAGGCGTTGATCCAACTGAAGCGTTCAACCACCCAGACGACCCAACAGTTGAAAAAGATGTTCGACTCGGTGTTCGCCGGTCACACCGAGACAAAAGTGCTCACGGAAGAGACTCTTATAGTGATAAAGGATCTCGACGAGGTGACAACATCCGAAAAAGGTGCGAAGTGCAATCCAGAGGGTGCTTGGCGACACCATTGTGGCTAACGTTAAGTCACTTCGCAAAGCGTACGCCGGCACCCAAACAGCAGTCATAGGCCTACCGGCTCCACAGGCAAAAAAACTGATAGAAATCAGTGAAATCAAAGTTGGCTGGGTAATTTGCAGAGCCCACGAGAAGGCAGCTCCAATCAGGTGCTTCAGATGCCTTGACTTTGGGCATGCTGCAAGAAGCTGCAAAAGTACAGACCGGAGTGGGTGCTGTATGAAATTCGGTAGAGAAGGCCATAAGGCCAAAGATTGCGAAGCAAAGTCGAGCTGCTTTTTTTGCAAAGCTAAAGAAGGCCAAGACTCCAACCACTTCCGGAGCGTCTGAATTGCCAGTCCGCTCAAGGAGCTAACCAACGGAGACGCATATGAGAGCAATGTAGTTGAACCTCAACAGCTGTTGCGCAGCACAGGACCTCCTAGGGCAAACCGTCAGAGACCAGGCCATCGACATGGCTATATTGAGTGAACCTTACGCCGAAAATACTGTAGGAGTATGGGCCTCGGACATTACCGGGAAAGCCGCCCTATGGTCTTGTGGACGGGCTTCCTGCTATCTATCGTGCAAACGTTTTCGTCCGTGCGAAAGTAGATAGCATACATGTCGTGAGTTGCTACCTAGCGCCAAGTTTGTCGATCCAGGAATACACGGAGATTCTTGACACGATAGTCAGCCAAACGAGAGGCCTGAAACCACTAATTATCGCTGGTGACTTTAACGCGTGGGCAGTTGACTGGGGAAGTCGAAAACAAACCAACGTGGCTTTATTCGCCTTGAAGCGTTTGCTCTACTAGACGTGGTGCTGCTCAATAATGGATCCCAAGCAACATTCAGCTGTGCGGGCTGAAGCTCCATCATCGACCTGACTTTCGCAAGCAGCCAGTTAAGTAGGCACGCAGAGTGGCATGTTAGCAATCTGTACACGCACAGCGACCACCAAGCTATCATTTATAAGCTCGATGGTCGACCGCGTAGCCGACAGCATAAATACGAGAAATAAATATTCGTACAGAGTCAAAACACTAGACGAAGACATTTTGAAAGTAGTAATGGCCGATATGCATCTGTCTGGCACGCCAAATGATATGGCAAGGCAGTCCTTGAACCAAACAAGAAGAGCTTGCGATGCAGCGATGATCTCGAGGCGGTCTAGCAAACGTAAGCAAGACCCGGTCTACTGGTGGACGGCGGAAATTGCTGAAGAACGCAGTAAATGCCTCGAAGCAACAAGGAAGTTCTACCGTGCAAGAGGTTCATATAGCTTCAACGAACTCCACGAATCCTATCGAATACTCAAGAAAGGCCTGAAAACAGCAATCCGTACGAGTAAGCGCCAATGCTTCCTACAGCTATGTGATGAGGAAGAAACCAATCCATGGGGTACAGCATACAGATAAGTTATGAAAAAACTGAAGTCTTTCAGGCGACCAGCACCTACGGACCCGCAGGTACTAAGTGTTATAGTTAGAACACTCTTTCCACAGCAGCCAGCGGCCCAGCCGATCGAGGAACACATCGAGCTACGGACCATATTGGCTGTAACCATAGAGGAGATTGTTAACGTAGTAAAAAAACATAAAAAACGGCAAGGCGCCAAGTCCTGATGGTATTTCGAACCACGCACTGAAGATTGCGATTATGTCGCAGCCGCATCAGTTCGCCCAGCTTTTCAACGCGTGCCTTCTAGAGGGCATTTTCTTAACACAGTGCAAAACCCAGAAGTAAGTGCTTATACCGAAAGGCAGTGGCTCCACGGACGCCCCCTCAGACTACAGGCCGATTTGACTACTCGACACAATAGGCAAAGTCTTTGAGCGAGTGGTGTGGAACCTCCTGGAAAACGCGATCCAAGCCGGAGGAGGACTTTCCGCTCGGCAATTTCAAAAGGCCCAATCAACGACGGACGCTATTAAGCTAGTTACGAGCAACGCGCAGGAAGCAATTGAGGGAGTGAGGGAGCAATGCAGTACTGTTTGGTGGCAACACTCGACGTAAAGAACGCTTTCAACTCAGCTATCTGGAGTCTGATTATGACAGCCCTCAGAAACTTTTAAGTACCACGATACCTCACGAAGATCGTGTCACACTATTTCAGTGAAAGAATCCTGTAATGAACTCGGTGTAATGATCGATTCCAGACTGCCATTTAAGCAACATATGCAGTACGCACACAGGAAAGCATCCGAAGCATTTAATTTTTTTTTATATGGAAATCTTTGCTATGTTTTCTCTGTCCGTGCCATATAGCCTCAAATTTACGAAAAATTGTGCTTACCCCTGGTACACAAAGGAGTTAAAGATTCTTCGCAACAGCAGGAATAGGGCATGGAAAAAATATGTCTGTAGCTTGGACTTGAATGACCTAGAAATCTACAAGCGTTTGTTTCTGGACTTTGAAAATTGCTCAGCTACCTTATATCAAAATTATTTAGACAGTACTAAGCTGAGAATATTGTCTGATCCGAAGAAATTCTGAGGTTTCATAAACACAAAAAAAAAAAATCTGATGGATTCCCTTCATCATTTAAAACCTCTGACGGATTTACTGACGATCCTGTCGTAATTTGTGGTCTATTTGTCAATCTCTTTAAAGAGTCATTTTGTTCAGACTCTTTTAATCCTGATGAAGAGTACTTTGAATATATGAACTCTACACCCAGGATTTCGTTGGATTCTATATCCTTTACTTCAGAGGATATTTTAAAGTATATTGGATTGATCGATGAGGATTTTATTGCTGGACCTGACGGAATTCCTGCCGCAGTGTTAACACGATGTGGTTCCGTTCTAAGTCAACCACTGTCCATGTTATTCAATAAATCAATTAGAGAAAGTATTTTTCCACTTTTTTGGAAAAAATCTTTTATAGGTCCTATCTATAAAAAAGGTTGTAAGAACGATATAAACAACTACAGGCCTATCGCGAAACTCTCGTCGATTCCAAAACTTTTTGAGCGCCTCGTGTATGATAGTGTGAAAATTCACTGTGGGAAGGTCATGACAACTCGTCAGCATGGATTTGTTACTGGCAGATCCACTGTGTCTAATCTCCTCGATTTTACAACGTTTTGCTTAAATTCATTTTATTCAGGTAACCAGGTCGACTGTATTTACACTGATTTTAGTAAAGCATTTGATAAACTGCCACACAACTTAATTCTATTTAAACTAAAGTTAATGGGTTTTCCACAATTTTTTGTAAGCTGGATTCAATCGTATCTGACAGAGCGATCTTATCAAATACGATTTCGAGGCGTATTGTCAGCTGAATTTATTGCTGAATCAGGTGTTCCTCAAGGTAGTCACCTTGGTCCACTTCTGTTTATTTTAGCCATTAATGATGTAACCCACATCATCAAACACTCTCATCTACTTATCTATGCAGATGACATGAAAATATACAGAACAATAGATGCTAAAGACAATTCAGATCTGCTCCAGTCTGATTTGAAATCCTTTGAAATTTGGTGTTCTAAAAACAATATGTTTCTAAATCCAGATAAATGCCAATCTATGACCTTTTCGCGAAAAAGGAATAATTAAATTTTTGATTACAAGATAAAAGATACTGCATTAAGTCGTGTAGATGCTGTCAAAGATCTGGGTATATGCATGGATTCTAAGCTATCGTGTAACGTTCATATTGATTACATTTGTAAAAAAGCATCTTCTATGCTCGGGTTTATGAAACGCTGGGCCAAAGAATTTAATAGTATGATCACAACTACAACACTATATTATGCAATTGTGCGACCTCACTTAGAGTATGCAAGTCAAGTTTGGTCCCCAAGTTACAATGTACATGTTGAACGTATAGAGAGAATCCAAAAACGTTTTGTTCGGTTTGCTCTAAGGGGCTTAAGTGCAACTGACACTTTAAACCTTCCTCCTTATGAGGATCGTTTAAAACTATTAAAAATGCAATCTTTGAATGAGAGAAGGAAGTTTGCAGATATCGTCTATTTACACCAACTCATAACTGGTGTATTCGATTCACCAGAACTCCTAACTCTTATAAAATTTTAACACTAACCGTAGAAGCAGTAGAAATGCTAACAATTTAATTTACTTACCTTTTAGTAGAACAAATTATATGGCTACTGCTCCTTTACATCGCATGAGTACCTTTGTTAACAACTGTAGCTTTTTTGATGTTAACTTATCGAAAGGTCAACTCAAAAGTAGATTGAAAACTAATGTATGATTAGATCTATGTAAACGCATGGTTAGTTGTTATGTCTTGTGTTGTCCCTGAGCCCAACCCATATTATGGTGGGTAAATTTTTCTCACTTTGGATTGTTTTGGACCACTCTTATCGATATCATTAATGCTATTCACGGTTTGAGCGTACTTTTAACAAATCATATTTATAGCATTTGTTATTGTTCAAACTGTGAGCACCTCGCCATGTGACTGTCGTATAAAAAGATTGTGCAACCCTGTGATGTATGTGATTATGCGGCTGTAGACAGAGCATAAAAATACGAGGTACAAAGAGCACGTCCAAGGGCTGCTTTTATTTACGCGTGCCTGCGTATTTGCATTTGTATGCAAAACAACAACGAAGCAAAATACGTTTTCGTAAATTGGCGAACAAACAGCAGATCGAACAAATGGCAGACCAGCGTATTCGAACTGTGAATGGCCTTATTGAGATGTTTTAATGTTATTTGGGCTGGTTCTTAAGATGATCTAATGCGGAGAAAGTGCGAAAAAGCTGTAGTAGCTGAACTCTATTGTTACTGCATGTCATTAAAAAAAAAAAAAAAAAAGAAAAGAAGCATGTCTGGCACTATCTAGAATAATGCCGAACACAAGAAGCCCCAAACAAGCACGACGAACACTGCTCCTCAACGAAGTGCGATCTACTATGGTGTATGGTGCGACTGTATGGTGGTCCACAGCAATGACAACGAAGTCCTACCGACACGGAGTAGAGTCAGTTTACAGACTTGGCACTCTCAGGGTCTGCTGCAGCTTCAGAACGGTATCCGGAGATGCAGAACTGGTTCTAGCTAGCGCGAGCCCTATTGACCTTCTCTTGGAAGAAGCGCTACTCACAGCTGGTAGCGAAAGCAGAACAGCTAATAAAAAACTCGCAAGAGAGAGAAGCTTGCTAAAATGGCAAGACCGCTGGGATACTTCAGAGAAGGGTCGGTGTACGTACTAGCTCATCCCTAGCCAAACCGAGTGGTATGGCAGAAGCCACGGCTCAGTGAACTTCTACCTTACACAGATACTGAGCGGACATGGTTGCTTCAGGGCATACCTTCACAAGTATAAACACGCGATCGATCCATACTGCACTTATTGCACAGGAAACACGCTGCAAGACGCGGCGCACGTTCTTTTTGTGTGCCCCATGTTCCATAACGCCTGACTTGAGGCCTCAGCCTGTCTCGGCGAAACGTTAACACAGCAAAATATGGTTTCTCTTATGCTAAAGAGCGAAGAGAACTGGTCGATGGTAAGCACCCTGGCTAGAAAAATAACCGAAGAGCTGCGAAGAGTTGAGCGAGCGCAAGACAGATGAGGTAAAGGTTGTTGACCCGACGACCGTAGATCCCGGCAGTAGCCAAACAGTTTCCAGCCTAGTGCTGTTCCCAAGCCCCGCGAAGTTATGCTTTATGGCAGTCCCACGGGGTTCTCCAGGGTCGAAGATTCAATGCGGAGGTTATGATACCGCGAGGTAGGTTTAATGCGTAAAAATCGTACACTCCCACCTGCACGGTTGGGCCTTTTAAAGGTTCCGCCTTCGCGAATAAAATAAAAAAAACAACATACATACATATACGCATACGTACATACATACAAATATACGAACGAAACAAGTTATAATCAGCTTAAATTCAGCCCCGTAGTTTTGAAGATATACGTTTTTAATTTATTTTTGGGCGGTAAAAGGGGGTGTGGCACCATTTTTCCTTACCCTCCTATACTTAAAGGAAATTAACTGCCAAAGTTTTAGCTGAATCAGACCCGTAATTTTGGAGATATAGCATTTTTATTGATTTGTGGGTGGTAAAAGGGTGTGTGGCCAAATGTTTTTCATAAACCCAATGATTTATTTGAAGAAACTTTACTTTTTAAATTTCAGTTGAATCAGCTCCGTAGTTTTAGAGATATAGTATTTTTATGGATTTGTGGGTGGTAAAAGGGGGAGTGGCGAAAAATTTTCCTTAACTATCCTCTACTCGAAGGAAATTTACTGTCAAAATTTCAGCTGAATCGGCATGGTAGTTTTAGAGATATAGCAATTTTATTGATTTGTAGGCGGATAAAGGGGGTGTGGCAAAAAATTTTATCAGAATATTGCATTGTCACCGGACTTACATATGTTTGCTAAATTTCAGCTTAATCGGATACCAACAAGTTGTAGAAAAATGGCTTGCAAGTTTTGATACTGATAATTACATACATACTGATAAATGACGTTTAAAACTCTTGAAAGACATATTAATAGGTGGCAACCCTATTATTTCCAAATTTTATAATTTTGAAATTCTGACAACGGATTCGGATTCAGCGACCCATTTTTGGTGTACCATTTTTTTTGCCAGCGCCAAATTCATAAAACTACAAAAAATTAAGGTGGCAAGCCTATGCACCATATTGAATTTTAATTTTATGACTTAAGATTCGAAATCAGCGACCTCTTAACACTGATAAATGACGTTTAAAACTCTTGAAAAGACATATTATTCGTTGGCAACCCTAATATTTCAAAATGCTATAATTTAAAGTCAGAATATTAAAATTCTGACTTTAGATTCGAAATCAGCGACTCCTTAACAATGATAAATGATGTTTAAAACTCTTAAAAATACATCTTATTAGGTGACAATACTGTGGTAAAAATTAAGGTGGCAACCCTAACCACCATCTTAAATTTTAAAACTGTGACATTATATTCGAAATCAAATCCGTTGTCAGAATTTCAAAATTACAAGAATTCGCAAAAATAAAAAAAATCTAGGTGGCAACCCAACAAGCTCATTGAATTTTTTGGATACTTGCTTTAATTCAATAATTTGGATACTTTGGAGACAAAGTAAGTCGAAACAAGCCACGCCAACGAGCAAGCATGAATATGGCTTGTATCGGTTTGGTATTTTTGCAAGCTTTTTAAAGCTTGCTTTTTCAAGATTGGATACATACTTGAATTCAAGTACTTGAAAAGGCTTGAACTTCAAGTAGGCTTGTGCAGTTCTCTGATACATACATACATACACACATACATACATACGAACGAAGCAAGTTAAATAAAGCCATAAGGCCAAGGATTGCGAAGCAAAGGCGAGCTGCTTTCTTTGCAAAGCTAAAGAAGGCCAAGACTCCAACCACAGCGCCGGAAGTCTGAAATGCCAGTCCGTTCAAGGAGCCAGCCAACGGAGACGCAGATGAGAGTACTGCAGTTGAACCTCAACAACTGTGGCGCAGCACAGGACCTCCTCGGGCAAACCGTCAGAGACCAGGCCATCGACCTGGCTATACTGAGTGAACCTTACGCCGAAAAATCCGTAGGAGCATGGGCCTCGGACATTACCGGGAAAGCCGCCCTATGGTCTTGTGGAAGGGCTCCCTTCTTTCTAAGGCTTCATACACGTGCAAACGGTTTCGTTCGCGCGGAAGTAAATGGCATACATGTCGTGAGTTGCTACCTAGCGCCAAGTCTGTCGATCCAGGAATACACGGAGATTCTAGACACGATAGTCAGCGAAACGAGAGGCCTGAAACCACTCCTTATCGCTGGTGACTTTAACGCGTGGGCAGTTGACTGGGGAAGTCAAAAAACAAACCAACGTGGCTTTATTCTCCTTGAAGCGTTTGCTCTACTAGACGTGGTGCTGCTCAATAATGGATCCCAAGCAACATTCAGCCGTGCGGGCGGAAGCTCCATCATCGACCTAACTTTCGCCAGTAACGAGTTAACTAGGCAAGCAGAGTGGCATGTTAGCAATCTGTACACGCACAGCGACCACCAAGCTATCATTTATAAGCTCAATGGTCGACCGCGTAGCCGACACAGCATAAATACGGGAAATAAATGTTCGTACAGAGTCGAAACACTAGACGAGGACATTCTGAAAGTAATAATGGCCGATATGCATCTGTCTGGCACGCCAAATGATATGGCAAGGCAGACCCTGGACCAAACAAGAAGAGCTTGCGATGCAGCGATGATCTCGAGGCGGTCTAGCAAGCGCAAGCAAGACCCGGTCTACTGGTGGACGGTGGAAATTGCTGAAGCACGCAGGAAATGCCTCGAAGCAAGGAGGATGTACTACCGCGCAAGAGGTTCATACAGCTTCAACGATCTCCGCGAAACCTATCGAATGCTCAAGAAAGACCTGAAAATAGCAATCCGTACGAGTAAGCGCCAATGCTTCCTACAGCTATGTGATGAGGCAGAAACCAATCCATGGGGTACTGCATACAGATTAGTTATGAAAAAACTGAAGTCGTTCAGGCGACCAGCACCTACGGACCCGCAGGTACTAAGTGTTATAGCTAGAACACTCTTTCCACAGCAGCCAGCGGCCCAGCCGGTCGAGGAACACATCGAGCTACGGACCATATTGGCTGTAACTATAGAGGAGATTGTTAATGTAGTAAAAAACATAAAAAACGACAAGGCGCCAGGTCCTGATGGTATTCCGAACCGCGCACTGAAGATTGCGATTATGTCGCAGCCGCATCAGTTACCCAGCTTTTCAACGCGTGCCTTCTAGAGGGCATTTTCCCAGCGCAGTGGAAAACCCAGAAGTTAGTGCTCATACCGAAAGGCAGTTGCTCCACGGACGCCCCCTCAGACTACAGGCCGATTTGCCTACTCGACACAATAGGCAAAGTCTTTGAGCGTGTGGTGTGCAACCGCCTGGAAAACGCGATCCAAGCCGGAGGAGGACTTTCGGCTCGACAATTTGGGTTTCGAAAGGCCCAATCAACGACGGACGCTATTAAGCTAGTTACAAGCACCGCGCAGGAAGCAATTGAGGGAGTGAGGGGAGCAAAGCAGTACTGTTTGGTGGCAACACTCGACGTAAAGAACGCTTTCAACTCAGCTAACTGGAGTCTGATTATGACAGCCCTCAGGAACTTTGGAGTACCACGATACCTCACGAAGATCGTGTCACACTATTTCAGTGAAAGAGTCCTGCTCTACGACACAGAAGAAGGCACGAAGACGTACAATGTCTCCGGTGGAGTCCCACAGGGGTCGGTTCTTGGCCCCCTGCTATGGAATGTCATGTACGATGGGGTTCTCAGGCTTGAGGTGCCAGCAGACGTCAAGATTGTTGGCTTTGCCGACGACCTTGCAGTTGTGGCGACAGCAAAACACCGCGAAGAAGCTGAGGCCCTCAGTAGTGTAACTATCGCTATGATTTGCGATTGGCTGCGAAGAGCGGGACTTAGTCTAGCTGAACATAAGACTGAGATGGTACTTATAAGTAGTCGGAAAAAACTAGAAACCGCTAGCATCAGTATTCGTGGAACAGTAATTGAATCGAAGCCGTTCATTAAATATCTCGGTGTAATGATCGATTCCAGACTGTCATTTAAGCAGCATATGCAGTACGCACACAGGAAAGCATCCGAAGTATGTTTGGCGCTATCTAGAATAATGCCGAACACAAGAGGCCCCAAACAAACACGACGAACACTGCTCCTCAACGTAGTGCGATCTACTATGATGTATGGTGTGACTGTATGGTACACAGCGATGAAAACGAAGTCCTACCGACACGGAGTAGAGTCAGTTTACAGACTTGGCGCACTCAGGGTCTGCTGCAGCTTCAGAACGGTATCCGGAGATGCAGCACTGGTTCTAGCTAGCGCGATCCCTATTGACCTTCTCGTGGAAGGAGCGCTTCTCACAGCTGGTAGTGAAAGCACAACAGCTAATAAAAAACTCGCTAGAGAGAGAAGCTTGCAAAAATGGCAAGACCGCTGGGATAGTTCAGAGAAGAGTCGGTGGACGCACCAACTCATTCCTAGCCTAACCGAGTGGTATGGCAGAAGCCACGGCTCAGTGAACTTCTACCTTACACAGATACTGAGCGGACATGGTTGCTTCAGGGCATACCTTCACAAGTATAAACACGCGATCGATCCATACTGCACTTATTGCACAGGAAACACGCTGCAAGACGCGGCGCACGTTCTTTTTGTGTGCCCCATGTTCCATAACGCCTGACTTGAGGCCTCAGCCTGTCTCGGCGAAACGTTAACACAGCAAAATATGGTTTCTCTTATGCTAAAGAGCGAAGAGAACTGGTCGATGGTAAGCACCCTGGCTAGAAAAATAACCGAAGAGCTGCGAAGAGTTGAGCGAGCGCAAGACAGATGAGGTAAAGGTTGTTGACCCGACGACCATCCCACAGTAGATCCCGGTAGTAGCCAAACAGTTTCCAGCCTAGTGCTGTTCCCAAGCCCCGCGAAGTTATGCTTTACGGCGGTCCCGCGGGGTCCTATAGGATCGAAGATTCAATGCGGAGGTTATGATACCGCGAGTTATCATGTAGGTTTAGTGCGTAAAAATCGTACACTCCCACCTGCACGGTGGGGCCTTTTGAAGGTTCCCCCTTCGCGAATAAAATAAAAAAAAAAAAAAAAATAAAATAAAAGCTTACAAAAATATGCTCAACTCAGAAATTATAATTTCTGAAAAGTAGGCGTAGTTATAGTTCGACCACACCCATTTTTTGTTGAATTGTCGATAGTAGTCATACGAACTAAATTACAAAAGTTTAAGTCCAATACAACCGATTTCGGCTGAAATATAGCGTTTTTATTAACTTGTGGGCGGAAATAGGGGGTGTGGCAATATTTTTTGTGTATTATTCGAGATATTAGTCGTGAAAACAAATATTTTAAATTTGATGCCCTTAGGTCAATTATTGCCTATTTTTGCAAAAGTTGATAACACATGGAAAAGTACTCAATTTGGCAAGAAAACAATCTACCCAATCAAGTCAGGGGGTCAGCTAGAGTAAATTGGTACCCATCTGGTACTTGGGTAGAATGGCACTTTACAAAAATAAAATGTACGACATTTGCCAATCTACCCAACTACCCAAGTCAGTGTGAATACCCCTTATATGTTTAACTAACCTAAAAGTAAGATAAAAGAAGAAGAAGAAGAAGAATTCGTGCTATTTTCTGCTATTTCCTGTTCCCGTACCCATAAAATTCGCAAAAGAGAGCGAAAATAAGTAATCCAGTCCTTGCCAAATATTGCTATTTTCTGCTAAAATAATTTGGCGAAGCAGAAATTTGCAGCAATTCGCAAGCTGCCATGTTTTGACGGCTGAGGTCAAATTAGAGTACCAGCCATTAAAACAACACAAAAAACAACAGTGAAGCCAATTTATTCTTTTGATCCGACATTTATACAATTTTAACAAAAGAAATAAACTTATGTTTTTGACTTTGTTTCAAAAGTTGCACTTTTTGCTAAAAACCTGTTCCCGTACTTTTTGTAATTTTTCACTCAAAGTGAGCATTTTTCCGCTTACTCTCTCAAATTTCATAACTAGCTAATTTCTGCTACAAAAGTACGGAAACAGACCTATTATTTCTGAAAGCGGCCGTGAGTTTAATATTAAATTTGAAATGTTGTTGACAATGGTAGATGAGAGCGTTTGCAACATTCTTTCAAAAACCAATGATTCATCATAGTGTTATATTTACGGAGCTACTCCAAATGAAATGCACACGGAAAATGTAGCAAACCGATTACCTTCTGCTGAAAATTATATATTCGGGTTGTCTACCCTACACTTGTTTTTTTTTTAATGCCTACTGAACATTAGCTACCGACTACCAATAAAAACTTGGCAAATACGTGGTTTGGAATATAAAGAATTAGTAGAAAATAATAAGAGAAAAATTCAAATAAAGTTTAAGAGCAAAATGCGTCTCTTGGTAAATAAAACAAAGCATGGCTTTGGGTCCACTAATAACGAAAATACTATGGACATATAATGGTAAAAAAACTGAGGCTACTCCAGGGTCTAACCGATTTAAACCATTTTCAATATACATCTATTTTTATGTTTGTTTAGCTTTCTGACCGAGTTTCGTTAAGATCGGCAAAGTTTTGTATGTACCTCCCATACAAAATCAGGTAAAAAATTAATATAGGTCCAAAGGAGGTACCCCTAGGAATATACTGATTTCAACAAGTTTCAGCGCACATATATAACTATATTTTTTTAGTCTCTTGACCAAGTTTCGGTAAGATCGGGAAATTGTTGTATGTACCTCCCAAACAAAATCAGGTGAAAAATTAATATAGGTCCAGGGGAGGTACCCCCAGGGACCCACTGATTTCAAAAATTTTTAGCACACTCATATAACTTTATTTTTTTAGTCTTTTGACCAATTTTCGTTAATATCAGAAAACGTTTGTGTGTACGTCCCATACAAAATCAGGTGAAAAATTAATATAGGTCTAGGGGAGGTACACCTAGGGACCCATTGATTTCAACAATTTTCAGCACACATACATAATTTAATTTTTCTAGTTGTTTCACCAAGTTTCGTTAAGATCGGCAAACTTTTGTATGTACCTCCCATACAAAATCATGTAAATGATTGATATAGGTTTAAGGGAGGTACACCTAGGGACTGTCCGATTTCAACCATTTCAAACATTTTTTCTTAATTAGCTTAAACTCACCATGCACACAAAATTTCATTATCATAGGAGCACTCCTTCTATTTTTGTCCATCGTTTGTATGGAGTCGCCGCTACAATCAAATCAAACAGGTTTTTGACGTAGAATTACGTCTTACAGCGCTGTTTGTATGGGGGTCATTTTCACGAATTTTTTCAAAGTGATGTTTGACACTTTGGGGTATACCTACAGCCTTTAATATTCATTTTGCAAAGAAAAAAAAAAATGCCAAAATATCAGTTTTAGTGAATGTGCTCTAAAAAACAACTAGACAATATTATCTGAATTTAGGTTTAGGATCGAATAAATTTTATCTATTTTAAAATAAAAAAAATATCAAAGTCTAGAATAGTTCTTGAGGCCAGTTGAAAAAAAAGGTTTTTCAGAAAACGCGTTTTAAGATTTGGTTAACGATTTTTGCGAGTGGTTTTATGGAAATATGGGTTCCTTTCCTATGCGATAAATTTTATGCAATAGTTATTTGCCAAACCTCTTTGGGAACATATTCTACACATCATAAGCTATTGAAAAATTAAAAAAAGAATAATTGAGTTTTCAGGTCGAGTTTCGTGAGAGCCTGCCCTTACAAAATTATTGAATCATACTCGTATTAACGCTCTAACTAATGATTCTGATTTAAGTTCAAGTCATGCTAGATACATTGCCAAAAACACCCAACTCAATTAACACCTCTCTGATTGTAATTACGTTGAGAGCAACTCATTTCTGTCTTCCTCTTAGATCTACTGCTACTTGCTCAAGAATCTCAGCATCCGACTAATTAGCTGGCATTTATCTTTGACACACGCTTCTACATATGTGAAACTTTACTATCTTGAAATGTCAGGGGACTAGAATTTAACTTCGAGTTACGGAAAATTCGAGTTTTAGAATAAAATATATTAATAATTTAATGTTTGTCTACAAAGTGATTTCTTTCGAAAATTGTTAGCGGTGGAATATCTTCAACTTCAACATCATCAGAGTTATAACTTTCATGTAGTCGTTAAGTCAATAAGCATTTTCTTGAATACTGTAAAATGAGTCACACTTATGCCCATATTACACGATGCTCGTTTGCTCGGCGAGCAGATAATTTAGTTGTTGCTTCCAATGTGAAATTATCAAACATTTTGGAGAATACAATAACAACCATATTGCACGGCCATGTGCACGCCGAGCAAACGAGCATCGTGTAATATGGGCATTACCTTGCAAATTAAAAAAATCTCTTACAGAAAACATATACCAACAAAATACACACAGCACAAGATACAATTGGGCCTATTCTGCGGAATCTTTTATGAAAAATTCTGTTATTCTGTTATGATTTCCCATACAAATTTTTGAGCTGTCAAAAAATCTGTTACGAGACCAGGATTGGTATTCTGCACGACAATCTTTTATGAAATCTGTTATAAATCATAGCAGATTTTTCGAACTGTCAACAAATTCTGCATGACAGGTATTCTGCATGACAAAATATGCTATGAAATCTGTTATGAAACACAACAGAATAACAGATAAATTTTTTGCCTTTTATCATAACGAATTTCAATAAATTTAATAAGTCAGGCTAAATCAGATTGTTTTGTGTTTCGTTATGTTTAATTTATAAAACAAAGACTTGGAAGACAAAAAAAAATAACTTTAATCCGTGTAGTTTTTTTTTTAAATTGCATATAAAATGTATTTTTTATTTTTGTACAATCATTTATAATTTTTATAATAGGTCTTTCTAAATAAACAATTATAAATGTATGTGTAAAAAATGCGGCATAAAAATTATATAAATGTCAAGCTGACTTATATCTAGTAAGGAATTTATTCTACCTTCTGGAATTCTAGATTTTTCTGCAGATTTGGTTTTTAATAACGATCTCGGCGTCCACCGCCCCACTACGAAAGGTCCCTTTGGATTTATTTTACTGTACTATTGTTGAAGTCGTTTGGTAGGATGAGCTACTTTTATCGCCACCGTGCAGCATCTTTGATGTTTCCTTTGGAATTTCCAGATATGGCTACCACCTTTGTACCCTTATCTAAATCAACGCTTACATTATAATCAGATTGTATTGTCTGAATATTAGATCCTTCGCATCCAATAATTATACTTACACAATCAGAATGCACATCTAGTTGTTTGGTAGTCATAATTGCGTCCACCACCACCATTTCTTTGAACACGGCGATCGCGATCATCATGCTCGTCTCCCCGTTGTTCCTTACGTTTGAAACTTGCACGGGCACCTCTGTCTCTTTCGCTACCACCTTCACAATAACTGCGTCCGTCACGACTTTTATTTAATCAAAACGGACATGCTAGTTTGTAATGCTTATGCACAACACTTCTTTAATGCTAATTTTGCAATTCACACGTTATAAGCGACAACTTCAACTTGCGTTGTTTTCTTTAATTTATTGACAACTGTTTCATAACAGAAGTTAACGGAATTGTAATAGATTTTTGTTTTCGAAGATTGATAACAGATTACCATAAGAGATCGAAAGGCAGAATACCAATTTTAACAGATCTTTTATGGTCGGCATCTTTTATGATTCATAACAGAAAATTCATAACAGAATAACAGATTTGGCACAATAGGGTCAAATAACTTTTATATCTTTCGACGCAAGCTAACAAAGATGCCATGCAATTTTTTTACATGCGGTCGCAATGCGATGGTCCGACGAAGTCAATTCTGCGAATTACAACACACATAGAAATATTGAAGTTCTTGTGAGAGAAATTCGAGTTATGGAGATAAATATGCGTGAAAGTCTTCCTAATACAAATGAGATTTCGGTTTGAGTTGAAGAAAAATTCGAGTTAGAGAAATTCGACTTATAGATATCAAAATATAAGGAAAATGTCTTCAGAAAGCAAAAAGCTCAAATACTACTTCGAGTTATGGAGAATTTCGAGTTACGGAAGTTCGAGTTAGGGAAGTTTCACTGTATTTTCCTTAACCTAAAATTATTGTCAATTAAGATCGTTTTGATGTAGTGGTGGTGTCTACAGGACAAATTAATTAAAACTTCTACGTCGCAGTGAGACACAAACGTCAACATGTTTTATTAATGAATTCCTGGTGCGGTAAATGCTTGAAAATCAGCTACTTTTTAGTTTAAGAGCCTGTATTATTTGAAATAAAATGTGTAACGTACACTCACGAAAAAGTGTTTAGCAATAACGTAACATTGATTACTAAAACTAATTTGCAATAGATGACAGCTACTGGGAGTGACTTAATACGAAACGGAAACCATCCCACGGTGATTTTTATTCTGCTAACTTTTATTTACTCGACTCTCGCCGAATGATTAGCCTTGACAAGCAAACAAAATAAAAGTGCCTGTTATGAATATCTTATTGGATATTTTATTGTGTTACGTTTTGTTAAGTATTATTGTGCAAACAGGCAGACTGAATCGCCCCAGTAATTCAACGAATGTTCCCATATCGGATTGTTTATTTACGCATTTTAATCTGCAGCTTGTTTGCTTGCGTGTTCTGACTTGGCTTGGGCATTTGGGTTGATTCCTAAGCTAAGGTTCATAAAAAGTGAAATGTTACCATTTTGCTGATTTCTCGTTGTATTTGGTCCTGGTTATTGCTTGCTGTTGTCGCTGGTCTGCTTTATGCTTCAACTTCAGATTCTCTTTGTTCAATTCACCCCATCAATTGACAGCGTCATTTTAAGCCTCATCGTTTTTAACTTCTTCATGGATAAACAATGGACGGCGTTCAATGTTTGCATAATAGCCGCGTTTGACTTTAACACGTTTCTGATATTATTGCTGAATATTGCTGCAGATAAAGTTACGACTTGAATAGAGGTTGTTTTTTTCCCTTAAGTTAAGTAAAGTAAAAGTAAATATTCTGCTGTAGGGTTTTAATAAAAAATTGTCAGAATTTCATTAAAATTCAAGATAAGCTTTCTCATATCTCTATGGAAATTGAGGTACTAGCTTAAGCTAATGAGAATTTTGGTTATAAATGAGGTGGATCAATGTAATTTAGTTAACTTTTTACATGGATTTGTATTTGAGGACAAAAATTCCATGGGTATGTTTTTCGTAATTTTTAGTAATTTTCAAAAAATTTTCACTAAAGCCCCATAATCATTCGTTGGTTTTTAAAAGCTTATGTCAAAAATAAACTGCTTGACTCGAAAACCACACCATGCCAGTTTTGAAAGAAATCTTTTAGTCGAAAACGAAGTTACAGCATACCAAAATTAATAAATAAATTATAAACTAACTATTTTTTCCGTATAAGTATGCCTGAGACAAAAATGATCCAAAAAGACTAGCACGAAAAAAAAGAATCGCAACAATACTTTCAAACTGCATAAAGTAATAATAATTCCACTTTAAATAGTTACAGTTTGTTCTATTAATTCAATAATTGTTTAAATTCCTGGTAAAAAACTTATGGACCCTCAGTTATATGCGCATTAGAGCTTATCGAATATAAATTTTTTTCAAATTTTACATTTTTGAAATTCAAAAGTTACATGGAAATGTCAAGATCTCCCAAAAAACATTTTCGAAAGAAAAAAGATGTCTTCTTCTCCCGCAAGGACAAATTTGTTTTTTGAGAAAAACCGTAAAAAATAACGATCTTAAAATGCTTTGATTTTTTAAGAAAATCTACATATATTTTAAAGCAAAAGTAAGTAAAGACAATCATCCAAATCATGAAACATTTTCTCCCGGGATTTGTAAAAGGGAGTTTCGAGTTTTGTCATTTTGTCATTTTGTTTTAAATATAAAATTTGCAGATACAAGTGAAATGTTCCCAAAAATTAAAAATTGATATAGTTAATTTTTCTCTTCCGCATAGCGGTGTATGCGCTGAGAGAGCTTTTTCTGTCATAAATTTAAATAAAACTAATATAAGAAATCTGTTTGACAACCGTACCGTAAATGCTATTTTACAAACCAAAATACGTATGAAAAATCAAAACGGCATAGGATTAGAAATCGACGACTTGAAGTGTTTGAAGTTACAATCAAGTAATATGTACAAGTAAAAGATGTGTTATATTTTGTAAGTCATATTTTTCATAACATTACTGAGGTTTTGTATTGTTATCGTTCCTATTTTAAAATAAAACAATGTAGCAAAAAACAAAAATGTCGGTTATGTTCCTAAAATAATTTTGTTAATAGTCAATAGTTTTGCTAATAGTTTTAATCATCTAATGGATTTACATTTTCTTTCCAATAATATCATCTATGATATATCATAATGTATTTTTCCGATTTCACAAGCTAACCTTCATTATGTGCCGCTTATCCTTAGTGTTGATTTTTATTCGTGTCCGACCGAATGTGGATTTTTGGCCGAAGACGAATGTTCGGCCAAAGAGAAATAATCGGCCGAAGACTGACGCCGAATACTAACAAAATTTTTTTCAAGTAATAAAAATAATAAAAATTTGGCGTTGCCTTTCTTTATTTATTAATTTCAGAACAAAAACAGCAATCATTAAAGGTCCAGTCTGGTTAAACAGGCCGAAAAAATGCAATTTTCATTGATGTTTTTTTGGAAAAAAGTAAATAATATAGTTACTCTTAACTTTTTAGGTATATTTACAGTACTTTGAAGAAGATTGTATAACATTTTCAGATTGCAATCAATAATTATTTAATTAATATACTGCAGCAAGCCACGGGGCGACGTGGATGAGTGCTTAAAACACGAACTGCACTGGCGACCTTCCCACAGCGCGCAAAATTCATTTGAAACAAAAAAATATTTTCCTGTGAAGTATTATGGAATAATTGTTGTCATTTTTACTAAATATTTTCGTTACTTTTTTGTTGATAAAATGAACAAATGAAATTTCAAAATGAAATTTATCCATTGACAATTTAATAACTCGTATTTTGAAAAACAACATAAAGATTCGTTGAAAATTGACTGAGTTATGAAAGTCGCAAGCTCGAAAACGCTTTTAAAGTTTTAAACATAGTGCGCTTTCTGCTTTGACGCGGTCGGCTCGGAGGCTCATAACCAGGGATAGCATTTCGATGACATGTAATTTTCTCTGCTGCTTTTAAGACATCTCCTGCTTATTTAGAACGTCCATTTATGTTTCCGAAATTCCAAATATGAAAAGTTTTTAGGTTTTTTTTAACTAGATTTAGACCATTTTTTGATAATTTTAAGCGATTTTTAAGTTATTTTATTGCCATCTTTGGACATTTTTTAGGTCATTTCAGTCAAATTTTAAAAGAATTTTTTCTTTTCTTACGTACTAAATATTGTAAAAATGCCAATTTTTAAACATATTCTTTTAACAATAGAATCACTTCAATCAAAAACATGACCTCTCTAAAAAAAGAGAATAATTTTTCATAGACCTCGAAGTAAAAATCCTCTGCGAGTGGTGAAACTGACGAAAGGATATGTTAAAAGATGAAACAATTGTTAGATAAAGAGTCAGGATATGCTAGTTTTTATTAACTCTATTTGTATGCTCTTCTGTATTAAATTAGAAGAGGAACTTAAATCCGATGAAATATCGATTTTTTAATATGTTCCAATCGTTAGTGCATAAAGAAGTTTTTCTGTATACAAACACATTTTGCCAGACAATCGACGTTCCATTATATTATTACCATTTCGATAAATTCATAAAAATTAGTGTCCGACCGAATATTCGGCTTCCACTTCGGTATTCGGCATATTCGACCGATTTTTTAACCTTCGGCTTCGACCCAAAATAGCCGAATATTAATAATAGCCGTAATAACTTAAGAATTGTACCTTGTAATATACTGTAAAGCTATGTAAAAAAATTATATAAAATACATTTTGAGTTAAGCAATGTTTTATTTTTAAAGCTTTATTTTTTGTTTATTTTTTATGTAATTGTTTGCGATTTTAGGTAATTTTCTGCAGTTTTTTGGTAATTTTTGTCATTTTTTTAGGTCATTTTTGCAGTTTTTTTGGTCATCAAAATTACGAATTTCTATTTAACCTTTTAGAATGATATTTTACACAGTTATAGCTATCGAAAAATGCCAAAATTTTTTGCATTACAAAAAAGCAAAAACATTCGGCAAATATTCGGCTATTTTGCGCCGAAGCCGAAGGTTAAAAAATCGATCGAATCAGGGATGATAAATTCAGTACTAAAGTGCTGAATTCAGTACTTTTCGCTTTTAAAAAGTACGGCAGTACCCCCGCGATGATTTCAGTACTTTTTACAAATATTGTAAAAAACTTTTTTCACTTGTTTTATCTTACACATATTTTGCACTAGGCATTACTATTAAAACAGTCAATAGATCCAAAGTACAGTCAATATATCCAAAGTGATATAAAAAAAGAAATTAAAAAAAAAATTAAAAAATCTTATTTTTTAAATTAATACTTTACCATACAGACTTTTTTTATTTGTATAGTAATAAAGTAGCACTATATTAAATAAAACCAATGACAACAATCGATCCTAAGGGTTTAAAGATATAAGCAAAAATATGTGCAGACGTGCGTTACCAAACACAGAAGTGATTTTTGACATGGATTACAAAATTTGACAAAACTCTTTGAATTAGGCAAGATAATATAAACATTTATTTTCCAAGTGATTAGATTTAAAAATCATCTCTGTATTATAAGGCTTTTTGATCTGGCGTGACGTTACTGGCTTTACGTTACTTAAGGGCAGGTTCGAAATGAAGCTCGACCAATAAACTTAATTTTTATTTGTCTATAGCTTATGATGTGTAGCATATGTTCCCATAGAGGTTTGGCCGATAACAATTGCATATTTTCATTAACGCGAAATGTAAACAATTGTTAACTCGAAACAATTGTTAACCAAATTTTAAAACGCGTTTTCTGAAAAATCGTGTCTTACAAACTCGTCTCCACCTTACTACTGGTCTGGATTGACTTGTATTTTTGTAAAGTAGATAACTTTTATTGAATCCAAAACCTAAATTTAGATAATATTGGGCGGTTTTTTTAGAGAACTTTAAAGAGCGCAACATGTAAAAAATCGCTACTTAAAATTCACATGTTTGCCATTTTTTCTACTTTCAATTATTTATGGATATTATTGGTCCAAGCTCCAATAAATGTAATGCAATTTATAAAATTGTTTGCTTTTTTTATATCAGATGACATGAACGTGCCGTGGGATGGAAAACTTTTGGGTACCTTTTTTTCAACATGACGTTTGAATAAAAAAATATTTTCCTACACTTTAAGAATCAATAAATAATTGTCAAAAAACTCAAGGTAATCATTTACTTCCTTCTATGAAAAAAAAATTAAGAACATTACCGTGTTTTCGGAGCTTGAGATGAGAACCTGCCCTTAAATTCTATTGTAGTTCAATTGGGTAATAAAGTAATTAGGCTGTTAAGAAATTATGTAATTTTGTAAGTAAAAAACAAATTTAATATATACCCTTGCCTCAACCATTTTTTTCCATTATCTTTAGCCAATGCCTTCCATTTTTACTAAAACAAAAAACTTAACGAAACATTTACGAAAAAGAAAAACTACCTTTGTGAAGCAGTGCAGACAATTTGATCATCCTCGTAAATGAATTTATGAATAAATTGCTTAAATTTATAAAATTAAAACATTTCTCTTGGATAAAATAATACATTTTTAATTTTTGGTCAAGGTTGATTTTTCTGTTTAATGCCTATATACGTATTGTCAAAAATTGTTCAAAATTAACAGCCCTATTCTGGCAAATTAACAAATTGTTAACCAGTATTTTGAATATTTCTATGTGTTTGTTGTATTTTTTATTTCAAAACAAAATTTGAAGCTCAAAAATAAAAATTTTTTGATAAAAACCCACTGAACCAAAAATGCCTCTCAGAAAAACCTTTTTTTCTTCGGAAATGAGTTCAGAAATGAACCATAGAAAAGTTCTTTTTCGGCACTCGGAAATGAGCTTTTTTTGTATCAATCGCCGGGCTGAATTGCCTCTCGAAAACGGACCTTTTTTGTCCAGAAATGAGTTAAAAAATGAATCTTTTTGAATTAATATTATTTATTTAAAAAATTTCTGGAATATTAAATAAATTAATATTTCGTTTATTATATACATAATATGCATGTATAGTATTAATATATAGTAAAATAAAGTAACTATAGTCTATAGTAATAGTTAACAAGAAAGTTCCCAGCAGATTACTTAATGGTTGTAATGAATTTATTGATATTAATAATGAAATTTTAAGCAAAATCTAATTTTAAAGCAAACACACCTGCTGTCACGCAGATCTAATCACTTCATTTTTACCAGTATTTTTAAAATTTTTCACCTTATGTTTGGTCCACAGTTAAACATGTATTTCATAAGTAAAACTATAGGTTTTAAAATAATTTGGCAGGTAGTTCAAACCTAAAGTGACATATTTTAAAAATATCTAATTAGCAAAGTTAATTATTGGGAACTTTTATGATTACTTTTTTGCATGAAATGTTGTCATGGTTTGCTTTCTATTTGGGCTTGGTCTAAATTTTTGATAGAAATTTTTAAATGTTATGACAGACTTGCTGATAGATGAAAAGGAAAATAGTTTTTCGAACGTGTAGCAGTACATCCATCTATCTTCTTATGGCGAGAATCAATTCGCACTGGTGAAAAAGTTTATATGACGTTTGTATGAAGATTAACATTTTAATTTACTATTATAAAAATATCAACATAGGTTTAAATTATTTCTTTATTAAACTCATTTTTGTTTATAAAAAAGTAATATTTATGATTCATTTCTGAACTTATTTATGAACAAAAATGGTTCGTTTATGAGATATTGTTTCTACTGATATGATACAAAATTATCATTTTTTGAACTCATTTAAGAATGCAAAATAGAAACATTTATGATTCGATTCTGAACTCATTTATGAACAAAAATAGTTCATTTGCGAGGATTTTTTAGCTTCTTAAATGATTCTTTTTGACTTAAAATAAGTTTTTTATAAATTTTAAAAAGAAATACAAATTTTATTTATGGAAAAAGTTTTCACGAATTTAATCTTCTATAGCAAGCACTTTTATGCGACAAAATAAAAAACCAAAAGTTAAGAAAAGGAAAATTGTATCCAAAAACGTTCGCAAAACTTTCACCTTACGCAAAACCTGCGCCTATGGTTCACTGGGAATTGTCAACTGCTTTTCAGTTATTGACAATTTCATTAAAAAATTTTGTTTTTTGAGCTTTAAATTTTGTATTGATTGACACATAGAAATATTCAAAATACTGGTTAACAATCCCGCCAGTATCGAAAGTATCAAATGGCCCATTCACGCTAGCTACTTCAATAGTTCTATACGCACTAGCAATTTTTTTTGACCCAAGGTAATGCATAAAAAGGTCAGTTCAATCAACTTCCATCTCGATTGTTTCTTGTTTATTTTTTTAACGTCTTGACTGACTCATAAAATTTATTCTGACGAGCTCTTACTTCGAAGTGACTTATTCGAGAAAACATGACATATGTATAAAGTTTTTCAGTTTCGTTGAGCAACATAAATAAAATATCGTTATGAAAAGGTATAAATATATTGAATAATGAATATCAGTCACTCTGCTTTGTTTTTTTTTCTTGATGTGTCAATATCAACTAGCGAAAAAGCTAGCTCTTCATGACTAGTGAAATAACTAGGGAATGGGTGTGTAAAAGGCCACTTCCTATAACATGCTCGTGTAAAATTCGCCAGTTGAATACAAAGAAGATAGATTGAAGTGGAACTGGTACTGGCTACCAAGGGGCTAGTGAAATCACTAGTTTTGTACTAGCCAGCCAGAATAGGGCTGTAAGTCTGTGAAGTGCATATAGGCAGTTGGCATGAAAATTGACAAAACAGTTAACAAAACTTAAAATTTGTTGACTTTTTATATTTTTAATACATTTTCTTAAATAATACGCTCAAGCTAAAATATTATACATTTCCAATTAATTCTTTGAAATTTTGATATTTTCTGTTCTTAAATACACTTGATGTCATTACTGTCCTAGCTTCTGTCTCGTGAACTATCTTTAAAAAAGTTCAGACAGTTGCAAAAGCGAGTTTAAATGGATAAAAAGTTTTAAATGTAATGCAACTGTCTCAACGGTACACTGCTGTACTAGTGGAAACGCCTTGTACGCTACTAAAAATTTTCTCATCACTAATTTTTATTGTAACCAGGCACTACAAACTTCACGTTTGAAAACACTTCCAAGCTTCTAAAACTTTTCTGCACATTTTTATTTTATTTCTTAATACAGTACTTTTGGTACTTTTTAAAATCCGCTAAGAAAATTGGAATTATCATCCCTGGGTCGAATACCGAAGTCGAAGCCGAATATTCGGTCGGACACTAAGTTTTATGAATTTATCGAAAATGGCAATAATATAATGGAGAAGAAAAACGAACAAAATATCACTCTCTGTTCTATTAAAATTACTCTAAAAAGCTTATTTAGTTGATAAAACATTTTACGCGCCAAATAAGTCTTGCTGTTTATTCAGTTTAAAATTAGTAAATTGATTTAATTTATAATACGCAACCTCGCTGCGATAATTTCGATACCGACTTTTATGAACGAGTGGCAGCGGTTTTAGCCAATGATATTGGTCGTGAAAGAGAAGCTGAGGAGGAGGGCGTAATTATCGATCCATTCGCTGACAATGGCCGCATTCTAGCCGAAAAAGTGCTCAAGTAGCGAAGTAGCATAAAATATTTTCGCTATATAAATTGTGACATCTCAAGGAACATGTTCTGTGAGAGCATACCATTCAGCCCGAAAGTTGTGGAACAGTTCTTGAGCACTTTTTCGGCTAGAATGCGGCCAATGACGATGTTCAACAATCGTTCTTTTTACTACTTAGACGTGTTTTTGAGAGCTTTAACATTTTAAAGTTTTCTTTAGCTAAAAGTTCTAAAGTAATAAATATAAATAAAAATAAACTTGCTTGCTGATCAACTTGCACATACATCTGGAAGCGTGACAACGTGGATTTCATCCTTTTTAAAATACTTTGACGTTTAATATAAATTTCAATATAAATATATATACATACTAACCCGGTGCGTTGCTGCCACGCTCCCTTGAATGTGTAAATTGAGGTCGAATACTGAATTTCGATGCTGTACGACCTATAGATCCAAAGCTGCTCGATAGCACAAATTTGGGTTGTAGCCCCTTGTCCACCGCCCATAAAATATTACCAATGAAACTGCATTTCTAAATTTAGTCCGAATACTAAATTCCGACGCTGTGTGACCTATAACTCCAAAGCTATTCGATAGCACAAATTTGGGTTGTATGAGAGGTGTAAAGTTCCCCTTTTCAAAGCCCTTCAAATGTAATCAATGAAACTGCATTTGTACATTTGGGTCGAATACTGAATTCCAAAACTGTGCGATCTATAAATCCAAAGCTATTTAATATCCAAAATTGTGGTTGTATTGGAGATGCCTCGCCGCCTTTTCCAACGCTCATAAAATAAAATCAATAAAACTGCATGTGTAAATCTAGGTCGAATACTGGGGCCTTACTATGTAGCACGATTCGAACGTGAAATCGTTCGATTTCGGAGAAATGCCACTCTGTATTCTGATTTTCGCATTAAAAAATTGACATTAAAATTTAATTTTATTCCTCTTCGTGTATCGTATTTTCGGCACTTGGCAAAGCGAATGCGAACGTCAGACTCGTTCGATTTTCGGAAATTTTATTCGATACCCTTTAAGTTTTTCTTTTTATTGATATGATTACTCATATTTGTGTAATTTGCAGGGATTCTGTATCTAAGGATGCTTTCACAAAGCCTCGGCAATTTCAATTTTTAGTTGATTTCTTCTTGGAACATTCCGACTTAGCTAAGGGCCACTTAAAAACTTCTACAGCCAAAATGTTTGCCAACAATCTGTGGCAGAGACTGACGGATGATTTGAATGCTGCTGGGCCACCTTCTTGTGATGTTGTTGGTTGGAAGAAGGAAAGCATTTTGCCCGCTTTCATATCACGAAGAGTAATACCATGTTCATGCTCATAAAAAATGCTGCTTTTTGCATACTCGGACATGCTTTTTCGAACTGCGTTTATGCTAGCTATAAAGCAGCTTTTATTTTGACATTTCTGTGCTACAGTAGTCCAGGCTAATCGCTTTTACTTTGATATTTTCTTTAAAAAAAAATGTAAATGACTATAATTGCTATATTATAACTAAGTATATAGAAATACTTGCAATCCTTTACTTATTGACTTTGTTGATTATATTTGTTATCGTCATATGGCAAAAAATTAACTTCGAATTTCAGAAGTATCGACGGAACATAGAGAGAACACATACAAAAAAGCATAATAAAAGTTGCTTTAAATTGCTTTAAATTGCTTTTTTCTAGTGTTATTTGTATGGAAAAAAGCTGCTTTTATGTTGCGTTTAGTTGCGTTTTAGAATATACAAAACACTTACAAAAAAATCAGAATAAAAGTTGCATTAAGTTGTTTTAAATTGCTTTTTTCTAGTGTTATTTGTATGGAAAAAAAGCTGCTTTTATGTTGCGTTTAGTTGCGTTTTACAAAAAAGCTGATTTATCCTCCAGCATGAACGGGCTATAACTTAACATCAAAAACATAGGTTTGGGCAGACAACAAGAATCGCCTACGTTCAAAGCTGCGACGAAACAAAACTTCAATAGTAGGCACTGGTGGCGGCCCATCAAAATTCATTCCGCTTACTTCATTGGAAGAGCAAGTCGTATAGTTACTCTCCATGGACGAAGCGACCGAAGGCTCAAAAATTGTTATGAGGTTAGATGCAAATCAAGCTTGCAGCACTTCCGAACACCACTCTCAAGATATTGAGCCGGAATGTCGCGAACGTACTTCGGTTAGAGCCAGGACGAACAGCACAACCTATGTGAACGCCAACACCGCACATGCACACCGCAGCCTGACATGCACACCAGAGCCGCACTGATCTGTATCTACAGCGAAGGGCAAAGAAAACTTTCTGCGCACCAAATCGAAAACCAAAATAAATACCACGAGAATTCCCTCAAGGTTCTCAAGGATACACGTGATACTTTACGCTTCCAAGGAAAAAAGAAATAAAGGTTAGATGAACAACGATACAAGCTCTCAAAAGAAAAATTTGAACATAAAAAAAAAGATCTATACCCTTTGTAATAGGTAAACGTGTCTTTATGCATTCCAAAAAGCGGCGTAAGAAACTCAGGAAATGATCGGCGTTGCGTATGTTGCCGGAAACAACTTCTTTTAGCACATCGGAGGGTAAAATAGGATTGACCAACACCATATCAGTGTCGAGTTGTTCGCTTGCATCTTTGAGACCCTGCACCATGCGTATATAGTCCTCATTTAAGCGCTGTAGAGGCCAACGGATAGCGTAGAGTCTTTGCCCTTAAATTTATTTAACAGGAATTTTTAGTTTCTTTTATGTATTCACGAATTTTATTCTAACTTTTAACGCATTTTTTTGTTTCTTTTGTCACCGAAAACAAATGCAAAATTTCTTTAATTGGATCAACAAATATTAAATTAGTAAAGCAACAAATTTTTTGTTATTCTTACGATGCTAAAATTGTACAATCTTCAATATTTTTGTTACCCTAACAAGTTTTTGTTGTAACAAAACTTTTAATGAATTTATCTAAGTTCAAAACACTGTTCTATTTACTAAATTTTTATGTCTCGGTGTATCCATTGGAGTCTTTAGATATTTTCAATTATCTTGGCGTTACAATGGATCCTAAACTACGCTTTAAGATTCATGTTAATAAAATAATAAATAGAGCAAATAGTACTTAAGGATTCATTAAACGTTGGGCAAAAGAGTTTAATGATCCATTCATAACGAAAACCTTATTCACCTCCCTATTGTGGCCTATTTTACAATACGCTTCAGCTGTATGATGCCTTCGATATGGTTGTTACATAGATGACATTGGCCGCATTCAGCGCAGACAACAGTTGGCAACTGTTGTGTAAAAATTCGCTGAATGGTACAAATTTGGTAGCGCTAACTAAAACTGATAAGGTAGCGAACGCCTTTTAATCGAGCGAACAAATTCTATGCTACATGAACACAACTGTTTGTTTAACTGTCACATGCTGTTACTGACGCTGCTAAATTAATAAACGCAGAAAGAACGCAGCAAATTTAAGTGAGAAACCTTTGCAATTGAATAAAATTTACATAAAAATTAAATTGAATCGAACTTCTGACGTGTAGAGTAGCAACACAATCAGAGAAAAACATCGTGAACTAAGGTAGCGCTACCATTACAGTTCACAACAGTTGTCTGCGCTGAATGCGGCCATTGAATCAGTGCGCAAACAATTTCTTTTGTTTTGCTTAAGAAATCTTTATTGTAATACTGATTTTCACTTACCACCTTATGAATATCGGTTACAACTCTTGAATATTCCTTCTTTAAAAAGTCGGAGAATTATGATAAATACTTGTTGGATTACTAAACTTGTACATGGATATGTCAGCAGTCCATGCTTATTGAGTAAAATATACTTCAATATTCCTCTTCGTCCTAGAAGATTACTCCACATGAACTTTTGTAGAACTAATTATTTGCAAAATGAACTACTTAGAAGTGCTTGCAGTGATTTTAATTTTGTATCTGATGTTATATCCTTAAGTGAATCCATGGACTCAATCAAACTTATAATTATAGATTACCGGCAGTACCGTCGTTGATTATGATCACGTTCTCTCAAACACTTATCTTATGTACAAGTTTTTGTTTGTTGTGATGTTTGCAAACACATTAATAGAATAATCTAAATGGATAAATGGACCTTAGCCTGAAATGGATAAATTCTGGTGTATGTACATCTAAATAATCTGAATGAACCTAAACTTGTGGATCTTCAAATGCCGTACGTGACTATATAGTCATGGTGAATGTGAATATATTTGTCGGCGGTACCGTGGTGTCTTGGTTTTACCTCTTGAAACACTACGTTACATCAATTTGTAATATATTAATATGAGTGGCCCATAAGACCTAGTTAGTCTTGATGCCTGCGTTTGCAACTGGTTTTCTTTGTTTTATGAAAATTGGTTTGGTCAAGCCAGGATTCCACCGGCTTCAGGAAAACAGAACGATATATATTATATATGTACTTATTGGAATGGTTTTTTTTTTGGGTATGAAACCTTGCTTGTCACATGACTCCGCCGATGTCAAGACACAAAAATTGTTGCTAATTTGACCCTGTTTGTCTAGATAACGCAATATTTGTAAGTTGCTAACTTGGCCTTGTTTGTATTGAAGACGGAAACATGCTATGCTGCCTAATATTATCGTTTTGACTTATCTTTTTTATTATGTTAGCATTATTTTCCAATTTGTTAAAACCTTTTAATTTGTTAATAATATTTAATTTCAATCAATATCATATTTTATATTTTTGAACTGTTACCAATTAGTTTCCGACCGAATATTATAAAATGGGCAAATATTCAGTTTCGGTTTCAGCCAAAATTCCGGTTTCGGTCGGAAACTATAACCAATATCTTATTTTACAATTTTAATTTGCTATAAAACCTGTTAAGGTTTAGCAACCAAATAAATAAATGAATAAAAATAATCAAATAAATATTGATTTGGATTATGTGCCAAACGAAGATGATTGCATCAGATATTGACGACGAAGTGGTAATTAGGCCTAATGAAATATTTTACAGTGACGATGACGGAGATATTATCGAGGAAATACAGTCAGAAACTCAACAACAAAGTGCTGTTTGAAATTGTTTCTACGGTAAAGACTGTACAATATGGACTAAAATAATATTATGAGTTTTCGCGCCGGACCCAAATAACAAAATATTAAATATCCTTGTCAAAGATATGATGGTTTCCTTGCCAAAGATGGATAGAAAGTTAAGAAAAAAACTTTTTACTATATTAAACGTACAGTTGATGTATATGCGGCTATTTGAACTGATTGTGATAATATAAATTTTATAGAACAAACAATTAAAATAGCGGCAACTACAGTGCTCCAGTTTTTGCAAACTGGATTTCTCTATCCTGAAGAACCAAATATATATAACCATCCAAAGCCTAATCAGTGAATTTTTGATAAATTACTGTAAGCCGTTTATCTCAGAACATTGAAAAATGTAATTACCTCATTCTTTCTTATGACGGCAGATGAGTTCTAAAATCCTCTATTCACGTTTTTAGTGTTTATTTTTCGACATTTTACGGACCCAAACAAAAACTATCACCAACCTACGGACTTCTACCTGACTAAAGCTAGGAATCTCATGTACTAAAAAATCGAAAATATGCGCATATAACAAGCACTTAAAACTCTAAATATACGCTAAAAATAGGTAAAATATGACAAAAAAAATATTTTTTCAATATATAACAAAAAAAAAAGGAAAAACAATTTGTTTTAAAATACATATAACAATTATTTTAATATATGCAAAAATATGCGCAATAAATATGCAAAGCAGGCATTTTTTGTAATATATGCAAAATCAAGTATTTATTGCATAATATGCAAAAATATTCATTAACGATAAAATGCAATTTTAAAGGAAATTTCATAATTCGAAAAGATAACAACCATATCCATTTTAAAATTTCCAGTAAAAACATGCATTTGCATGAGATTCCTTGCCATACTTATAACGTATAGCGACTCAAAAGATCAGTCTTAGGTATATATTTCATGACAAGTCATGTGAACTCTGTCGAATAAATGTCATGAACAAAAAATGTCATTTGATTGAGAGACATGGAAACAAAGTGTTTCATGTTTTGATTCAATATCGTAGCCATACACACAAACATGCGTTTGCTGTTGTTTATACAATTGAATTGCTTTTGAATAAATTTGCCGAACGTGCCACGTGTTGTGGCTTAAAACAGCCGCCAAGCTGGCAACTGATACAGCAAGTTATGGCGTCCCCGAGGAGGTCCTCTTCATGCGTTAGTGCCGTGAGTTTTCTTCTAGCTAGCCACTTTTGCTGCTTCACTTTGAAGTCGTTCACATTGAAAATTGAAATAATCCGTAGACATGGGTCGAGTGCTATCGTTTGGTGGGTGTAGCTTAATGCTTAAACAGTAGAGGGTGGTTGATGTCGGGCGCTGTAAGTGTGCTACTTTGTTTTTATTTTTGATTTTATCGTTATGTCTTGTTTACTGTTCTCACGCATGTGACTTTCAAATGACAGATTAGAGTAGGCAAATGTTTACATGCGGACGCTGGTCTGAGCGGCCTGTTGCAAAGGTAGGCTCACAGGGAGATAACGACACTTTACGCAACAGAGCATGGCCTTAGGATGTGTCTAGAATCGCCTTCTTTTGGCCGTCAACTCTTACTAATATTAAGTTATTAGTTTTAATATTTTCAGTGAATTCGCTGCTGCACGTGCCGTGGTTTTATCTGGAATTTTGATAGCATCGCATTTATAATTGCATTAGAGAATATTTAACGATGGTGCGATCAGCAATTCTTAAACATATTATTCAAAATTATGTCACTTAGTAAAGGCTACATTTTTAAGGGGTTTAAAATTATTTAGTCATATCATGACTTTTTTTAACTATCTTCTTCCAATTGTGTTTTAATGCTATCATTATCGTGTTTCAGTTCCATTAAAGAAAGCAAATATTTTTTTTTTATAATTAGGCAGCGATGTCAGAGTGACGTTAAATATTTCTTTGTGTCTTATTTATAATGTGAACAAACCTTTTGGGAGTTTTTAATTTTTTGAAGCGAAGCTTTTAACGCCTCGTTTTGTGATTTGCTCGAGTGAAATCTCAAAAACGACATTTTTTCCATAAATTTTTTCTTAGAATTGTTGTTGTTTTTTGCTTGCGTCAATTAAAACAAGAGAATATAAAATTAAAAATATTTCTAAGTGCCAGTTTACACTGGCCTCACTCAACCGACTCATTTTGACGTCTACAGAAGAGATGAGGAAGTGGGAAGGTGAATGAAGTAGGACAAGAGTACTCAAAATTAAAAATCTTGCTACTCACTTTGATTTGACATTCTGTGAGTCAGTTGAGTGAGGCCAGTGTAAACTGGCACTTAGACATCAATGAGAATCGAACCAGCACCCTTTCGATTGATAGGCCAGTACGCTACCATCCAATCCAAACACCTTCCTACATATTCTATTGTGAATGCGTGAATCTATGATGCAGCAGATCACAATAATCTATCAAAAGCATTGGGTCTGTTCGGAAATGCATTACGATTTGCAATATGCGCATAGCTGGCATTTTTTAAGCGTCCGAATTGCAGCGTGCATTTTTTTAATGCGAATGATGAGTTACGCTTGATAAAAAAAATTACACCTTAGAATGTTTGGCGTTAGCTGTGCTTCAAAATGGGCCTTTTTCGAACATTTTGTTTATGCTAAAAAGCAGTTTGCGCATTATGATGCATTTCCGAACAGACCCATTGTATTTTAGCTCTCCAAACAACAAAAGTAGCAAGATTCAATTGAACGATGTAGATATTAATTGCGAATTCAGACATGAATGTTCATAGGCACTTAAGGCAAGACCGGTGGTCTAGCACTCAAAAATTTTAGGTATGTTTAGGATTTTTTTAAAAAGTTACAATATTGAACAACGATATTTAAACTTTTAACGTATATTTTAACACTCATTCCTCATAAAAAATTTTTTTTTTTTGATTAAAAAAATTGTTGATCTTGTTCAAAACGGCGCTCAATGAGACGCTCTCAAGGAAAATGGGCATGGACGGTGTTGCAGATTTTGACTTTTCTATTTATCTGAAAAATGAAAACAAAGAATATTATTAATCACTATGAGTTCAGCTATTAATACTTGTAATACATCACATACTAGAAATATAATATTGAAAATTGACAGAATGACGCGCTTTTTAATATTAACTTCCTAAAACAGCTTGTTTTCTAGCGGTTATTAAGTGTACAATATATGATGTTTTTGAAATAAAACTTTGATTCTAGTTCCAGCGATAGCCACTGCTGTTATTATAGGGCATATTTAAATTTCAGATGATTCGGCAGAATAGTTTTTGTTTTTTCTACATCATGCCGAAAAATGTAGTTTCGAGATAAATGAGTATAAAGAGAATGAATCAAGACGAAACACTGTGGCTCGGACACCTACTAAAACGGCTGTAGAAGTGAAAATAACGTCAGAAAGACTTTATTTTTGATATATAAAAAAAAAATCAATTTCGTTCAAATTCTAGTTTATAAATAATAATAAACAAATTAATGTAAAATCAAGTCAATGAAAATTATTTTGTACACTTTAAGACATCAATAAAAACATGTTAAAATTTCAAAACGATCTCATTTTAGTTTCTTATTTAAAAAAAATTATGAATAAACGTAAAATTTTGGGCTACTACCTGAATATAAATAAACATTTTGAAAAACCGTTTTTATTTAAAATCAAAAATAAAGAAACAATAGCAAATATATCTGAGCACATATCGCGCCCGCAGTTGATAATTGTCACAATTCTAAAAGCACAAATTTTCAGGAGAATCAGAAAACTTATGAGACGATGCAGAAGCAAGGAAACTAACACAAGAACAGATAAACTGAATTTTTCCAGTTAAAAAAGATAGTGATATAACATAAATTTTTGCAGTAGTGAGCGATGTGTATTTTAAATTGATTTATGAAAAAATTGCCAAAAATATGTCAAAAAGAAGTACAACAAGTAAACTGAAGTACCTTTAGCGTACTTAGATAAGAGAAGTACAGCGAGCAAAAAAAAAAACAGATGCGTCGCTGGAGTTTCATAAGTTCGATAATTTTAATAAAAAAATTACTAAAAACTAAACACAAAACTTAAAATAATAATATTCCCACCAGTAAATTTTATTACCTTTCATTACTCTTTTACATTAATTATGAATTATTTCTGTAAATGTTAATGATATTATTGGATTTTAATGTCTAAAACATTAAACTTATATTGTATAGATGTAATGTCAGCGATATTTCTAGCAAATATTACATCAATAGTTGTCCTAATCTTGTTGTGCAAATATTTGGATCGCTTGTCATTCGCAAATTACATTTATCAAAACAGCATTGTTTACGGCTTAGAATTTTTATGAAACTGATTGTTTTATATTTCAAAAGTATAGTCTTTCTGACGTTAATATCCAATTATAATAGAAGTAACGTAATGTGATCTAATGTCAGTTGAGCAGTGCGTTCTTTCACTTATTGTTTGAAACAATGCTTTCTTATACAAGTGGTTTTAGTAAACGTAACGTAACGTGACGGGACGTATAGATCCGTGAATTTTAGATTTCTACGTTACTTTACATTACGTCTTGTCAAAATGCAACTGAGCATTGTATTTTAGTAGGTGTCGAGCCACAGTGTTTCGTCTACATTCATTCTCTTTATACTCATTTATCTTGAAATTACTTTTTTCGGCATGGTGTTGTAGAAAAAACAAAAACTATTTAGCCGAATCATCTGAAATTTAAAATTGCTATTCATAACAACGGTGGCTCTCGCTGGAACTAGAATCAAAGTTTTATTTAAAAAACATCGTATATTTTACACGTAATAACCGGTAGAAAACAAGCTATTTTAAGAACTTAATTTTCAAAAGCGTGTCATTCTGCCAATTTATCATATCTTTTGTTCTAGTGCCAGCCATAGCTGCACTCATAGTGATTAATAATATTCTGGGTTTTTAGTTTTCAGATAAATAGAACAGTCAAAATCATCAACACCGCCCATGTCCCTTTTCCTTGAGAGGGTCTCATTGACCACCATTTTGAACAAGATCATCAATTTTTTAAATTAAAAAAAATATTTTCATGATGAATCAGAGTTACAATACACCTTAAAAGTTTTAATATCGATGTTCAATATTTTATCTTTTAAAAAAATTCTAAAAATATCTTAAATTTTCGAGCGCTAGACCACCATCTTTGCCTTAAGTGCCTATGAGCATTCATGTCTGTATTCGCAATTAAAATCCACCCGTTCAATGGAACCTTGCTACTTTTGTTGTTTGGATAGCTTATGGAAAATGCTTTTTACTACTTTTCCATGGCGAGTTGATCCTAGGTTGGGTTTTCTTCAAGTTGACTAATGACGTTTCTAGCTCGAAAGTGTTTCCATGCACAACATTGAGTCGAGTTGGACTTCGGCCATTCTATTAACCATTTTTTCTTAGTATAAATGTGTGCGTTCAGAAGGTGCAAAATTTACTAAACATATAGAGCCTTTCATCGGCATTAGTTTCCGCTAATTTGTGTGCCTGCTGAACGGTTTGTTACATTTTACGCAGCGCAGTGGCAGAAATAAAATAAAATAACAAATAACACAGGGGAACAAAAAAGGAATTTTTTCTACGGCATAAGTTTTTGGAGCCAATTAATATACATGGGATAATGAAGTTTTAATCCTATAGTTCACATTGTTTGAATTGACTCCGGTTCTCGCGATAAACAGCTATTTTAAAAATTAAGGAGGTTTCATCACAGATTTTAGCATAACTGCAGAACAATTAGTCTGATTTGGTAAAATAAAAAATCCAAACATCCGCAGCAAAATTGTCTCCAAGTTACATCTACAATGTTTTTTGACTAGCTGAATAGTTTCGGAAATATTCAGAAAGTTCTTCTGAAAAAAAACATTTTTTTATGCAAAATTTAAACTTTTTTGTTATTTCATAAACCATAAAATATCAAAAACGTCAAAATAGCTCTTTTTGATATTAACTTATAAACGCACATATGTAACGAAGAAAATAAGCCATATTTTATTAAAAGCCATCGTTTTTTATGGGATTTTTTTTGGTATTTTGGTTGCGCTTATTAATTTTAAATTTATTTAAAATATAAATCCACAAATTAAAAAACCTTTTAGAAACTATTTCAGAATATTCTGCAGCTTTATGATTCCCCAAAAAGTTGTTAACTACTGATAAAAAACTTATCCATGCTTCTTTCTGATTTGACCTTAGTAATGTGCTTTGTGAAATCATTGTTGTTTATAAGAGTTCGGATTTGTGGCCCATCAAAGATGCCTGCTTTAATTTTTTCCGTGATTTTGCCAGGAAATGCTTGGCAAATATATTTGTAGCACTCGCCAATCTTATCCAAAGCTTTAACATACTGTTTCTTTAGTGCAAGTTTTACATGATGTGGTGGCAAAATTATTTTGTTCTCGACATATTAATGGATCATGAACGATTTTATTTATGCCTACAGTCATATTTGTTCTGGATAGTCAAACTTTCCTAGTGTAGTGCTTATTTTTTGCACGTGACAGTCGTAGACAAGAATTAGACAAAGACAACATGAATATTTAGTGTAGCTACCTTGCTGACTCAATAAAAAGTTAACCATTTTCAAATCAACACACACTGACCACTGATGTTGATTTGAACACATACAATTTTCTCTAAAATAAGTTTGATATTTTGATATTATTCTTTAAGTTTTGTTGAATGTGCTTCGGAATTGAATCTTATATGTTGCCATTATGCAGTAACACACATTTTAAACTTATTTTCGAGTTATCTATGAAGACCCAGGAATATTCTTACAATATACGATTTTCTCCTCCTTTGCAAAGTATTGAATAATATCTCGTTCTATAGTCCGGTAAGTTTTAACTGATATGCCGGGCTGACAACAACGTTTTTCTTTAAGTCTTGATGCTAGAAGCTCCGCTGATTTTTTGGATAGATTTAGATCTCGAATTTTCCCTTGTGTATTTATTTAGAAGTTTTTAATCAAAATGAGATAACATCATTAAATGTGAATTAAGGGAAAACATGCCAATTCATTTTAATAAAATATAGCTTATTTTCTTTGTAACATATGTGTGTTTATAACTTTATATCAAAAAAGAGCTATTTTGACATTTTTGAATTTTTATGAATTATGAAATAATAAAAAAATTTAAATTTTGCATAAAAAAATGTTTTTTTCAGAAGAACTTTCACAATATTTCCGAAACTATTCAGCTAATTAAAAAACAGTGTCGATGTTACTTGAGGCAATTTAGCTGCAAATTTTTGGATTTTTTATTTTACCAAATCAGATTACTGTTCTGGAGTAATGTTAAAATCTGTGATGAAGCCTCCTTAATTTTTAAAATAGCGGTTTATCGCGAGAAACGGAGTCAATTCAAATAATCTAAATAATAGGCTAAGATCTTCATTAATGTATATACTAAAACTGACTACCAAATCCCATGCCGCAGAATCAGTATTACCCTGTGTAATCAATAAATCCTCGCTTAACAGTTGAGCAACTGTTTCATATTCTGAACGCATCCAATCTAACTCAGTCAAATCTAACAAGTTTCGTGGAGTTTAGTGGATTTAACGAAATTCAACTTTCAACTCGCGTTCCCATGGGAAGTTAATCCCGAGTCAACCTCGACTTAACTCGCCATGGAAACGTAGTATTTGATCGATAATTGTGATCTGCTGCATTATAGCTATCCAATACTAAGAAAAAAAATCTCAATGGTTTGGCTGTTATAGGCCAAAATATAAAAAAAAAAACGTGACAAAAGTCTGAGAAAAAACTGCTAGTCAAAATCTGGAAGCTCGATTTTCACCGTAGACGTATGGTCTAGTGGACTTTTTTGCTCAGTACAATCCCAAGAATCAGAAACGTGAAGCGCCCATTGACACTTTTTTCCTTCCATACTAATCGCCCCACTCTACTGCACAAGCCTACTTAAAGTCTATTTCAAGTACTTGCTAGCTTGAGCTTGATAATTTTGAATCATTGCTTGTAATTGAATATAAATAAGCCCACGACAGCTTGCGACTTTGCAAGTATGCTAGCTTACAAGCGAACGGCACGAAACGGTAAAGGAAAGCTTGATGCCTTCGGCAAAAAGCTAGAAAAGCTTGAAATTGAAGGCAAGTATCCAATTAAAGCAAGTATCCAAAAAATTCAATGAGCTTGTTTAGAGAGAGCTTAAGCGTGATAGGACTTTTAAGGATTCTGTGGACTCCGTGGTTGGAAGTTTTAGATGTAACTTATTTCGAAGATGATGTCAAACTTTAAAATTTAAGATGGCGAATAGAGTTGCCACCTAGATTTTTTTTATTTTTGCGAATTCTTGTAATTTTGAAATTCTGACAACGGATTTGATTTCGAATATAATGTCACAATTTTAAAATTTAAGATGGATTTTAGGGTTGCCACCTAAATTTTTACCACAGTATTGCCACCTAACAATATGTATTTTTAAGAGTTTTAAACATCATTTATCAGTGTTAAGGGGTCGCTGATTTCGAATCTAAAGTCAGAATTTTAAAATTCAAGATGGTGGATAGGGTTGCCACCGTAATTTTTTGTAGTTTTATGAATTTGGGGCTGGCAAAAAAAATGGTACACCAAAAATGGGTCGCTAAATCCGAATCCGTTGTTAGAATTTCCAAATTATAAAATTTTGAAATAATAGGGCTGCCACCTAATATTATGTATTTTTAAGAGTTTTAAACATCATTATCAGTATTAACGGGTCGCTGATTTCGAATATTAAGTCAAATGTTTTTATGTTGGTTAAAATTAAATGTAATTCAAAGTTATGTTTAATAAATGGAAATATATATCGGAAAAATTTGAATTATTTATTTTTCCTGTAGTAAAGAGCATAAACATGCGTGTATATTTTAAAAGTAATTTACAATCAAACTTAAATTAACAAAAGATATTTTTAATATGGAAAAAATAAAATGCATAACATAAATAATTCGAATTTGTTATGGTATTTCAAAAATATATAAATTTTGAGGCAGAACGCATTCTTAGTAACGCATGCGCAAACCTGCGTAATAATAATAATACATACAGATTCTATAGCTACACGCATCTGTATTCTCTATTGTATTTATCTTGCTGAATATAAACAAAACCAAACAAAATCGACAAAAACGAAAGCATCTAATATTTATTTATGTATTTTCATTTTACATATATATTAATAACAACAACAAAAACAAAAGCAGCACAACAACATACGACACCATTGCGAACCAAACGAACAACAAAAATAACAACAGCATAAGCAGCTACTGAAACAGCTTGTGTATTTTCATTAAAAAAATATGGATTTTTTCTTCTTAGATTTTGCTGTTTTGTGACTTTATTTAAGAAGTGACAAAATCTAAAGTCAGATATTCGTTTTATTCGTACTCAAACTGATATTTTGGCATATATTTATTTATTGTACGATGAATGTTAAAGGCTGTTGGTATACTCCAAAGTGTCAACTAAACTTCTTAAATGTTCTTAAAAAATTTTGTGAAAATGACCCTCATACAAACCGCGCTGTAAGACGTAATTCTACGTCAAAACATGACAAATATATATTATATATTTATAGTAGCAGTTAAATAGCTACATTCTGCACATCAGAAGCGTTATATATTTTAAACAGTTCACATCAATAAATTATTTTATATACTTATGTGAAGTAAGCATTCGGCGAAATGCAGCATCCGGCGAAAAAAAACTTAACAGAGCTCTGTTAATAACATAGATATGTTAGTCAAAATTTTAACAGAGAAAAAGTTTAAATTTCTGTTAGTAACAGACGTTAAGTACAGAAAAGCTTTTAAAAAAGCTCTTTTAACATAAAAAAACAGGTGGATGGATCACTAAAAAAAATGTAGAATATTTAAAACACATATAAAGCATGGTCTTTAGAGCAGTGGTCGGCATTCTGCTGCCTGTCAACTTCTACAAAAATCCATAAATTCATAAAATACAAAATATATGTGTAATTCTAAAACAAAATTTAACCCTCATGTTCGATAAAAAACAGTCAAATCATAATACCGAAGTTGCAATTCTTAAACTTTTAGCTGGAAAAACTCGATATTTTTTAAGCGAAAGAACGCAATTTTAGTCATTTTTGCAAAAAAGATTCTAAAAACCGCAAAAAAGAAACGATGAAATCTTACAGGTATGCAACAAGACTGCAATAACTTTTACATTAAGAAGTATCATCAAAATTAGATAGTTCAGTTTTTTTGAAAAGAGGTGCAAGAACTCCCTTTTGGTAATTTTGAAAAATAGACGAAACTGTTAGTAACACAGATTTTACAAACGCAAATAAGAAACAATAAAACCTTCAAGGTACGACACTAAACTTCATGAGCTTTGACCCCAAGAAGTTTTATTAAAACTTCATAGTTCAGTTTTTTTCAAAATGAGATGAAAAATTCACTTTTAGTCATTTTGAAAAAATAGGCGAAACTATTAGTAACACAGATTTTACAAAAACAAATAAGAAACGATGAAACCTTATAGGTATGCAACAAGGCTACATGAGCTTTGACGTCAAGAAGTTTTATCAAAATTTCATAGTTCAGTTTTTTTTAAAATGAGATGAAAAAAATTCACTTTTGGTCATTTTGAAAAAATAGGTCAAACTGTTAATAACACAGATTTTACAAACGCAAATAAGAAACGATAAAACCTACAAAATGACCAAAAGTGAATTTTTCATCTCATTTTAAAAAAAAACTGAACTATGAAATTTTGATAAAACTTCTTGGGGTCAAAGCTCATGGTGTCTTGTTGCATACCTTTAAGGTTTCATCGTTTCTTATTTGCGTTTGCAAAATCTATGGTACAAAGAATTTCGCCCATTTTTGCAAAATGACCAAAAGTGAATTTTTTCATCTCATTTAAAAAAAAATGAACAAAGAAATTTTGATTAAACTTCTTGACATCAAAGCTCATGTAGCTTTGTTGCATAACTATAAGGTTTCATCGTTTCTTATTTGTTTTTGTAAAATCTGTGGTACTAACAGTTTCGCCTATTTTTGCAAAATGACCAAAAGTGAATTTTTCATCTCATTTAAAAAAAACTGAACGAAGAAATTTTGATAAAACTTCTTGACATCAAAGCTCATGTAGGTTTGTTGCATAACTATAAGGTTTCATCGTTTCTTATTTGTTTTTGTAAAATCTGTGTTACTAACAGTTTCGCCTGTTTTTGCAAAATGACCAAAAGTGAATTTTTTCATCTCATTTAAAAAAAAACTGAACTAAGAAATTTTGATAAAACTTTATAACGTCAAAGATCATGTAGTCTTGTTGCATACCTATGAGGTTTCATCGTTTCTTATTTGTTTTTGAAAAAGCTGTGGTACTAAGAATTTCGCTCATTTTTGCTAAATGACCAAAAGTTGATTTTTTCATTTCATTTAAAAAAACTGAACTATGAAATTTTGATAAAACTTCTTGAGAACAAAGCTCATGGAGTCTTGTGTCATACCTATTAGGTTTTATCGTTTCTTATTTGCGTTTGTAAAATCTGTGTTACTAACAGTTTCGCCTATTTTTACAAAATGACCAAAAGTGAACTTTTTCATCGCATTTTAAAAAAACTGAACTATGAAATTTTAATAAAACTTCTTGGGGTCAAAGCTCATGGAGTTTATTGTCGTACCTTGTAGGTTTTATCGTTTCTTATTTGCGTTTGTAAAATCTGTGTTACTAACAGTTTCGCCTATTTTTTCAAAATGACCAAAAGTGAATTTTTTCATCTCTTAAAAAAAAACTGAACTATGAAATTTTGATAAAACTTCTTGACGTCAAAGCTCATGTAGCCTTGTTGCATACCTATAAGGTGTCATCGTTTCTTATTTACGTTTGCAAATCTGTGGTACTAACAGTTTCGCCTATTTTTGCAAAATGACCAAAAGTGAATTTTTTCATCTCATTTAAAAAAGAACTGAACTTTGAAATTTTAATAAAACTTCTTGAGGTCAAAGCTCATGTAGCCTTGTTGCATACCTATAAGGTGTCATCGTTTCTAATTTGCGTTTGCAAAATCTGTGGTACTAAAAGTTTCGCCTATTTTTTGCAAAATTACTAATAGTGAATTTTTTCATTTAATTTAAAAAAAACTGAACTAAGAAATTTTGATAAAACTTCTTGAGGTCAAAGCTCATATGTTTTCAGTTGCATACCTTTAAGGTTTCATCATTTCTTATTTGAGTTTGCAAAATCTGTGGTACTAACAGTTTCACCTATTTTTGCAAAATGACTAAAAGTGAATTTTTTTCATTTCATTTAAGAAAAAGCTGATCTATGAAATATTGATAAAGCTTCTTGAAATCAAAGCTAATGCAGTCTTGTCGCATACCTATAAGGTTCATCTAAGGTTCATCTAAGGTTCATCTTAAGTTAATCTATATGCATTTCCTTATCCATGTCCATATCCTTATCCATGTCCATGACCATATCCATGTCCTTATCCGTATCCATATCCATGTCCATGTCCATATCCATATCCGTATTCATATCCATATCCATATCCATATCCATATCCATATCCATATCCATATCCATATCCATATCCATATCCATATCCATATCCATATCCATATCCATATCCATATCCATATCCATATCCATATCCATATCCATATCCATATCCATATCCATATCCATATCCATATCCATATCCATATCCATATCCATATCCATATCCATATCCATATCCATATCCATATCCATATCCATATCCATATCCATATCCATATCCATATCCATATCCATATCCATATCCATATCCATATCCATATCCATATCCATATCCATATCCATATCCATATCCATATCCATATCCATATCCATATCCATATCCATATCCATATCCATATCCATATCCATATCCATATCCATATCCATATCCATATCCATATCCATATCCATATCCATATCCATATCCATATCCATATCCATATCCATATCCATATCCATATCCATATCCATATCCATATCCATATCCATATCCATATCCATATCCATATCCATATCCATATCCATATCCATATCCATATCCATATCCATATCCATATCCATATCCATATCCATATCCATATCCATATCCATATCCATATCCATATCCATATCCATATCCATATCCATATCCATATCCATATCCATATCCATATCCATATCCATATCCATATCCATATCCATATCCATATCCATATCCATATCCATATCCATATCCATATCCATATCCATATCCATATCCATATCCATATCCATATCCATATCCATATCCATATCCATATCCATATCCATATCCATATCCATATCCATATCCATATCCATATCCATATCCATATCCATATCCATATCCATATCCATATCCATATCCATATCCATATCCATATCCATATCCATATCCATATCCATATCCATATCCATATCCATATCCATATCCATATCCATATCCATATCCATATCCATATCCATATCCATATCCATATCCATATCCATATCCATATCCATATCCTTATCAATATCATATCCAAATGCATTTCCATATTCATATCAATAGCATATTCATATCCATTTCTATATCCATTATCTAAATCCATGTCCATATCATTTTTGATTTTAATTTCCATTTCCATATCCATAATCTGTTTTAAAACCATCATCTTAAGCAAGCCCACAACCATAACCGGAACCATAACAATAACCAAAACCAAAATCAAAACCAAAACCATATCTATCTATATTAAAAAAAAAGTACACAGATATAATACTTTTCAGGAGAACTATCCACCTAGAGAGTTTCAACATTTTCAAAAATAGTGATGTCAGAAACGTGGGCGCTTTGACATGGAATCACAGATATATAACAATATAGGGAAATTCACGATTCAATGCACTAACCTGTGCAGTTGAGGACTTGTGCAGTTGTGCAAATAGTATTTCGTGAACATACCAACAGCAAAGCAGTCAAATTTTTCAATGCACACAAGTGAACAACTGCTCAAGTCCTGAAGTTTAAGGATATTGTAGAAAAGCACTTGTGAAGATTTATGAAGTACGCGTATTTTTTTTCTGTAAAGTGCACAAGTCCTCAACTTGTAAGTATACTGAATAATGAATACCCATATTAAATTTTGCTAAGTTTGAGGTCGTCCTTTTTGACACTTGTATCGTTACGTTTCTACAACGCAGACAAAAGTACGATCATCTCACTCAACCGAACGCACTATTTTGTTTTGGGCATAAAGAGTGACTGTATGCCCAATATACACTGTACGCCCATAATACACTGTAGTGCTCAGTCTGAGTGAGCACTCAGTTGTTCAAAAACACACTGTACTAGCCAGTCTGCGTACAACGGGTTTTGTTTTGTGTACATAAACAATGTTTAATTGTATTGGTGTAGGAATCCCCTAAATAAAATATTACTACGTTTCCATGGCGAGTTGAGCCTGAGTTGGGGTTTTCGTCGAAAGTGTTTTCATGCACAACATCGAGTCGAGATGGAGTTCGGCCATTACATTCATCATTTTTTTCTCAGTATAAATGTGTGTGTTCAGAAGGTGCAAAATTTACTAAATATTTTGAGTCTTTGATCAGTATCAGTTTCTGCTACTTTGTGTACCTGATGTACGGTTTGTTACATTTTATGTCAGCGCAAAGGCAGAAATCAAATGAAATAATAAGTAATCAATAAATTCAATCTCTTCAGACTTCAGAGTTGTTGAGCGCATATTTTTATCTAATTTTTTTTCATACAGAATCAAGCAAGAAAATAGGACAGTGTTAAGACGTTCGACTCTAAGCTACGCAGTCCGAGTTCAATCCCAGGCTATGCAAAGCAAGTTTTTTATTCGACTTTAATGTTGTTTTCGAACTTAACTGCATCCTCAAAGCTTACCAAAGATGCAGTAAAAATGCGCCTACTTTTGGGGACACGTAGAACAAAAAAGGAAAGTAAGCTGCATCAAAAAAGATGCGCCACTTGCTTAAAAAACAGCGCATCATCAGTAGCGTTTCAGCGCTACTTTTACCCGCTGGGTATCGTCACTACAGCTTTTTCGGCGCGTGGAATTTCGCGCACCTCACGCAGTGTTACCAGTATATTTATGTATAATTTCCCACAAACAATGGAAAAAATTCCAAAATCTCTAAAATATCTTTCAAGCATAACTTTATTAAGGTATAAAATTTTAGGTACAAAAGTTCATCAAAATATTAAAAAATATAATACATATAGTCTGTCAAGTAATTGTATGCAAAATAAAATATGCAAAACAATAATCACTTTATAATTGTATTACAACAAGAAACGCATATATTTCTCTGAAATTTTTTTTTAAATTATTACTTTTAATTATTCTGAATTAGAAAACAACAAAAAAATTATTTCATAAAAACAAAAAGAGAGTTTTATAAAACCAAAATAAAAACAATAGCTATTTTATGGTGTCAAAGAATTCTTTACAAAATGCAAGGAACATATAAAGGAACTTATACACTAATGAAAAAGTTCAATATTTTGTATATCCACCCTGAGCATCAATCACGGCTTGTAACCTTCTTGGAACAGATTCAATAAGTTTTTTTAAATCATATTCTTCGGGTATCTTTTTCCATTCCTCTTTAATAACTTTAATTAGAGCGTTTTTATTTGTTGGAGTCCGTTTTGCAACCTTCTTTTTTAAGTGTGCCCATAAATTTTCGATTGGGTTTATGTCGGGGCTTTGGGCTGGTGTGTCTATCACTTTACTGCAATTGTGCAGCAACCAGATCCTGCACAAAAACGATTTGTGCTTAGGGTAATTGTCTTGGTTCAATTTGTATTTTAACTCTTCGCAATTTTGGGGTTCAGTGAAGCCGAAATTTTGAGCATTTTTTTTCGTTTCGCAGAATCTCTAAGTAAAACTCCTTCGCCATTTTATCGGTAAAAACTTTAAATTCACCAACGCCTTCCCAAGATATGCATCCCTATACCATCACAGACAACTTTCCAAACCTCACAGTGGGAATTATATTCTTCTGTAGCAGGGCTGTGTTTGGTTTCCGCCATACTCTATTAGGACCATCGTGAGAATATAACATAGTTTTTGTTTCGTCGCAGAAAATTACATCTCTCCAATACTCCATTGGATGAGAAACGTTTGCAATACCAAAACTCAGTCTTTTTTGAATATTTATTAAAGAAAGAAATGTTTTCTTACGAGCTGTTTTTGAAGAGTATTTATGTTTTTTTAGCACTTTTCGAACTGTTTCATGTGAAACTTGCTTGTTGCACTGAACATTTAAATCTGTTGCTAACTGCCTTGTACTTATTTGAGGATTATTGCACACTTCTTTGAGAGTTTTTGACTCGAGTCTTCTAGAAAGCTTCTTCGGTCTGCCTGCAGAATTATTTAACTCCAGTAGATTTTCTTTCTCAGCACGTTGTAAAATATTGTATATTGTTCTCAGCTTAACAGAAAACATTTCTGCTAATTCTTTAGCTGATTTTCCCTTCTGGTAATTGAAATACACTAGCTGAATGACGTTGTAATTAATTCGCTTTCCAGGCATATTTTAATCACTTTTTTAGCTTCACAAAGACTTTTCACTGTTTACTGTTTAAATACTAATCATCAACTAATTATAATCTGCTGCGCAATAACTAATACATCACATGTCAATGACGCTAAAATTTAGGACCGTTAGATTTTTGTCTCTTCTTTCTAATCTTATGTTCGTATTTTGCAAAGAATTATTTGACACCATGAAATTGTTATTGTTTTTACTTTTGTTTTATAAAACTTTCTTTTTGTTTTTATGAAATAATTTTTTTGTTGTTTTCTAATTAAGAATTAATAAAAGTAATAAATTAAAAAAAAACTTTAAAAAATATATACTTTTCTTGTTGTAATACAATTTTAAAGAGATTATTGTTTTGCATATTTTATTTTGCAAACAATTACTTGACAGACTGTATTCATAAACATTAGCATACAATATTTTCTAATAATTAAAAGAATTGAAGACTGTTTTAAAAATTATTTTTTCTGGTCTATACAAAAGTGTTTGTTATAAAAAAATATATTCCATACAAAAAAATTTGAAACTATGAGGAAATTAAAAAATATGTAGTTTTTTTAAATTCATTTACCATTTTTGTTTAAATGTTGATAATTATTCGGCCTTCTACAAATTAATATAATGGTGCTGGGCTTTCGCCGTAGTGAAAAAAAACAAAAGTTTAGCTTTTGGTTTTTCTAGTTTTTAATTTCAATATTTCGGCTTTCTTTATATATTTATTTTTATTTTCTTTTTATTTATTAAATTTTTAAAATCTTCAGGAAAATAAGACAGAAAATATTTTGTCAGGAAACTAAGACAAAAAATATTTGTATACTTTGAAAGCCATCTTCAGGAGACTAATACAAAAAATATTTTTTAAGACAATTTTTTGTCTAAGTTTCCTGTAGATGGCTTACAAAGTAAGCCGAAATATTGAAATTAAAAACTAAAAAAACCAAAAGCTAAACTTTTGAGTTTTTTCACTACGGCCAGAGCCCAGCATCTTTATATTTTTGTTTAAAGTAACAAAACCATACAAAAAATCAAAACGATATTCAAAACAACTCTATAGGAAAATCAACTCGTTGAAAAGTAATTGAAGAAGTAGTTTTTTTCTATCACAACTGGTAGAAATTCTGACATTTTTCCGTAGAAAAAACCACATATTTTAAATGGCAATATATTTTTAACTTATTAAAAAGTTGTAACGATTTAAGTGAATATTATTTCTGAACTTATTTTACTACTTTACGCTAACAAACACTTTTCAAGAGATATTGTTTAATTTTATAAAAGACACAGAATAAATTGTAATGGTTCTCCGATTTTAGTTTATTTTTATTTAAGAGTTTGAATTTAATACATGAATTCTAAAGTATGTTTTTAATATTTTAAATACAAACCATTCTTAGATCGAATTAGAAATTAAATAAAAAAGTATTTTATTTAGGACTTTTTATTTTATAAATTCTTCAAATGTTTGCTCAAATTAAAAAGTCAAAGTAGGTACCACCTTAATATAATTAAAAATAGTTCAACATCTACACGTTTTTTAACATGAGCAGGAAAACAAATTAAGCCAATATTTAAAAAAAAAACACAAAATTATCCTCATTATTGCTTTTGCTCATCGTTGCAAAAAAAAAGAACAAAATAAAAAATGTTAATGCAATAAAAAACCTTAATAAGGTTAACTTATTTTCAATTTCTATAAAAAATTGACAAGCAAAACAAAAATAAATCATGTGTGTTTGTGTGCAACACATGTAACGGAACAAATATCTCAAGCGCAGCGGCATTTAGTAAGGCTTGCTTTTTGTTGCGTTTGCATACATTTGTTGTTGTTAGCAAGTTAGAAATTTGGTCAACGCCGGTTTTGTTGTTATTTTTTGCACGTGCTTTTGTTATTATATTTTGTATTTGTTGTTGTTTTTACAAATGTACAAACACAAAGATGATAAACCAAAACCAATTTGTAGCTGAGCCTACATAGCTAATTGAGCTTCTGAAAGCTCATGTCTGCTATAGGGATATACAGTGGAATTAACTTATAAAGGCCTCGGTTTTAACAACATTTCTGCTATAAAGTCGTATTCTTGAAGTCCGCATTTTCTAATTTCTCATTCCTTAGGAACTGCGTTCGCTTTTAACGTCATTGGATATAACGACAAGTTCGCATATAACGACGCAGTTTTCATAAAATATAATAAATATTATCACATATAGCGACGACGAAAGCAAGTTGAGAGTAGATTTGCTTACTTATGATTTTTTTTTATTTATATGTGAACAAACAATATTCACTGAACATATTTGCAATTTTTGCTTTGTTGAAAGGGAAATAACCGTATAAAATTCATTGACAACAAAACTGCATAGCTTCATTTGCGCATGTGATTTTGCCCAGTATACATTTGTTCCTTCAAATGCATGATTGATTTTTTGCTGTGTTCAAAATGCCTCCACAAAACAAACTAAACGTAACGCGTTCATCATTGAAGAAAAATCTGCAATAATCTGGCGGCTTGAAAACGGCAAGGAATTTCTTGCGTCATATTCTTCAATATTCATCATATGGAAACATAAGGATCACACCTCCTCAAAATGTAGAAAATCCAAAAATCGCGATATATACCTCCAACCGATCATATTTTACAAGAAAAACCCAATGATTTAGTTAAAATTTTAGGTAAAACGAATTTTTATTGTTTAGAAAGTTTGATTTACCATTTTCGATAGCGACACTGCATTGTTAACTGCAAGGTTTCAGGTGAAGCAGGTGATGTATCCCAAGGTGACTACAGAATTTTCCCAAAACTTCGAGATGGCTATTAGGATTCAGAAAAAGGGTATAATGCTGATGAAACAAGGTTCTTCTTTAAACTCATGCTCGATAGAATTTTAAAATTTTAAGGTAAAAAGTATATAGGAGGAAAAGTTTTGACGGTTCGTGTTACAGTTTTGGTTGCTGCAAACATGGATGGAAGTTTGAAAAGGAAAATATTTTTTATCAGAAAGTCAAAGAAACAAAAAAACTTATTGTATTTATTTACCCTAAGTTTTATGTTTTATTTTTACTATTGACAATAAATTTTTTTCCTTTATAATAAATGAATTAAGTCAACAATGAACAAAAAAAATTATGTGTGCATATAACGACATTCGGTTGTAACTACGAAATTTCCGGTCCCTTCAGGGTCGTTATAACCGAATTCCACTGTACTTTTTATTTTTCGAAAATTATATATCGAAAAAATTTATAAAATTACATCTAAAGCTACTTGACAAAACTGTCAACACACGAAAAGATATTACACGATAATACATGACAGGAAAAATTATATGCAATTTTTTGAACTTTCCAAATTCATGTTAAAAAAACGTTAAGTATTATAAATCACCAGAATAAGGCCTTTAGTACTTCATTTGAAAATTCCCTTTTTTTTATCACCAAGTAAAATGTTTCCATTTAAACTTAAAAGACGATTGAAAAATACGTCAAAAAAGGAAATTACCCTCGATCTGGCATCACTGATCTCACGTCGCCTGCCTCACCTTTCTTGTCTATGAAAACGTAATGTCTGGTTTCATGCAGACTGAGCCATGGTATAATTATTTGACAAGGTAGCCGTGACATTTTTTTGGCGATTGGTAGTTGTCAAAACAGCTAAAGAATGTTGTAGTTTGCTGCTGTTGACCAGCTATGTGCTTATTTTTAACTAATCTTTGATTCATTTAATTTATTCGCGAAGTTGATTGAAATGTTTTTAGTTTGTTGCTGTTGACTAGCTATGTTTAAGTCGTCGCTTATTTTTTCACTTTTCTTTGATTAATTGCATAAACAGCTAATTTTGACAACTACCCATCGTGAGAAAAAAGCCAGTCTACTCTACTATCTTGTCAATAATTGTGCCATGGACTGAGCACTTGTTTTTTGGACCGCTGATACATCCATCTTTATAAATTTTAGACATCAAATTGTGACATTTGAAGGAGAAGGAGCAAATCAAAGCTATTTCTAGCTCTCTTGTTAAAAACGCTTACATTTGTTTTATATCCACCTTCTGTTAAAGTGTGGCGCCAAATCAGTTTGCTGAAAATTTTCTGTTTGAAAATTTGGTTTTTGGCATGCGACCTCTAGTGGATGATTTTTGAACTTTTTTAAGCTCAAGAACTGATCGAAAGTATAAAGCTTTTTTAATTCGCCTAGAATATGCAAGCTCATTTAATTTAGCAGCATTCTGTTGTCAATATATCTGATTACAGAGATCGAATATTTCGAATTCGCCGAATGCTGTGAAAAATATGCTAACTTCACACCAGTATATAATGCTATTTACTACGATTTTTGGTACTAATTTTGTAAACACGATACGCACACTACACCGGTGTGCACACGCTTGTACACATAAGAAAATCTAATATATTTTAAAGATCGTGTAAAAATCTTTCTCGTATCATGTCCGAAATATTTAAAAATGTTATTTAATTTTTTTTCCATGTAATACATTTCAATAATTTTTTGCTAAAGCAAATATTAAAAATAATTTGTATCCTATATCCTTAAACGAAATTTCATTTATTACTATTGAGCCCTCAATTTTTCAACTTTTAAAATAAGAATACAAAAATTTACTCATATTAAAAAATATTTTTTTGTTGAAAAACTAAAAAAAAACAAACTACATTTTTAGTTCAGTTTTTAACTTTGGAGGACTTTAACTTCTAAACCATTAAGGAGGTTAAAGTCCATATCACTCGCAAAAATTTAAAATTTGAGCTGTCGCTATTGAAATGTTCCCCGCATGCTAAGGGAGATAATTTTCACCGACTCTCACACCGCCTTGACACCAATCTATTTATTTCTTTTTCCAACATGAATCAGTTCCAGCAGCTTGCAAGTTCCTTCAATCGAGCAACAAAATATACCTAATGATTATATGATTATATATACCTAATGAAATATACCTGAATGATTTAAAAAATTGATTTTTTTTTTTAATTCAAAACGTATGAATAAATAAATCAAGAGTTACATGTATATTAGATTTGTTTTGGGTTTCATACATTTTCTTAACATATTCCAGAACCTCCCTGCAAGGCTTGATTCTGAATCCTGGTTTTATATAAGCATGTGACCCGAAAAAAAATTTAAAAAGTTCTCAAACTGGGTGGGCGCCGCTAAATAACGTGAATTTTAAGAATTATAAAATGGTTGTTCCAAATCGAGCTTCCTATTTCCGTTTATGTCACAAAAAACTTTTGACTAGAACAAATTCTAATGTAAAATCCTTTGCTTAATCCGAATGTACTATCAGTTTTTTTTAAAAAACTAAAACTAAAACTTCCAAAATTGGCCTACTTTATTCAGAGTTCCCTTATTTTTTCTTTCGCTTTTGAATTAGAAGCTTCGCCCTCTCCTAGACCGATGCAACTTTCTCAAATTTAAATGCTGCAGTATTTTATTAAATTTAGAAGAATTAAAAAAGTACCCAAATTCATGAAAGAGAAACGATTTCTTTCCAGCCAACTTTTGGGAAAAAATTAAATTTTTAAGAATATTTTAGTTTACTTTGTTTTCTGCTTGTTTACAATGACTTTAAAACATGAATTTGCTTATCGTCAAAGTTTATATCCGTTATTGAATTAAATGCCCCTTGCTATCTGTTGCTACGAAGAATGATTTTCGACTAATAAGGGTATCATTCCTTAACATTCGCCAATTTCTCGTAGGAATAACTTCGTAATATATTTCATTACATTCTTAATACTTACTAAAAAATTCATTCGTAGGTTGACTGTACGCATTATTCGTAGAAGGTACGACGTTTTAGTCGAGTTTAAAAAATTTACCACTGAAATCGTTCAGACTGCTTTGTCGAACAATTACCGAATATAAGGAAATGTATGATTGCAAGGTGGCCGTAGCCTTCTAGAGTACGTGGCCCATAAGCTAAAGAACCGTGGTTCAAACCCCAGCTGAACAGCTTTTTTTTTTCGTAACTAGGTATTAGGATCATTTGTAAATGTATTCGAAGAATATACATTTGTTTTTATACGAATACGAATAAAATATTCGAAATGTGTATCAAACTACGTTCATTCTACGAATTCTATTCGTGTCTGAAAATTACGAACAAAATTCGTAGAAAAAATTTTTCAATTTAAGAATACGTATTGAAAAGTTTTTGTGAAACAAAGGTAAGAAGTGAAATGGTATCGTTACTTAGTAGGCCGTGTTCATATTACTCTTTTTTGTCGTGATTGCGACACCGCTCTCAATTTTTTTTCGCAAACGCGGATGAGAAATACTGAATATTAAATAAATGAATGTTTAAAAATACATACCAAATTCAGTATTTTTCAAAAACGTGAGAGCTGTGTCTCAATCGCGACAAAACGCTTGATATAAACACAGACTTACAGCAACGGGTACAACATAATATTTAAAAATGAATGGTTTAGCTCAGATTTATTTATAAATTATCCTTTTAAAAGTATTTTTGTATTCTCTTCAAAATATATGAAATATATAATGAACATATCGTCATATGAAATCAAAAAACCGTACGTTACAAAAAATTCAAAATCGCCTTTTTGATGAATTATGGTGCACCTTATCAAAATACATGTTTTGCAAAGTTTTACACTTCTGCAACTAAAAATAAAGTTTTATTAACAAAGTTCTCAAAGTCCTAAGTTGAAGTGCAACTTAATTTGTTTTCTTCTCTCTTAAAATTTGTTATTTAAACTTATGGCTTTTTTGATTTAAAATGAAGATATGTAAAAAATGTTCACTGCCTAGGCGCTGCCCCCTTCCCCCCTGCGGACACCCATGGTGGTGGTGCCGTCACTTGGAGACCGACAGCATCTTGAACGCCCATATAATAAGTCGATGATTGCCAGATCCCAAAGGTTTTAGTTTACTCAAACTTTTGTGATATAATGAAAAAGTTATCTACTGAAAAAGTTAAAAAAGTAAACCTTAATTTTGAAATATGTTTGTATGTCCTTTAAATTTTGTTAAAATGCGTGCTAAATGTGCGCTAAATGTGTTATATTTAAAATGTGAATAATGAAGTGTTTATTTTTTATTAAATTTATTTCGAATCTTCAAATTTTATTTGCATTTTCTTCAACGAGAACCATCTCCTCCTGGCAACTAACACCATTTCAAACCTTGTGCTGATTGACCGCGCACATGCCGATTTATTTGCTTTCCATTTGTTTAATTACAAATGCGGGTTCTGAAGTACAAACTTTGATGATTAAATTGGCATATAGCGAGCGATACACATATTTCACATATCGATGAATTCTGCGCTGATGATGTGCTCTTGTCGAGCTGTCTTCATATAATGTTGACGATGGCATTAACAACGTTGATGATGACGACGATGATGATGATGAATATAAAGTTTTTCAAGTTGACATCTCGAGTTGTTTGTAAACATTTGCATCATGAAGTTGTCTGTTGCAAGCTGAAAACAGCTCGTTTGTGAATTCATTATTTAATTAAAGAATATTCGCAACACTTGTAAGACTTATGTTTATTAGTTCAATTTAAAGTTTTGCTTATTTGTTAATTAATTTACACATGACTTTCACCCAAGCCGATCAACTATTAGATTACTAAATTAATTTTGACATAAATTAAACTTATTTGGCCGTGCTCCGCCATAGATCATATACGAATTTAACAGTGAGTTGATCACAGCTTAATCACTCATAGACTTCTGAAGAGGAAATGTAGCGATTTCCGAAACAGACTGTATAGTCAGCTAAGAGATTGACTCTTTAATACTACATTTAGAGTTAGAACAAACTATATGGCTGCGTGGTCCAATCCCGTCCACTATATGCAAGGTGCTAGTTATACAATTTCCGCACCACTCTACAAAATTTCATTAATCTACTAACAAAGCGATTTTTTCCAATTTTATTCCTGCGGAACTTAGGCGTTAAATTGCCAATTACAATTCCCGTAATAGAATTAATAATTTTTCTTTAATTTTCCTGAGAATTGAAGTGCTCAATTATCAATTACAATTCCTGCAATGGAATTGCCAATTTTTTCAAATTCCATTCCGAGGAATTGAGGTGTTCAATCACCAATTACAATTCTTGGTTTGGAATTGACGATTTTTTTCAATTCCATTCCTGAGGAATTCAGATGTTTAATTACCAATTATATTTCCTGTAATGTAACTGAAAAGTTTTTGCAATTAGATTCCTAAGGAATTGAGATGTCTAATTCCAAGGAATTGGAATTGAGGTTGAATTAATTTCAAAAAGAATCATTACAACTTTCTCCCAGCTCTCACAATGAGTAAAAGTCACTGTCGTTCTTTTCGATGGGTCAATATGGGTCAATACAATCACTGTAATTTTTTTGCGTCCAAAATTCTACAATTGCGTTGCATTTGATGGAAATGAAACTTTAATATAGACTTAGAAACGACTTCAGCTGTTACTAAATTTTTAGTTAACACTAAGCAGATAAATCCATACTTAATCGACTATTAATGTCTTAGTTTGTAGCTAATGTTTAGTTAATATTTAAGTTGATACTAAATACGACGATGAATGACTTCCAAATCAATTCACTAACTTACTAAGTGAAAATAAGACGTTTTCAAAAAATAGACTAAACACCCAAACAACGGATGAAAATCAACAATATGTCAACTCCAAAAAAGAAACCAAAATGTACGTAGGTGTCACATACATACAGTGTTGCGCAAAACGTTAGCAACAAAATCAGTGCGCTGCTACAAAATCGTATATCTTTTTAAATATTGGGGACACACAAAAATGATTATAGGAACAAAGCATACATTATATTAAAATAAAACAATATTTAAATTTGGTATCGTTTTTTTATTAAATTTAAAATTAATGTGACAACATTCAGTTTGTCTGAGAGCAAAACAAAAGAGGCATAATTAATATTTCGTGTAAGATCCATTATTCTTGATAACCGCTGCATATCTGAGCGGCATCGACTCTATTAAATTATATGTGTTGGCATTAGGTATTTGTTCCCAATTAAGTTTCAGGGCTTCATACAGTGCAGTCTTATTGAAAAACCTTTGACCAGAAACTTTTATCTTCGAAATCCCAAAAAGATTTTCGATGGGATTCAAGTCATTGTGATTGTGCCGGCCAACCAAGGACTTGAATCCCACTGCTTCGAATGTAATCTTTGATGAGCATTGAGGTGAGCTTCGGGTCGTTGTCGGGCTGAAAGTTCACTGAAGCGGCATATTCCACTCTGCATGTGGTCGCATCTTTCTTTCTGAAATGTCATTACACACAAATTGATTTTTTTGAAATGGTTCAACTTTATTATAGGAAAAATAAGTCCAGACCATAATACCACCGCCTCCGTGATTAAAATTTATTTTGCAGTTTCGAGCTTCAAGTCGTGTAGCTGGGCGGCACCGTATCGTGCACATCCCATCTGAATTAATCATGTTGAACTTTGATTCATCGCTAAAAAACGGTCAAATTTAGGTGCTATTTTGCAAGGCTGAGTCTAAAAAACAATAAGTTGCATGTCGTTGTCACAATTTCAGACAGGATTTTTTAAATTGTAACACCTCACCTTGTTTTAATGCATAGTTGTAAGCAAAGGTTTCTTTGCCGATCTGTAACTTCTTAAATCGTTCTCAATGGCTCGTCTTCGAACAGTGCAGTGATGGAAAGGTATGTAAATCAAGTGTCCGAACAACCTCTTTGGGTGTGGCAAATGGATTTCATTTGAGCACGCCACAAATGTTACTGTCATCACGCAGCTATGTCTTCCGCGACCGCCCTCTTTAATGTACCGTTGTTACGTTTTTTGTGATGTTATACTTCTTTATTAATCTGTAAGCTATTGACCTATTAATATCAAACTGTTTCCCGTTAGATATTTGCGAATTGCCCATTTTATATTCGGAAATAATTTATAATTTTAGAGCTCCACAGTATTCATAACAGGCCATTATAAATAGAACAGTCAATGTCACAACGGAACTTTTACCAATAATTCTTGGAACTTCTGTTCCCTTTTTACATTTTTCAAGTTTTGTTGTTTTTGTTTTGCTCTCAGACAAATTTAATGTAGTCATATTAGTATAAAATTTAAAAAAAAAAACAAAACCAATTTTAATATAATATGATTTGTTTTATATATGATGAATATATGATTTGATTCCTATAATAATTTTTGTGTGTCCCAAATATTAAAAAAGATAAACGATTTTGAAAGAGTGCACTGATTTTGTTGCTATTTTTTTGCGCAACACTGTATATACCAAAACTACCCTGCAGGAAAATAAACTCATTTAAAAGTAGTTTAAAACTACTTTTTTTTCAACTACAACTAGTTGAAATTCTAAATTTTTCTATTGTCACCAACTGACTTTATTAGCATGGGGTTGTCATTGGAGTGAGTCAATTGTGCATGATTTTTCAACTGATTTAAAATTACTTTATTTTCAAATACTTTAAAAGTAGCTTAAATTCGACTTATTTAAAAGTACCTTATTTTCAAATTAGGTAAAATTGGTTAATTGAAAAATACTTGACTACTTTTAAATATATATTCTTTAAAAAAATCATATTGTGAATTTTTTTTTTAAATATAAGGCATAAACTACGTTACCGATTATGAGCACTTTTTACCCCTCCCTCCCCCTCCGTTAATTTTCGTAGTGCATTTCAAAACCCTTCCTCCCCCCTCCATAAAGTAACGTGACATATGAAATAAAAAATTAATTGATTTAAACATATTATATTATTTTACACAATAGCCCTAAGAATTTTTACTAGTATTACTGACTATATGACTATATAAATTAAAGGTACAATATAAAAAAATAATAGTACATAATTACTTATATCATCATTTAAAGCTATTCTATCTTCGATCCAAGAGTCGATGCTCTCAATCACTGGAATTGAGTAGCTAAAAGCTTTGTTGAGGATTCTTCACATTCTTCATTAGATTCTATGTCGACGTATTCAGGTGTTTCCTGATTTCTAATTCAAAGAAATTCACGTGGTCTTTGACAGAGTTAATAAGCCAATTTAAACGCTGTTTTTTTATGCTTATAATCAGTGGACCTGTGCTGTTTAATGCATAAATCTATACATTTAATAAAAGTAAAAAAATCTGTAGATTTAATGTTATTTAAAAATTTTTTCTGCGCTAAACATTTTGAAGGATGTGGATGTGATGCGCATCATGTGAAAATTTCTGGATATATTTTCTTTAACTATGATGATCAAATCGTCTGCACTGTTTCACAAATGTAGTTTCCTTTTTCGTAAATGTTTAGTAAATGTTTCGTAAACTTTATGTTTGAATAAAAATGGAAAGCATTGGCTAAAAATAATAGAAAAATGGTTGAGGCAAGAAAGGGACAATATACTAAATTTGTTTGCTAATTATAAAATTACATATTTACTTTACTACCTAATTACTTAATTACTTACTTACTTTCTTAGTTGGCGCTACAACCGTATGTCGGTCTTGGCCTCATCTAAGAATTTGCGCCAGCCATTTCTGTCTTTCGCTTCCTGGCGCCAGTTGGAAATTCCAAGCTTCGTCAGGTTGTCCTCTAGTTGGTCTTTTCAATGAAGATGCGGTCGTCCTCTTTTGCGTTGACCGCCGCTGGGTACCGAATCGAATGTTTTCTTCACTGGAGCATCGTCTTTCATGCGCTGAACATGACCAAGCCAGCGAAGCCGCTCGATTTTAATGCGCTTGACTATGTCGATGTCAGCGTACAGCTCATACAGTTCATCATTCCACCGTATTCGGTACTCGCCATTGACGCAGATTGGTCCGTAGATCTTACGAAGAATCTTTCTCTCGAATGCTCCTAAAGTCTTTTCATCTGAAGTGCTCAGCGTCCAGGTTTGTGATACATAAAGTAAGACAGGCATGATGAGCGATTTATAGAGCGTGATTTTCGTTCGTCGAGAGAAGGCTCTGCTTCTCAATTGCCCACTGAGCCCAAAGTAACATCTGTTGGCAAGAGTTATTCTTCGTTTGATCTCAATGCTGATGTCGTTGGTTGAGTTTATACTGGATCCCAGATAAACGAAGTCCTTCACAACCTCGAAGAAGGTATTGTCAACTGTAACGTGGGTTCCAAGACGCTGGGACTGTTTGTTTTCGACACCAAATATTTCGTCTTATCTGCATTCACTGACAGACCCATTCGATTTGACTCTCTTTCTAATCTGGAAATTGCTGCACTGACTTCGCGCGTATTATGGCCAATGATATCTATGTCATCAGTATACGCAAGCAGCATAACACATTTGTAGAATATTGTGTCACTACGTCTCAGATCAGCAGCTCGGATGATCTTTTCCATCATTAGGTTGAAAAAGTCGCACGATAAGGAATCACCTTGTCTGAAACCTCGTTTGGTAATAAATGGTGGGGAGAGGTCCTTCCCGATTTTAACTGCGCTGCTGGTGTTGCTCAGTGTCATCCTGCAAAGTCGTATTAGTTTCGCAGGCATACCAAATTCAGACATGGTGGAGTACAGGTGCTTCCTTATTGGGCTGTCGAAGGCGGCTTTGTAGTCGACAAAAAGATGGTGGGTGTCGACTTGTTTTTCTTGAGTCTTCTCCAAGATTTGTCGTAGCGTGAAAATCTGGTCGATGGTGGGCTTTCCAGGTCTGAAGCCACACTGATAAGGTCCGATCAGTTTGTTTACAATGGGCTTCAATATTTCACATAAAACACTCGACAGGGCCTTATATGCGATATTAAGAAGGCTTATCCCACGGTAATTGGCACAGATAGTGGGATCGCCTTTCTTGTGGATTGGGCAGAGCACACTGAGATTCCAATCGTTCGGAATGCATTCTTCCGACCATATTCTGCATAGAAGCTCGTGAATGCATTTAAGTAGAGCTTCGCCTCCGTTCTTAAACAGCTCAGCAGGTAAGCCATCAGCTCTCGCGGCTTTGTTATTTTTAAGCCGAGCTATAGCTGTCAGAACTTCATCATAGTCGGGCAGCAGAACCTCAACGCTGTCATCCAAAATTGGGGTTTCCGGAATATCATCTCTATTGGCGGGATTGTTGTCAGCGTTGCCATTTAGAAGCTTAGGGAAGTGTTCCCTCCGTAACGTCAGTGTACTCTGGACATCTGTCACTAGATTCCCGTTTTCATCCTTGCAGGAAGAGGCCTTGGTCTTAAAACCATCGGCAAGGCGTCTTATTTTTTCGAAAAATTTTCGGACCTCATTCCTGTCACAATACATCTCAATCTTCTCTTGCTCGCGCTTTTCTGCCTCTCTTTTTTTCCGCCTGAAAATATGTCTCTCTTACCTCCTCTTTTCTTTGTATCGCTCCTTAGCAGCGAGCGTTACAACCGACTGCAGGGTGGCTTTGTAGGCGGCGTCTTTCTCTGCAGTGGCGTCGCGACACTCCTGGTTGTACCACTGGTTTCGGCGAGGGCGGTGGTAGCCAATCACCTCTTCAGCAGCCGCACGCGTGGAGTTGGAAATGTGTGTCCACTGCGCGCATATATCATCGATTGGAGGAGTGCTTTGAAGCAGGAGTGAGAGTCGAGTGGCGAAAGCATCGGCTGTCTGTTTCGATTGCAGCTTGTCGACGTCTAGCTTTCTCTGTGTAGGGTTGCGTGTATTCTTAGCTGCTTACAGACGTGTACGGATCTTGGCTGCACAAGGTAGTGATCCGAGTCAATGTTTGCAGCACTGATCGTGCGTACATCCAATACACTGGAAGAGTGCCTTCCGTCGATCAAAACGTGATCAATTTGATTCTTGGTTTTTTGATCAGGGGACATCCAGGTGGCTTTATGAATATTGAGATGCTTGAATCTAGTGCTACTTACGACCATGTTTCGTGCTGCGGCGAAGTCAATCAGCCTCATTCCGTTATCGGAGGTGTTGTCGTGGAGGCTGAACTTTCCGACTGTTGGACCAAAAATATTTTCCTTGCCCACCTTAGCGTTGAAGTCACCAAGCACGATTTTTACGTCGTGACGGGGGCAGCGCTCGTAAGCATTTTCAAGGTGCTCGTAGAAAATTTCCTTGATCTCATCGTCCTTGTCTTCTGTCGGAGCATGCGCACATATTAGGCTTATATTGAAAAATCTAACCTTGATGCGGATTATAGCAAGTCGTTCGTTTACAGGTGTGAATCGCAGGACGTGGGGCCGTAGTCTCTTGCCAACTACGAATCCGCATCCAAACTCGTGCTTCTCTGCATGGCCGCTGTAGTAGATATTACAGGGTGCATGCCGAATGCAACCCTGTCCCTTCCATCGCATTTCTTGGATAGCAGTGATATCAGCTTTGTATCTTTCCAAGACAACAGTCAGTTGAATAGAGGCACCTTCCCAATTAGGGGTTCGGACATTCCAGGTGCATATCCGTAAATCATTATCAGTTTTTCGTTTGTGGTAGTCGTGATCAGATTTGGGGATCATTTTTCTTCTTTTCTTATTTGTTTTCATTGAAATTGGCTTGGAATTGGCTTCAAACCCGACGCACAACCTATTTTAAGCCTAGGGAGGCCCACCGCTCAGATTAGCCGCCAAACTAACGGTTGTCAGTTTTGACGTTGCCCAGGAAACACCACGTGGAGGTTTGAGTCGTCTTGAGGCGATTTCACAAAGATTATGCTGGTTTCGTCAGGTTGAGACAGTCAGACATGTTACATCGCCCCCAGATTCCCAGATTACTTAATTACCCAATTTAAATTTAAGGAAATTTTGTCGCGTGGCTAGGTTGCGTGACTTGCGGCAAATATGAAACTTTACTGTTTTCCCATTATTAAACAATTAAAAACAAAAACAAATTACATGGGAAAATTCGCTATCTGTTTCTTAAAAAATCTTTTTAAATTCCTTTTGCTGTAACCACTGTTTATTTTAATTTTTTATAACTCACAACTTTCCCTGCAGTAAAAAATCGTACTAGTTATGATTTTAAATATTGAACTCACTAGTTAAAATAAAACTAGTCAAAAAAATACTAGATGTTAAACTAGTCAAATCTTACTAACCAAAAAGTTACTAGATAAGTTACTAGTCATTTTGACTTTTTGCTAGTTGCAAACTCGCTAATTCTGCATAAATTTGTTAAGATTAAGTAAATTAAATTTTCGGTTGTAACAATTTGGGGTGTGACGGATGTAATTTTGCGGATGCAAATCTGTAAAGAGGCTTCCTTGACGATGCGGTTGATTTCAATTAAATTATATTTTTTTTTTATAATTGAAGGGTTCGAGGCAACAAGGTGCTAACCCACATAAAACAAGTTTGGAGATAAATGCATTTGAAGATTTGACGGCTTTTATGAATGTCAATTTTAAATATTTGTAATTGTTCATACTTTTCCCATAAAGAGCGGTTTATTATGTTGTTTTAAAAATTTTAATTTTTAGAAATCCTGCGTGCAATGGTATTTGCATACTCAGAACATTAAAATCCTTTCGAAAAAATTTACGTGTAAAACTTTCCATGTCGTCTGTTGACCTTTTAACTTTTTTACGGTTTTTAAATTTTCATTTTTAGAAGTAATGCATACAATGGTATCTGCATTCTCAGAACTTTAAAATCTTTCTAGTGGCGTAAAAAGCAGGCCCGCAGAGCCCGCATTGCGGGCGGGCGCAACTAAGCCAGGGGCGCCCTCAAGTCTTTTTATGAAAATGACAAATGAAGTGGACAACGGCTCACAGTGCAAAATAAGCGGTCAAAAATCTAATATATCGATGTTTGAATTTTTCTAAAACTTGTATGGCTTTCAATAGAAAATATCGTGGGTGAAAAAATCAAAATTAGTTTTTTTAATAGTAGCAACCGTTTCGTTACGACAAGCAGTCAAAGTAGCATTTTTTAAAAATACAATTTTTCTTGTTATTCACATTTCATTTAATTTTTTTTTATATTTTAAAAAAAGTTTTAAATTTCTTATGTCTGGCAATATTAATTTTTTTTTACATTATGAACATATGGTTTAAAACTCATCATAAAAGTAAATACAAAAAGCGGGATACAAATTTTTAAATATTCAATTTTTAAAAGTGTTTAAAAAATAATTTTGAGATAGATTGACTATAAATTTTTAACGAAAACATCATTAGAACTGCGTTACACGAAATCCAAAAAAATTTCTTGCTGATACTTGCAAATAGGGAAGATATACATTTTTTATGGTGACCTGTTTAGTTAAAATGTGAGATGTATGGCAGCTGATTATTTTTCAAAATTTCGACTTATTTACAAGCACAGAACAACTCAATTTTTAAAAATTTTCTTGCTGTAATCGAAAAAGTTTACATATATAAACCAAAACGTAGTTAGCTTGTGTTGGTAGTATTTTACAAGGCTGAGTTACTAAAATATAATAAATGACCGTGACATTCGCCTATGAAATTCTTTTTTTATTTATAATCACAAAAGAAATTTATGTAGCAAATTTCGTGTTTTGAGACAAGACTTAAAGAAGTTTCAGGCAAAAATTGGTTTCGTTTATATGGGAAGTGGGTGTGGCAAAGGGCGGATTTGTATAATTTTTTCAATATTTCTTAATTTTGTCACGAAAGATATTATTGCCAATTTTCATAGCTCTATCAATCCTTCTATTTTTGGCCAAGAATGGGGACGTTACACGGAGCGACTTTTGTTTAAAAAAAAAATTAAGCTATACTAAAATATTTATTTCCTTCGCAAAACATTTTTTTTTAAATAAACAACAATAAATGAAAAATAAATTGTGTTGTGTTTAATATGTGATGAAATAAAATTTCTCAGAGTGCAATAATCGACGTCAAAAAAGCCGACTATTCAGAGCAAAAGTCGTCTTTGTTTGGCAAAACTCGATAATGGTCGAATTCGATTTACCCATTTGCTTTCATATTTTAAGAAGTCAGCTACTGATGTTATTTTAATCAATCAGTTTTGTGAAGTTCATGTTTTGTGAAGTTAGCAAATTCTTCAGTTAACAGTTAACATCAAATACAAAATATTTAAACTTAACATCTTAAATTTATCATTTCACCAATAAGAAAATTATTGATCTCATTTATTCAAACTTTTAGTTTCTTTAACTTTTTTAAAAAAAATTGATATAAATAAGCAAATACGCCGGCTTTAGGTCTGTTTTTATTATTTATTAATTATTTCCAATATTTGATGTCAATTTTGTTAACCCAGTGAATGTAAAAAATTGTTTATATAATTGTAAGTGCTTTTTTAATTGTCTTAGTGCAAAATTGTTTTATCATAAGTATTTTTAATTGTTTTTAGTCCTTGATAATGTACTCGGAAGTAGTTCGATATAATGGAAATAATTAATAAACAATTAACTGACCTAAAGCCTGCGTATTTGTTTATTTAATAATAAAATCAAAAGATCACAAAATACACAACAATAAAAATTAATATATGTTTTCTTTTTGCCTACTTTGTGATAAAATCTTATTATATTTATTTATAAATTTTATTATATTTGATATTATAAAATGTATTTTTTACCTTATTGCTGTTTTTTAAAAAATTCTATTAAATTGAACAAATTCTATTACTATTGAATTAAAAAAAGTCTCTTCTTGTTCTCTTTTTTTTTTTGACAAGAGTTGTCTTGTTTTCTCTTACGCTTCTAGTAGCCTAATAATAACAAAGTTTTGGTCTAAAAGTAAATAGCAGGGCGCTTTTAGAAACCCGCGGGCGGGCGCACAAAATATAATTACGCTACTGAATCTTTCGTCCATCGGTGGTAAAAAAATAAAGAAATTGATGTATGGGTCAGCTCCTTGTTTCCGAAAAAATTCACATGTTAAACTTTCAATGTCGTCTGTTAGCCACACTTTTTAACTGTTTTACGGTTTTTTAATTTTCATTTTTAGAAGTCTGGCATACAATGGTATCTGCAAAGTCAGAACTTTTAAATCCTTCGTCTATCGGTGGTAAAAAGTTAAAACAATTTATATGTGGGTTAGCACCTTGTTGCCGAAAAAAAATTCACATGTTAAACTTTTAATGTCGTCTGTTAGCAACAATTTTAACTCTTTCACGGTTTTTGAATTTTCATTTTTAGAAGTCCTGCATACAATGGTATCTGCATACTCAAATTTAAAATCTTTCGTGTATCGGTGGTAAAAAATTTAAGAAATTTATATGAGGGTATGCTCCTTGTTGCCGAAAAAAATTGATATGTAAAAGTTTCAATGTGGCCTGTTAGCTAACAAATTTAAATACAACTAATTTGCACATTGCTTTTACTCATAACTAATGTTACCAACTATACTTACTTTGGAAGTATCATACTTATTTTCAGCTTCATATACTTACTAAAATTCCATACTTATAAGTATACTTACTTTTAAGATTTATACTTATTTATGCTTATTTTTCAGCTCCGGTTGAACGTTTTTATTTGCAAAAGCGGAAAAAGTTTGAAAATTGTAACCAACAGCGTTAAAAATACAGACTCTGTCCGTGAAAACGCAGTTTTGAGAAAAACACTCTTAAAGTTTTTTAAATGCGTTCTAACATGAGTTCAGGTAGAGAAAGTTTTGGGTTGAAAAAATTACTTATGCTGCTCGGATCTTCATAAAAATTTAATACAATATTCTTAGATACATACACATTCGAAAAATTGTAAAAAAAAAGAAAAAAACTTTCGAAAGTGACCAATTAGATTTCATCCTTAAATAAAATTTACAGCCAAAACAAATACGATTTCAAGCAAAAAGAAAAAAACAAATTAATGTAGCGCTTCAATACAGTGACAGTGGGAGCGAATAATGATAACTTTTCTTTGGTCTCTATATACAGTGGCTCACAACGAAAGTCGGGCAGGCATTTCCTAGCACTTTCGCATTGATTTCAGAAACGAAAATGTATGAAGAATATTGCAATATGTATTTTTTTTCAAAACGTTATTTTTTGGTGGACAAAATTAAACAGAAACATAATTAAAAAATTAAAACATAACGGTGAAACAAATTTAAATCGAAACAAACCTATAAAAACGAGCTCACATTGAAAGTCGGGCTCACATTGAAAGTAAAGCAAAAATACAAATTGTGGTCCTTAAACCGTTATTCCTGCTTACAACTTTTTACTACTGTTGGAATAACTTCAGTCAAATGCAGAACTTAAAAAAATAAACATTTCTCGAAAAATGAATCAATCAACACTGGCAGAAAGGCAGATAGTGATAGATTATTATTTGAAAGGAAAATTCGAGCGACAAATTTCACAAATCGCCTTGAAATGTAAATCAACAGTGCACGATATAATCAAGCATTATATGCAAGATAAGAGAATATGTAATAAAGAACGTACAGTAGCTAAAAATAAACTTAGCTCCAAAGATGAAAGGTATTTTTTAAGAGAAATAATGAAAGACCCATTTTTATTTGCACTAAAACTGGAGGTCATGCTAAAATTCAATTTGAAAAAGAATGTATATTCAGAAATAATTTTAAGAGTTTTGAGAAAGAAATGTTTAAATTGAGGAGTAACACAAAAAAGCACTGTATTAGAAAGATAAATGTAATAGAACGCTTTAATTTCGTGCATAAGCAGATGATCAAAGACTTTCTATTCTGGAGCAAGGTTAATAAAACAGAAAACATTAGGATCTTAGCACTTTTAAACAATGAACTTTTGGTACAGGTTTTCTTTACCGATGAGAGTTTATTTAATTTGTATGGTTCAGATGGAAAGCGCAAACCAAATGGAGAATTTTGCAATGGCAATAAAAATTCTAAACATACGATTAAGCATGGTAGAGGATCAGTCATGGTTTGAGGCTGCGTCTGATGTTGAAAGGATTCATTTTATTGAAGGTATAATGAACAAAAATATGTTCCTTGACATTCTCATGGCGCAAGTAAAAGAAAGTGCGGATAAATAAGGAATTGTAGACAATTTTTAGTTTTACCAAGACATTGACCTGAAACATACGACGCTCTTGCTAAAGAATTGTGTACTTAATATTTGTCCAAATGTCATAAAAACAACCTCACAAGGCCCAGATTAAAATGTATTAGAACATCTATGAGATGAACTTGAACCCTGAGTGTAGTATCAGAGATGGGCAACTAAACATCCATTCCTAAAAAAAAAGGATCCAAAGTGAAGAGTGGAATCAGATTGCAGCTGAAGTTTTTAAAAAGTTGGTTGCACCCATTTCAAAAAGGCTGCAGGCAGTCATATAAGAAAAGGGATTGGCAACAAAATATTAAATTCTTAGTTTTAGCATTGAATTACTTATCTTACCGACTTTCAATGTGTGCTCGTTTTAAATCTTTGATTTGATTTAATTTTGTTTTACCGTTATGTTCTCATTTTTAAGCTATGTTTCTGTTTAATTCTGCTCACCAATAAAGAACGTTTTGAAAAAAATATTTACTCAAGTTTCTTCTAAGAAATGCCTGCCCGACTTTCGTTGTGAGCCGCTGTACATTTGAATGTGGTCTTTTTTTTATTTAACTACTTTGAAAGTGCGTATTTTTAATTTTTTTAATTTTTTGTTATGCTTTTGTTTGTTTTTAAACTATTTTACGTATTAGAAATATATATGAATATCAAATATAAAAAAATGAATATTTTGTTTTTTTATATCTGAAGACTTTTTGGTTTTAGATAGATTGCATACACAAAACTTTTTAAGGAAAACAAAAAGAGGGTGTGACAATATTTAAAGAATATTGTGGGTTCTATTTATTTTAACATAAATTAGTAAATTGTATCAAAAAAATATTCAATTTATTTTTCTAAGGTAAAATACTTATTTATACTTATTTTAAAAAATTATTCTTACTAATACTTACTTTTCAGTGTTCTAAGAAGCAAATATACTTATTTTTTAATAACATGAGTTGGTAGCATTACTCATAACCATGATGAAATTGAGTACCAACTGGTTAATATTAAAAACGAGGGTCGACCAGCTATTTGTTCATATTCAACTTTACCACTTATCTACAAGCAACAAATAAAAATAAACAAAGCTATATATAAAGATTTAATTTCTTTATTTCTTTATTGATTCCGCCGATCCATCACAGCTTCAATAAGAAATTAGAGAGTTCGGAAGACAATGAACAAAATGATTTGGAAGAAATATAAAATAAATTAAATCTTTATTCATTTATTAACTATTATTAATTTTTTACTTCATTCAAACATTCATTATATTTCAAATTTTTATTAAATTTCATTCTTAATAATGTGTCTTAATAAGTAGTTACGTAAGAGAAAAAAGGTCAGTTACAAGTAATGTAACCGGAATTATTATATGTTAAAAATGTTTAATGGTGTGGCCTATAAAAGACTAGCAATATGTTAAAACAGGTATTTTTGAGCAAACAGTATGTAATACATTCGTTTAATTTTCTACCACCGACAGACGAAAGATTTTAAAGTTCTGAGTATGCAGATACCATTGTATGCATTACTTCTAAAAATGAAAATTAAAAAACCGTGAAAAAGTTAAAAAGTGTGGCTAACAGGCGACATTGAATCTTTTACATGTGAATTTTTTCGGAAGAATTTTAATCTTTTGAGTATGCAAATACCATTGTACGCAGGATTTCTAAAATTTAAAATTAAACAAATTACTTAATAAAACACTCTTTAAGGGAAAAATATGAACAATTAAAAACATTCAAAATTGCGATTTATAAAAGCTGTTAAACTTTCAAATGCGTTAAACTTGTTGTCCAAAACTTAAGACTGAATTATGTGCAGCAAAAAGAATATACGCTTGTAGCTTGCTAACGAATAAAGATAACAACTTCATCTTTGGTACACATATAAAAGAGACTGCTGAGATTTTTTTGCATACAAAACTCAATTTTGCTTTCAGTTTGGGTTAGCACCTTGTTGCCCCGATTCCTTCAATTGTTAATAATTATTTTTTTAAGTAAAAATCTGTTTAAGAGGCAGTCTGGTTCTATTTGTTTCAAAAAATCAATTTTCTAAAAAATCCTGTTTTGTATATTAGATACCATTGGGTATATTAGATCTAATTTAAGCCGACGATATGGAGAAACATTTGTAAGATACTTTTGAAGTAGGCGCGTCCAGATGGCATCCATGGCAACAAAAACTTTACGAAAACACATTTTTCTCGAAACAACGCTTTTTGACCTAGTTGACGTGATTACGAAATAACTATTCAACCGATCGCACTTAAATCTTAATATATAAAAGGCAAGCACGCTGCTCTGTGTCCAATATCTTTCAAACTTTCAGCCTGAAAGTATGCACATCTTAATACATAAAAGGCAAGCATGCTGCTCCGCATACAGTATTTCTCAAATGGTGATAATTTTTTTACAGTAAAGTTATTTTAAAAGACACACTGTTCTCAAAAATGTTCAGGCTGAATGTATGCACAGAAAATGTATTTGATACTCATCAGTGACAATATTGGGTTTTACAATAGTAAGTTTTTGATCTAGGACCTCTTTGTTCATCCTTTTATAAAAAAGCTATGACGAATTTAATGAAATTCTTTTGAGGCGATTTGAGTCGATTGTACCAAAATATAATTGTGTCAGCTGCAAAACTACACTTAAGTTGCTACGTATATAATGATTGCAAACTGGACTTTTTGCACTTTTACGACTTTTTGAACTAATTTTTCAACACTGCTTCAATACGTAAAGTGTTATTTAAAGTGGTACATTTGTATTTTGCAAAAATCAAGTGTATAAAAAATCAAGCTTTAAAAAGAGAAAAAAGTGCTTTCGGCCAAAGACTCCAGAAAGAAAGTGTGCGGAGGACCTGCCGTAGGACAGGCTTTATACTTGTTTTAAATATTCTTGTTCATATGTGTATGCAGTACAGTTATATATTATCATTAAAATATTCAACCATTTTTGATGCGATCTAACATGAAAATAAAAGTTAAAATATACTCAAAACTCCGCCATTTTGTTTTTGCCCAAATGTGGAATGAGTGTTACAATACAACTTAAAAGTTTAAATAAAAGTCCAATTTTTTAACCTTTAAAAAATGTTATATTATTGCTATGAATATAAAAAATATTTTAACTTTTATTTTCCTCCATTTAATTTTAACCAGTTTTTTAAGTATTTTTTGTCTTTTTTTCGACTTAAATAAAATATGTTCAAAATTATATTAAAATACTAGAACAAAACTAATACTAGCATACAACTAGTGTGAAAACTACTAGAATTGAACTGACAAAAATAATACTAATATGAAACTGGTTAATATTAAACAAGTATTTAACTAGTAAAAAGCAAGACAAGGCAAGGCTTCTCTGAAATAATAAAGGAACTTTCTTCGCTTTCTGCAAACTTTTATAAATACCAGTCTCTTCTCGACGATTTTAAATATATTGAAGAGTCAATTCTTTCACCCAAGCGAAAAAAAACACATGCCATTGCGTAGTAAGCATAAAACGGATTCAACTCCAACTCTACATTCTTCTGAACATGACATTGCTGATGACATGGACATTTGTGGTATAACAGCCCCTTCACTTATTTAACTTCTACTTCGAATACAGAAAACATATCGATTTCTGCTCATTTGCCAGTGCTGGCACCTCCACCTTCATTGTCAGTCATGTCTTATGCCCAAACTGTTTCTCTTTCACCAACTTTGGTCGACTCCCAGGTTGTTCCTCTTATTTCTCAGGTTTCTGTTCCACCTAAGCCAATAATTGCAATTCCACCAACTAAATCAATCTTTGTTTTTCGCTTAGCTTTCCTGCATGTTCCTTGCATCTTTCGGTTCATAAATTCAAATATTCAAATGTAAGATCGATTATTTCTTTTAGATTAACAGTTCCTGAAAATTTATTTAATTCTATAGTTGATGTTAACTTTTGGCCGCCAAACACAATTGTACGCGAATTTAATTTAAAAGCAATCCAAGACCGGTAAATGTTGGACATTTGCCGCGTCCCCGAAATAGCCGTGAATCTCATCATCTCATCCAAAAATATACTAGCACAAATATGGCTCAAATCAGTAAAAAGCCTAGTTTTTATTATACCAGTATTTTACTGGTGTAAAAGTTACTACTATCACAACTAGTTCAAATTATGCCAGTAAAAATACTACCTAAAATCATATCGAGAATAGGGCAATTGTCTTTTCCTATGACATGAACACAGGAAAATATCCAGTTTGCGCAATGTAAAAAGCATTTGAGCTGAACTAGTACTGGTATTTTTTTTTGACCTAGTACATTAACTAGTATTTTATCTAGCTAGCTACACTGCAGGGTTAATTTAATTGAATACTCGCACTGCGCACCGAACTTGCTGGCTTGAAATCAAATTATTGAATTAAAAATTTTGTTGTTATGATCTATAACTTTGTATTTTTTGCTACTACACAAGAAAGAAGCAATGAAGAAACAGAAACACGAAAATTACAAAAGCAAAATATAATTATCAAAGCACACTAGCAATAAAAATTTAGGCCAAACTGACGCATGCTGCATATATTATAAAAAGAATTCTCTTTCAAAAAGTATTTCGGTCACTTCTGGCGTTCCTCAGGGCTCTCATCTTGGACCGGTTTTGTATTTACTATTCATTAATGATCTTCCTTTGGTAATAAAACACTGTAACGTCTTAATGTACGCTGACGACGTGAAACTTTTTCTTTGTTACAAATCACCCGAAGAACGATATCTTTTACAATCTGATCTAAATAGACTTGTGGACTGGTGTAGCTTAAATATATTGAATCTCAACTTCAAAAATGTAAGCAAATGACATTATCGCGTAGATCTGCTAATAACATAAATTACACTATAAATTAAACTAACTTAGAAATAGTTTACAGTTTTCTCGATCTTGGTGTTATTATGGATTCAAAACTTCGCTTCAATCTCCACGTTAATATGGTGATAAATAAGGCAGGAGGAGTCCTTGGTTTCATTAAAAGATGGGCTAAAGAATTCAGTGATCCCTTTACTACTAAATTATTATATACCTCTCTCGTAAGGCCAATTCTTGAATATGCATCAGTTATATGGAACCCACAACATAATGTCTACATCGACACCATAGAATCCGTTCAAAAACAGTTTTTACTTTTTGCTTTACGTCATAGTCGTTGGAACCCCAATATTATGCTTCCATCGTATGAAATACGCCTTAAAATTATTTTGCTACCTTCCCTATGAAGCAGAAGAATGATGCTTAATGTCATGTTTCTGTTTAAATTACTTCGTGGCGAGATTAATTCGGAATATCTCATCTCAGCTCTAAATTTTAACATCCCAAGGAGAGGAACTAGACATTTTCTGTTTTTCAAGTTGAGTCAGTGCAGTTCTAATTACGCTCTTCATGAACCTTTAAGATGTATGTGCAGTGATTTCAATGATAACTTCAACATGATTAATTTTTCTGATTCGGTAGACGTCTTAAAACGGAAAATTATATTACATTTAAATATTTAAATCAATTTAACTTCATCCTATTATACCTAACGTAGTTATAACAATGTAATATCGGTAATTGAGATTGTTCTGTTTCTCCTTTTTGTCTCGATATTATTTTTTATTAAGTAAGCACCATCAAATATGAACCGTTTTTAAAACTCACTTTTTAATTATTCAATATTTTAATTTTAAATCGAATTGTGGTTTACGTGCTCACATGGTTTCCTGATTTGAAATTAGTCTGAACTCACACTATCACCTGGATTGGTGTGCCAGAGTATATCTCTTTTCCACACAAGTTTATGCCTGCGTTGGCCCAAATGCATATCCAACTAATTGGGATTTTGATTTGGCGGATATGAGATTTATCTCATTTCCACGTAGGTCATTGGGTTGGACAATGGCCGCAAATCCGGTTAAAATGAGTTTAGTGTTTTGGTTTGTTTTTGAAATCAGGATTGTTTTTCGGGTACCTTAAATTGGTAATCACTATAATTTAATTCGATGTTGCTTATTTATATGGAATTAAATATACTTAAATACGCGTTTGTTATATATTAAATTTTTAAATTCCACTGAAAAGCCAATTAATGTGCTTAGTGGAAAATCCTAATTGCCAATAGGGGGTATGTTTAGTACGTAGGTACATTCTGTCTGTCCTGGCTGATCCGGGCAGGATCTAGAATGTAAATCGTGCATGCGTATAGGTCGGGTATACGTATCTTTGGAAGATTCATACCTCCGGGCAAATCAAAAAAAAAAAAAAAGAAGAAAAATGTTGGAATATTGCATGCAAGTTGTGCTTATTTCGGATACTTTTGATTCTTGAAGGTAGTGAATTCCACATTCTGATAGCGTTCACAAAAAAGAGTCGGTTAGAGTTCAAAAAATTGTATTCAGGGATTACAAGGTTCATATTTCTGGTCGATCTACAAATTGTAACTTATTAAATAAATAATTAGGAGTTTGTGTATAAATCAAGTTATGCAAAAAAAATACAGTTTCTAGTATCAAAATAATGGGAAATATTGCAACCAAGTACTCGATTGCTCAAACGACTTATACGGTCAAACTTTTTAAGACCATGAACGTATCTGACAGCATTATTAAATACAAGTTTTAACTTAAGCTTTGTCCTAGAATCAAGCTTACTGTATACAACTTCTGAGTAGGAAATTATTGGCATTATGAGTTGAATCATTAGCTTTCTTCTAGTCTCAACATGCACAAATGATGCAGTTCTCCTCAGGTTCCGTAGGTTGTAGTAAACTTTATAAACAACAGAGTTTATATGATCTTCACAGGAAAGTGAGGAGTTAATATAGTATCCGAGATTTTTAACTTTACCTTTAAATTTCAAGTCGATTCCATTCATAAAAATGGCTGGTATATCAGAGAAAGAGTATCTAGACTTAAAAATCGGCAGGACAAATGATTTAAGAGGGTTAAGATTAAGCTTATTAGCTTTAGCCCAATCTACTATTTTACTCATGTCTTCATTTACCTCAATACATAAATCATCAACAAGATCAATTGGTTTGGAAAAGTACAGCTGAAGATCATCATGCATGGTTACATGACGGCATTTGCTGAAAATATCATTAAGAAACATTGCAAATAAAAGCGGACCAAGTACCGAGCCTTGAGGAACTCCACAGGATAAATTGTTAAAAACAGATAGACTATTTCCCACCCATATTATTTTAAACCTTCCAACTAAGTAATTATATAACAGACGGACCGCAATGATAGAAAACCCAAAATTAAGCTTTAGTTTTTACATAGTAATAAATGGTCAACAGAGTCAAATGCTTTTGAAAAGTCCAACAGACAAACCAAGCTTATATGCCCCATATCATATGATAATCTTATGTCATCTAGGATCTTCACAATAGCTGTAGAGCAGATGTAGCCAGGTCGAAAACCGGATTGAAGTGGTGACATAAGGTTAAAATTTTCTAATGTGTTCGGAGATTTGTACAACCATGAGAGACTCACATACTTTTAATAAAGCTGGTAAAAGACTTACCGGACTTTATGCTGCGACTGTGAGTCAAGCTGACTATAAACTACATCAAAAAATGTTATATTCTGCATGATTAATTGTATAACTAGTCTGCGATGAGTTTCAAGAGGCGTGTAGTCCAGAATATGATCATGCAATAACAATAGAGTTCAGCTACTACAGCTTTTTCACACTTTCTCCGCAATAGATCATTTTAAGAACCAATCCAATATCATTGAAATAATTCAAAGATATCGATAAAAGTGGTCCAATAAAAAACCAAAAGGGAGAAAAATTTACTCACCATAATATGGGTTGGGCTCAGGGACAACACAAGACATAACAACTAACCATGCGTTTACAATGCCAGAAGAAAACTGTTAGGTTTAAGATCTCTCTGTGATAGGAGGACATTATTGTTGTTATTGTTTATTTATGATATTGTTGTGGCAACTGTAGATTACTCATCTCTTTTGCAGTTAATTAACTTTAATGTTCCTCAAAGATCTCTTAGACACTCAGATTTATTTTATTTAGACACTTGCCTTACGAATTATGCTCATAACTAACCAATTAATAGAGCTTTATATGAATTAAATATTTTGTCATCTAAGTGCATTTTGGATTTTACATCTTCTAAACAGGCATTTAAAAATCTGTTCAAATATTTTATTTAGTCAGTTTCTTAGTTAGTTAAGAATATTTCATTTGACTATATGTGTAAATAAATAAATAAATAAAAATGAGCTAAATGAGACACTCTCAAAGAAAAGGGGCAAGGGCGGTGTTGTAGATTTTGACTTTACTATTTATCTGAAAAATAAAAACCAAAAATATTATTAATCATTATGAGTGCATGGCTAGCACTAGAAAGGAAAAAATTTTGAAAATTGACAGAATGACGTGCTTTTAAAAATTAAGTTTTTAAAACAGCTTGTTTTCTACCGGTTATATGGTGTAAAATATTAGATGTTCTTGAAATAAAACTTTGATTATAGTTCCAGCGATAGCCACTGATGTTATGAATAGCATATTTAAATTTCAGATGACTCGGCTGAATAGTTTTTGTTCTATAGCACCATGCCAAAAAAAGTAGTTTCAAGATAAATGAGTATAAAGGGAATGAATATAGACGAAACACTGTGGCTCCATACCTACCATACGGCTGTAGAAGTGAAAATAACGTCAAAAATACTATACTTTTGAAATATAAAAAAAAAATCAAATTCATAAAAATTCTAGGCCTTAAACAATGCTGTTTTGATAAATATAAGTTACGAATGATAAGCTATTTAAATATTTCTTCAACACGATTGAGACAAATATTGATGTAATATTTTCTAGAAATTTCGATGAAATTACTAGGCCTATTACGGTTCACAGCAATACACTGCTGTGTCTTACTGTAAGTATTAGCAATGTACACAATAAAAACAGAAAATACTGTAGTGTTGTGAACCGTAATAGGCCTATACAACTACATTACATCTACAATACGTTTGCTATTTTAGATATTAAAAACCAATAATTGAAAACATTTCAAATACACCAAAGGTGTGTCTTGAAAAAAGCTTGAAAACAAAATGAATACTGAAGTCATCGAAATAAAAACAAATTCATTCTATTTGAAAACAGCCTGCTCTCGCTCGATAATAAACTTCGTGCTCTGACGGCTAGAATCGAGGAGCTTGAGAAATTATCCGCGCAACAAAGTAGCAACAACATAACGAGTCCCACCATCTCTGACATTTCATTTGATGCTGTTCTATTTGGAGTGCCATTCACAAAAAAATAAAACCTTAAAAGCGTCTTCAATAGAATTTGCACCTATATTGAGTTTCAACCACCGCACATAAGAGACATTTTTAGAGTCAAACAGAATTTGCAAAAATCAAACTCTCTTATTATTATTAAATTCTTTTCTGCCTTTAATCGCAATCGGGTTTTCAAAGAATTTGGAGCATATCAAAGAAGAACAAAATCAGCAGTTAATCTAAGAAATGCAGGGATTGACACTGATAACAATGTATACATCCACGAAAGCCTTACCGTACTCAATCGTCAAATTTTACAAGCTGCAATTGCTCTTAAACGTCAAAAGAATTTATATAACGCGTTTACTTTCCGTGGCTCGGTACACATTAGGATGGAGAAAAATGCAGATAGACTGTATCAACAGTCTGGATGAACTGCATGTTGCGGTAGAAACAACTTGTGAAGCTGTGTCTCCCACCAGATAAATTTAATTAATTTAATCTCAACTATTTTAGTTTTTTTTTTTTTGGGTTTTTTTATTTTCTAACTTATCTACTTTCGTTTCAAACAAATATGCTTTTAACTATGTTCTTTCTTTCTTATTTTTCGTTTTACTATTTTGTAGAGATGTTCGATTGTATTGTTTTTGATCTTCATATGTTGACTATTATAAAAGATTTTTGCTATTCGTCTGACTATGTTGTTAGTTGTTCCTATGAATTCTAGTGCTTCTTATGGTGTTGATGTTAATTGTAAACTGTTAATTAATATTTTGTGTAAACAGCGTGATGATTTGTCTATAGTCCATTTTAATGCTAGAAGTTTAAACGAGTCAAAATTTGATTATGTAAGAACCGTTTTTCAAAATTCAAATGTGGACTTTATTTGTGTCTCAGAGACATGGTTTATTTCCGAAATTCCCAACGCTTCCTATAATATCCCTATTGATACTCTGTTTAGAAATGTCAGAACTGGTAGATGAGGAGGCGGAGTTGCTATTTATTGCAAATCATGCCTAAATGCAATTGTTATGAACAAGTCCTGTGAGTCTGAGGTTGAATTTATAAATGTATAAATTTTTGATGACAAAATTTATGTCTCTTGCGTCTACAATCCTAACAGAAGTTATAGTGTTGAACCTTTTTTTAGTTGATATTTGTAATCGTGTGACTGACTTTGACTGTTATTCCATATATGGTGATTTTAATGTGAACTTCAATGCGGCTGGAATGACAATTATTAACTCCTTTCTTTCGACTTGTTTTGCTCCTAATGCAACCCCTAGTCTAATCGATGTTTTTATACTTTCTGATGAGTCCTTGCTTCTACTTTTTGACCAAATTTCATTTATCTCTGACCATGATCTACTTTTTTGTACTATTAATTGTAATGCTCTTCGTAATAATGTCCCAATGACTATTTCTTACCGTGACTACAATTCTATTGATTACTCAATGTTGTATGATAATTTGTCTCATATCTGTTGGAATGATTTTTGGTTCTGTGAGTATGTGGATGATAAATTAAATATTCTTGTTTCTCATGTCTGCTGTGCTTTTGAAAATGTCATTCCTCTTCGTACTTCAGTAATCAAAAATAAGTCTTGTCCTTGGTTCACGTCATTTGTTAGTTTAGCCATAAAAAAGGAATAGATTTTATAATAAATGGAAAAAGCACCGTAATGCTGAAAATTGGGAGCATTTTAAGCGTGCCCGCAATAAAGCTGTATCAGCAATCAGACATTCTAAGAAAATATTTTTTCAACGTAAATTGAATCTAAATAAGTCTGTTCTGAAGTGTGATATCAATACTTATCAGTTAAATAATTTCTTTCTTTCGAATATCATAGCCTCGAATGATAATTATCAATGCGTTGATCATCAATTTCGTGATAAAGACACATTTTCTTTTGAGAATGCTACTGAAAATGATCTTCATTCTTTAATGAAAATAAAATCAAACGCTATTGGAGATGAAGGTATTTCATTAAAATTCATTAAAATCATATCACCTTTTATTATAAAACCATTGACGCACATAATAAATCACTGCTTTACTACCTCTTGTTTTCCATCGTCGTGGAAACTATCCACAGTTATACCAATTCCTAAAGTAACTCACGCATCAACAGATATGAAAGATTATAGACCCATTAGTATTCTGTCTGCTCTTTCAAAAATCTGTGAATCAATTATGGCTGGCCAAATTAATCAGTATTTAAATTAAATAATCTCATATCACCATACCAATCTGGCTTTTGATCCGGACATAGCTGTGCAACAGCAACGCTAAAAGTTCTTGATGATATTCGTTCATCTTACGATGCAGGTCATGTTACTTTGTTATGTCTTTTGGATTTTACTAAAGCATTTGACTCTGTGAACCATTTTGTCTTAGTTGAAAAACTTAAGTGTATGTAAAAACTTAAGTAATGCTTTTAACTTTATTGCCAACTATCTTGATGGAAGAAATCAAAGAGTAAAGATTGGCAACCGTTTTTCCGATTATAACGATGTTAAAATGGGTGTGCCCCAAGGCTCAATTCTTAGGCCTTTGCTCTTTACTATTTTTATTAATGATATTTTTAAAGTAAGAATGCATGGCTATGCTGATGATATTCAGTTATATACATCCAATCGCATCGGACTTATTGAGGACTTATGTTGTAGACTAAATGAAGACCTAACTGCAATCGCAAAGTGGGCATCAACTAGCTCTTTTATCTTTAGAGATAGCAGTGGCTATTATTCAAGCTTATGTTTTCTCAATTTTGAGAGCCTTATATTCTAGAGAAGTAAGATATGACAACACACTCTAACCATCCCTTCCACTTAGTTAATGATCTATGCCTTAATGCCAAAAAATCATATGTTCTTCCTATCTCCAAGGATAAACTTGACCACCAAACAAATACCACCGATCTTTTTAAGTAAAAATTGACTATAAATGGTTGATAACGTTAAAAGTTTAGGTTTTTATATTAAATGTAGACTTTCATCTTCTGATCATGTTAACAATATTGTTCAACGAGTTTACTACACGCTTCGATGCATACGAATATCTGCTAAATTTACTCCGATTGAGACAAAAAAGAGGCTTGTTGTACAATTAATACTTTCCATCATATCTTACTCAGAACTAATATACAGCAATCTTGACTCGCACTCTTCGCATAAAATTCAGGTTGCCTTTAATGATGCAGCAAGATACGTGGCCTGAGACGCTTTGAACATGTATCTGAAAAGAGCAGAAGCATTAAAGGTTGTAGTATTATAAACTACTTAAATGCAAGAAATTGTTTATTTTTGCATAAATTAATTTCCTGTAAAACTCTCGCATACCTCTATGAGAAGTTACGCTTCAGTTTCTATTCGAACACACAACCTCATAATACCTAAATTCAATTCCTTACATACTATGCGATTTTTCTTCATCAACGGCATCAAACTCTGGAATCTTTACCTTCTAGTTTAAAATCTATTGTCAGCACGAATAAATTTAAGTCTTATGTTATGTTATACTTTACAAACATCTAACTATCTATTACTTCTTTTTTCTAATTATTTATTTTGTCATTTTTACTATGTTTCATCTTTGTATATTAAGTATTTTATGTTATTCTAAGTATTAAAATTCAAGTTAACTGTTGATTATGCATATAATTCTGTTGTACTGTTAAAAGATCTCCTGTATCTTATTGTACTAATTAATATCAAATAAATATGAAATAAGTAATATAATATCACCAAACTTATGAAACTGCGAAAAAGCTTCGCTTCTCTCGTTTGTCCAATGACGTATCTGTCTTTTGTTCTAATTAATTTTTGTTTTGATTAACTTATAACCGTATTAAAAAATGTTTAGTTTATTTGTTTTAGGAAATTTAAATTTAAATAAAAAAAATTAACAAAATTTTACATAAATTGTGTTTTTTTAAAATATAGCATCTTTTTTAGCTACAATAGCATTTTTGTTTTTTTTAACCATTTTTAAAAATTGTGTTTATGTCTAAAGAAATGTTCTGGCAGTACTGGTCACTGTCAACTTTGCAATAAAAGAAAGCCAACTCATATTTGTTAACGGTGTAGTTATATTTTATTTTGATTCGGACAAAATACAGCACACTTGCATCACATATACAATGTCAATATTTACCCAGTAAATCTTAACTACCGTTTTCGAATTCATTTATGAACCTTTTCGGGTAGAAATGTTAATTTTCGGCACTCATAAATTAACCCTTTTTGTATCATTCCTCGGACTAAAATGTCTCTCAAAAATGAACCTTATTTTGTTCCGAAATGAGTTAAAAAAAACCATAAATTGTACTTTTTTGTTCAGAAATGAGTTAAAAAAAGAACCATAGAAAAGTTATCTTTCGGCACTCGGAAATAAACCCTTTTTGAATCAATCGCCGGACAAAAATGTCTCAGAAACTTCGGAAATAAGTTAAGAAATTAACAATAGAAAAATTTTTTCGGCACTCGGAAATTAATACTTTTTGTATCAATCGGCGGGCTAAATTGCCTTTCAAAAACGGACTTTTTTGAGATAAAAATTAATCTTTTTGAATTATAAATTTTACTATCGCATAATATTATTTATTATAACATAGTCATAATTTGTTTAAAAAAAAAATTATTATTAAGTTCATCATATAGATAATATGCATGTATATTATTAATATATAGTAAAATAAAGTAACTGTATTCAATAATAGTAGTTAAAGAGTTAGGTCCCAGTAGATTACTTAATAATTGTAATGAATTCATTGATGTTTTAATTGAAATTTAAAGCAAAATCTAAATTTAAAGCAAACATACCTGCTGTCTACCAAATCTAACTACTGCAATTGTAGCAGTATTTTTAAAATTTGTCACTTTATGTTTGGATCATGTTTAAATTATTCCTTTTTTTAATTCATTTCAGTATATAAAAGAGTAATATTTATGATTCATTTCTGAACTCATTTATGAACAAAAACTGGTACGTTTATCAGATATTGTTTCTACTGATATGATAAAAAAACATTATTTCTTTAACTCATTTAAGAATGCAACGAAAAATTATTAATGATTAATTTTTGAACTCATTAGTGAACAAAAATTGTTTATAAAAAGCTTATTTTTTCGTCTCAAAATAAGTTTTTTATTAGTTTTGCAAAAGAAGTACAGTTTTTATGTATGGGAAAAGTTTTCACGAATTTAATCTTCTATATCAAGCTCTTTTAAGCGACAAAATAAAAAATCAAAAAATAAAAAAAAAATTCTATCCAAAAACGTTCGCAAAACTCTCACCTTACGCAAAACCTTCGTTTATGGTTCAGTGGGTATAATGAAATATAGAAAATAAGTGTGTTTTCTCTATATCTCAAGAGAATTCTTGATAAAATTTGACAATAATAACTATTGGTGAAGTGAGTCCTCTACAACTCTGGTACAGGAAAGCTTTCTTCACATTGGCGTCGGAAGCGGGGGTTAAAGGGGGACAGTTGCCCCCCACGTTTTTAGCTAGATAAACAATTTAAAAGGAAAACTTCAAAAGTTATTCAAAATTTCAGTTTTTTTTACAACGATAATATTTTTGTATTATATATTTTCCTCTTCTTTCTCTCTTCTTCATAAGCATGCTTGCGGATAGCCATTTTCTTTCTCTGTGTTTGCAAAAAGATAGAACAAAATGTAGAGTTTCTACTGCAAACCCACCACTTCAGTTTAAAAGCACCAGAGTATGTAGCTTAATGCTTGTTAATTTTGCAACTCTGGTAAGAAAAAATTTGACATGTTCTTAGGGGCTTTCCATATTGGACGACATGTTGTACGATAAGTTAGATGGAAAACTAATAGGACTCCAACTCGTAAAGCAACATCATTAATTGCAAGCTCTCAAGCAGAACACATCCGGCTAATAGCTGAGCAACTTTTAGATGCCCTAACAACTGAGCAGTAATTTTACATAATTGTACAATATTGTACAATCGCCAAAAAAAAACCAAAAATTTCCACTATCGTTTTAGCTTACGCATGGTACTACATGTTGTACAATCTGCCATGTTGGTCCATTTGGTCCTGTGAATTAGCTGATGAAAATCCACCTCGACGCTTTGAAGAAACATCAAATCCGGTTCCTTCAGTACAGTTGCCATTATATGATCGGCTACGAAAAGATTATTTCGAAATTTTAGATCTTCCCTCAAATGAGATAACGGCTAGATTCGATCAAACAGGTTGATATTTTACTTTTTTTTTATTTTTGCAAGTTTACACCAGCTTCACTCAACCGACTCACTTTGATTTAACATTCGGTGAGTCGGTTGAGTGAAGCTAGTGTAAACTGGCACTTCGTAAATCTTATTGTACATTTAAACAGATCTTGACACTTTGGAATCGTTGGAAAATATTGTAATCGAAGCCTTCAACGGAAAAGTGCCTTCTGAACAAAATCTAAAAACAAAACTAGATCTTTATGCAGATGACTTTGTTGCAGATGAAATTGCTGAAGCAATTGCTTGGCCAAACACCTTGAAATTGTAGTGGCATTGTATACCAATTTGCGAAAAATTTGGATAGTGTAAAAAAACTATTAAATGAAGTTGAAAAACTTATTGCTTTGCTTTTGACTGTGCCTGCATCAGCAGTTTCATCTGAGCGTTCTTTTAGTGCACTAAGACGACTTAAAACGTATCTTCGAGCAACTATGACACAGAAACGACTCACTCATGCGGCACTTATACACATTCACAAAGATAAAACCGAAGAATTGAATTCGATGGAGGTGGTGAAAGAGTTTGTTTCTCGCAAGGACAGAAAGAAACATTTTGGAATAATTTAAATTGATATAACTTTTTGTACCTTTTTGCATTTAAACCATGTAAAGATATACCTAGTCTTGCTTTATAAAAGCAACCATTATATCTTATATTTTCATATTACCATATGAAAGATCCTTTAAAGAATGATCTCTAATATTAAAATTGAAAGAACTTTTAAAAATAATGAAATTTTAATATTTTTTATATATTTTTATATTTTTTTTATTTTAAACTAAAATAAAAAATTTGTTTATTCACATTCATGTTTCTTTGAAGAAATTTTGGTGAACTTTTTTTGCACTACCATTTGTACTTCCCCCCAGATGAAATTAGCTTCCGACGCGCTTGTTTCTTCATGATTGTGACAATAGCCTGTCCAGAATTTTTTTGACATAGTGCTCTAAACAAAAAATATGCAAGTCCGCTGCGACCGATGCTCTGTTATTTTTGTTTGATTTTGTTGTTTTTCAAGTGGGTTGAACCCGAGTAGGAAGACATTAATTCATAGGCAGACTTAAAAGATTAGCGAGCTACAAAACAAAGCAATGAGATATCCCTGAGCTGTCAACAAAATTGAATTTGAGTTAAAACTTGTTTCTTTGTCTAAGTAGCAAGCAAGCATATATGTCTAAAGGTCACAGTCATAGTGACATGGTTCAGAAAAACAGGCTTAACAACTAAATGAAACAAATTTCGAACATGTTTAGAACATTAAGAAGTCAGCCTCTCCGGTTGCAGCGCTAGCGAGGGTGAGAAATGTAAAAGGTTTTCATTTCATTGAGAGTGCGTTCAAGAAGGGCCAACATTGTTGGTTTGCAAAGTAAAGCGAGTACATACTAAATGAGCATTATTCTTTGGTGTCGGAGGACTAAATTGTTTAAGTGGATTTAGAAGTGACTGAGGTGCGAGGCGTGCAGATGTGCCCAGATGTGCCCAAATTAAATCGAAAACATATTTTATGCCATTGTGTGTCGGGGATGACGAGATGGTGATCAGTGATTGACGTACGTCGAGTTCTTAACATTTAGCAGAGATTTTTTTATTTTATTTTAATTATGTCGTTGACATGACACCACCACCTGTCTTGTTCGACTTAAACGCATTAAAAATGTTGTTGCAATTATAAGAAGAACATTGGAATGGACATTATTGAAGAACTTATTTGGAATTAGCTCTTTGTGCTCTATTCAACTTTTGTTAAAATTTTTCAACTTTTGTCACCATTTTTTAACTTCTGTTGCTATTCATCATGTTTGCTGCCATTTTTTTAAATTCAAGTTCTCTTACAAGTGCTCTCACAATATAAATTTAAACATTTTTTCTCTATTGTGGAGGTTTAAACTAAGTTTAAAAACATTTAATTTTTCAGTCGTGGTAGACGTTTTGGCGGAAATGCCCATGAAGCTCTAGATAGGATTATATCAACGATACGGATGAAATTGGTCTAAGACAATTAAAAGTGTGAAAAAATTTACTTATTGTCAACTTTTAAGTTGACTTTTTGACAAGTTAGCATAAACGTTACCAGAACACTATAGTTAAAGCGTCGTACAGTAGTTCGTAAAGTGGACAAAAATCAGAATTTTTTAGTAACAAAATCTTACAAATTTTGTATAGATGTAAAGGAAATTCCTTCACTAGAAGAGACCTAAAAAATAAGAACCCAAAAATTTTTTTTTGGATACAACAGCTCTTCTAAGTCAGGGTTTTTTAACGATATTTACTTTTTGAAATTCTCGTTTTTTAGTGTTTAGGAAATAATATTACCAAATATACATTTTTAAAAAAATTTAATTTGTTTTTATTTATCTTATTTAATATCCATGGGCGTCCGCAGGGGGGAAGGGGGCCCTCGACAATGAACATTTTTTATATATCTTCACATTAAATCAAAAAAGTGTAAATTAAAAAATTAAAAAATTTTAAGAGAAAATCAAAAAGCTTTCTAATCGTAAGTTGCGCTTAAACTTAGAGCTTTGAGAACTTTGTTAATAAAAACGCCGGTTTTAGTTGTAGAAGTGTAAAATTTTGCGATACATGCATTTTGATAACATGCTTCATAATCAATCAAAAAGTAGATTTTGAATTTTTTGTAACTTTTCGCTTTTTTGATTTCATATGACGATATGTTCATTATTTATTTAATATAGTATTTTGAAAAGAATACAAAAATACTTTTTAAGGTTAATTTATAAATAAAACAGAGCTAAACCATTCATTTTCAAATAGTATGTTGTACCCGATACTGTAAGGCCGTGTTCTTATTACGCGTTTTAGTCGCGACTGCTCTCACGTTTTTCTTTTTACAAACGCTACTGAAAAATACTGAATTTTTTTTATATTTAAATACATTTATTGATTTAATATTCAGTATTTCTCAGCCGCGTTTGCGAAAAAAAATTGAGAGTGGTGTCGCAATCGCGACAGAAAAGATTAATATGAACACGGCCTACCAAGTAACGATACCATTTCACTTACCTTTGTTTCACAAAAACTTTTCAATACGTATTCTTAAATTGAAAAATTTTTTCTACGAATTTTATTCGTAATTTTCAGACAAGAATAGAATTCGTAGAATGAACGTAGTTTGGTACACATTTCAAATATTTTATTCGTATTCGTACAAAAAAAATTTATAATGTTCTTTACATTTACGAATGATCGTAATACCTTGTCACGAAAAAAAAACCTTCCGCTCAGCTAGGGTTTGAACCGCGGTTCCTTAGCGTATAGGGCTCGTACTCTTCCAGTAGGCTACGGCCACCTAGCAATCACGCATGTCCTTATATTCCGTAATTGTTCGACAAACCAGCCTGAACGATTTCAGGTGTAAATTTTTTAAATTCAACTAAAACTTCGTACCTTTTACAAATAATGCGTACGGTCAACCTGCGAATGAATTTTTTTAGTAAATACTACGAATGTAATGAAACAAATTACGAAGTTATTCCTACGAGAAATTGGCGAATGTTAAGGAATAATATCCCTTATTAGTCGAAGAACATTCTTCGTAGTAACAGAAAGCAAGGTGCATTTAATTCAGTAACGGATATAAACTTTGTCGATAAGCAAAATTTATGTTTTAAAGTCATTGTGAACAAGCAGAAGACAAAGTAAATAAATTTAATAAAAAAATTTAATGTTCTCCTAAAAGTCGGCTTATTTTTCTTTCATAAAGATGTTCCAATTTGGATTTTTTTTAATTTTTCCTTAACTTAATAATATGACAAACAATTCTACAGCATTTAAATTTAAGAATTTTTGCAGCGATTTAGGCAAGAGGAAAGCTTCTAATTCAAAAGCGAATGAAAAAAATCAGGAAATTAAATAAAGTAGGCCAATTTTGGATCATGGACTAATTTTTTAAAAAACCTTATATCATATTAAGCAAACGATTTTACATTAGTATATGTTATAGTCAAAAGTTTTTTTATGACATAAACGTAAATAGGAGACTCAATTTCAAACAACCATTTTATACTTCTTAAAATTCACGTTATTAATTCAAACAAATATTTGCTTAGTTATTATAAATTGGAATAGCAAATTTTTACTTAATTCAAGCAAATATTTGCTTAATAATTATAAATTGGAATAACAAATATTCAAGCAAATATTTGCTAAGTTATTTTAAACTCAAATAGCAAATTTTTACCCAATTCAAGGAAATTTCTTCTAAACACACGAGCACACGTCTACTCTTAATGAAGAAAATTAGGCGACGATCGCTTAACAACTGCGATGGTCGAATGGATAAGCCCATGCATTTACACTCACGCGGCCGAGGTTCAAATCTGCAGATGGTGGTAATTTTTCAATTTAATTAAATGTTAATAATTATTTCACTTTAAAAATATGCTAGATTTCAGCAAAAATTAATCAAAATTTGCTATTTCAATTTATAATAACTAAGCAAATACTTGCTTGAATTAAGTAAAAATTTGCTTTTGCAGTTTATAATAACTAAGCAAATTGTTGATGAAATTCAAGCAATTATTTGCTTAGTTGTTATAAATTGGAATAGCAAATTCCTACTTAATTAAAGCAAATAATTGCTTGGTTATTATAAATTGAAATAGCAAATTTTGATTTGTTTTTGCTGATATTTAACATAATTTTGAAGTGGCTGAGAATCAAGCGCAAGTTTTGCTTAATCAAGTTTAGCAAACAGTTTTTTTCCATGTAGGTGAGTGTGTATATATGTGTAATTATTTTTTTTAAAAAGGTCCAAAATATTGACTTTTTACTCAAAAATTACTCAAAAATTGTTTTTTTGTAAAAATAAAATCAAGTGAAAATTGCACATCTGACTACCTTTCATATGACATAGCACTTATTTGCAAAAATTCTTCCAGCTAAGCACAAAAATTATTTTACTGTTTTTGTCATCAAAACAACCTTTTTTTGGCGGAATTTATTTTTCAAAATGTTGTTTTTCTTTTACAAAAAAGTAAAATCTCAAAAATAATTTATGTGAAAACATTATCCCAATATCACTTTCGAATCAAATGTTATGACTAAAAATCTATTTTTTTATACCATTCCACTATCCATAGTAAAAGTATATGTTATAAATGGCTTCACCGATTTAAATAATTTTGTGTTTTGTTAACCTAATACTAGGAAAGGCTTAGAAGGAAAGAAAATTTTTCTACACCCCCTTTTACCGCCTACAAATCACTAAAAATTGTATATTTCAGACGGTTTTGGACGTATTCGACTTAAATCTGAGAATGTCGTTTGTCTGGTTAGTGTCGGAAACTGTACTAAAAATGTGCGTGGTCGCAATATAGCTACGCCCTATTTTTAAAAAATGTGAGCTGATTGTCAATAATATTCGATTTGGTATAAAGTTGCAATGTATCGGAAAAGTCATCATAAGAAAAAAGTGGGAGGAGCTAGACCTATGCCATACCCACAAAAACCAATTGAATAGAAATCTAAACGGTTTGACGAGTTTGGTATACATATTGTTTTTTCTTAAAAAAGGTAGTGAATTTAGAGAACACATTTGGTTAAAGCAGTTTTAGACGCTATTGTCAAATACAACATATTCATTCAAATGTGTTTTAGTAAAACTTGAGGACTAAGTGTTAAGATTTTAAAATTACAAAGTTTTTAAAGTAATTTCGATAGATTTAAGTTACTGTGAAAAAAAATTCCGTGTAATTTTATAGTGTTCATTACAATGCCAAGGAGAAGACGAGCTGACATAGGCCGTTGAAGTCAAGCAAATGCATAGCGAGTTACTTCACGTTCACACCACTCTGATGAACAGCGAGTGATAAATAATGAACGACAATCGAATAGGATCAGAATGCAACAAGTTCGTGCTCATCAAACACAATGGCAGCGAGCACGACACAATGAACAAGAGCGATTGCGCCAACTCGGTGCTCCTTTGAACCTGGAACGAGCGGCATTCCATTACGATCTGGACATCGATTACAGTGCAGATAGATCAGTTACGATTGGGGAAATGTCAGTCATTTTTCCGCATTGTAAGGCGTTGAAATTCAGTGCTGAGTCTCCTGGATTGTGTTGTGCGGGTGGAAAAGTGAAATTGCCACAATTAATGTCTCCACCAGAGCCATTACGGTCATTAGTTTCTGGAAAAGGAAGCGATTCTACCCATTTCCTGAAAAACATCCAAAAATACAACAGTTGTTTCTAAATGATGAACGCATATTGTTCTGGGCAATTTCACGCCAACTTTCAAGGTTATTACAATACAATTGTCTTTCGCTTTGCTTACCATTGTATCAGAAACAATTTCACAACTTTACACACCATTGCAGATTGTGGTGCAGAAAAGTGCATTATGTGAACCATGATGTGGACCATCAATTCTTACAAATTTATTTCATGGGCAACTCGGTTGCGGAAGTTAATCAACACTGTGCTCACAATCCAACAATAAAGCAAACCATTGTCAGAGAATTGCAAACTCTTCTTCATCAAAACAACGAATTGATCAAATTGTTTAAAATTGCTTTGGATCGAATGCCATCCGACAACCTCACTATCGTCATCAGGGCTGATAAAACTCCTGTGGGAGAGCACGCAAGAAGTTCAATTCGCCGACAATCGACGAAGTGACTGTTGTTGTTGTCGGAGAAAATTTGCAATCTAGAGATATCGTACTGCATCGGCAGAACAATGAATTGAACCACGTGACACGTGAAACGCACAGGACTTACGATGCGCTACCATATCCCTTAATCTTGTGGCAGGGCGAGGACGGATACCATATCAACATAAAAATCGTTCATCCACTTACAGGTAAGCGTAACAGAATTAATTATTAACTAGAAGGCACTGTAAGAACTCAGAAAACAGTTTGGAATGTGGTCTTACATATTGACCGTAAAAATTGTTTCTAAGATAATGCTTCTTTAATATATAGACCTGCCGAAACTGAGCAATGAAATGAGACTTCCAGTCAAAAAAGCTAGCAATCGGAAAGGGGAGAACAACGTCTACGGGGCCAGCTAGTTGTATTATAAAAAACCATTAAATTATCAAATCTATGAAACTGTGAAAAAGCTTCGCTTCTCTCGTGCGTCCAACGACGCATCTGCTTTTTTTACCGTTTGCCCGTAATGCCACTCGAAATGCTTCGTGGTCGCCCCAAGAAACATGTTTAGGTGTATACAGTTTCAAAATTAAATTTTTTCGATTTTAACAACCCTGTTTTAGAAATTGGAATTTTTGAAATTGAAGTGTTTTTTTCCTAATTTTTATTTAAATACTTTTTGATTAAATTACGTAAAAAATTCATAAAAACAATTACTGGTTCTCAGATATGCTTTTAAAATGTGAATTGACGACAAATGGGTAAATTATCGGACCTTGTATCTCCGAAAACGCTCATTTTAAAAATCTAAATTTTTTATGTTTTTTTAGTATCACTAATTTTTAATACACTTATTAAATTTTGAAAGTGTGTTTTGCCTGCTTTTTGAAAAAGTTCGTTTTTAAAAATGTATTAATAACGAATTTAAAACAAAAAGCATACACTAAAAGGATTGTATATTAGATGAGTATTTCTGACAATTTTATTTTTGATTCATGCACTAAGGGGTTTAAATGAAGAAGCATATTAAGAGGATCAAGAATGTGAAATTTTGAGTTCAATATCTCTTAAGCCAAGTGCGCTCAAAGCAGAAAACCTTTTTTACTTCTCTCTTCTTCATTACTTGATTCTCCGTCAGTCTGTAAAACTGTTTTTAAATGAAGTCAATACCTATCTCAAAAGTAAAGATATAAGTGAGATTGTCTACACCTAAATAACTTTTTGGGGCGACTCGGAAACCTTTCGAGTGGCACCGCGGGCTAACGGTAAAAGAAAATAAAAAAATGCTTTTTGTTGTCTCCAATAATGGAGCATTCACATATATTTTTGCTAATTTTATTCTAGATGGTTATGTGACATTTTCTTGGTCGAAATCTGGTTGAATGATAAAAAGAACATGATAATTAAATTTTAATAAAGTGTATAAAAAATATTTTGTTGAAAATTGTTCATTAATATTTCTCATTTTTGGAAATTTAGTTAAAAAATAAACTATTAACAGTCTTGGAAGCAGTACGATTTCTTTTTCCAACAATAAAATTGCCATAAACAACGTAGCTGGATCTCGGAACAGACAGAATTTTCATTATATTCGCTGTGTTTGTTCGTTGACTAGCACAACTCTCAGCTGAATCGCGAAGCAGGTAAAATTATCCTATATTCACTATGTTTGTACGCTTATTCGCCCAACTCTCAACGTGAGGATCAGTGTTACCGTTTTGGCTATTTATAGCCGTAATTGACTATTTTTTTTCGCGGTCAGTTTTTGGCTATTTGGCGATTTTATTTTTCATTTGTCTATTTTGTTTATTCGGCTAGTATAATATTTAAGTATAGTATAATTACACAGTGCAACACGAAAAAAAATAACCATATACAGACACCACTACGTGACAAAAGACCAAAAAAAAGACCCCTGTCTCCCAGTTTTGCTCAAAGTCCTTCAAATTTTTTCTTTTATGGGCCCCCAAAGATGTGGGGCCTCGGTGTAATTTTTGCAAAAAAAATTATCATTTCCTGAAGCTCATATCTTGTAAACAGTTTGGAATTTTGATTTACTCTCTGAGGCAAAGTTGTAGCTCTTGTCATAAAGAAAAAAAATTGTGAACATATAAAATAAAAAAAACTGCATCTTCAAGGTCAAAATCGCAAAAAACTTTAAAAAATGAGCGAAAAATGGCCCAAAAAGCGTTTTTTATTTTCCGCTATTACGAACAAATTTACTTTATGAAAAATGCACCAATTTTCTTTGGCCTGATAGGGCTTACAGCGCTGATTAAAACCCCAAAGTTTTTTTAAGGAGGCCGATCCAACTTCTTGAGATATAGGCTTTTATAGCTTGAGTATATAATCGCTTATATCTCACCCATTTCTTATCCGATCTGGTTGAGATGGGTATCGTTGAGAAGACCTTTGAAAACGCTATTAATCTGTATAAAAATATGTTAATTTTTATTAACTCATTGGGGCAAATTAAAAAAAAAAATTTTAACCTCACTTTTTTAACAAAAATCTAGTTTTCTCAAAAAACAGCCTTAATAAAAAAAAACAATTGAAGTGTAAGAAAATAAGCGATTTCTTAAATAACAAGATGATTTCAAAACTTTGATCGTAAATAATTGTCAGTCAGGAGGCCGAGTGTGTGAGTGCACTGTACCTTCACTGATAGTAAGTGCATTCTAATAAAAATTCTCATGCTGGTGGGTGAGTTCCCGTACCCAAACTGTCAAACAACTACCTGGAAGAAAACATTTGTATTGAATTCACATAAAAACAACCCAAAATATAAAAAAATACCTGGAAACACATTTTAGCTCTTGTCATAAAGATGAAATTGTGAACATATAAAATCAAAAAAACTTCTATCAAAAAACTACCTGGAAGCAAACATCTGCATTGAATTCACATTGTAGCTCTTGTCATGTTTAATGTCTTTTTTGTTTAATTAACGCTCAAAAATGAAATATGCCTGGCCAGAACCATGTGTTTGTCCAAAGGTTAACACCGCTTAGGTAGCGCTTAGGTATCACGCGATCGCGCACCGACCGCAGCAGCACAGGCAATGCAGTAAGCTCAGCACACGCAACAAGGGACGCAGCACACAATATAAAAGTGACACGACGCTTACATCGAGGCATTACAACGAGAGCTCAGCGGTGAAAGTTATAAAGTGAAAATAAAAAAAGTGAAAGTGCTACAGCATAGTTCTCACACAACATTGGCAACTGACAATTTCAATATGCAGTGTGAAAATATTGATTTATTTTGCTACGTTTGCGGTCATCAAATCAGAAAAAAAAGTTCTAGAACATTGCCAAAGGAAAAGAACCTTCTAACTAGTCAATTCAAGAAAGCATATAAGTTGTTTTTCTACGAAGTAGACTTGACCGGTGAAAATTACACACCTAATACAGTGTGTCGCCAATGTTATAACAATCTCATGGCATGGTTGAGTGGAGGCAAACATAGTATGAAGTATTGTAAGCCGGTAAACTGGATTAATCTCCCAGGTGATCATGATGAAAGCAGTTGCTATGCATGCGTAAATTACACATGTGGTCTTAATCGATATGCTGAGCGTTTTTAAAGCCATGAAAACTCACACATGGTAATGTGAACTCTACGGCGTACCGCAAACGGCAATCTGAATTTCAGAGCCTCTACACTCTAAATGATGACAATTCGTTCGCTTACTGCAATGATATAAAAGCTTTGGTGGTAAAAATGGGAATGAACTACATCGCTAGTGAGTGGAGATTATTTATTGATGGTTCTGTTTCTAGCTTGAAAGCAGTGTTGTTGCATGTGTCGAACCGAAAACCTTCCATTCCGCTAGCAATGGGTATTAAAATTAAAGAAAGCTTATGAAACATTGAAAGATATAATGTAAAAAATTAAATACTACGAAAATAAATGGAAGATTTGCTGTGATTTGAAGGCCATCAACATTTTGCAAGGGATCATCGATAAGGGCGGCTTTCCAAAATTCTTTTGTTTTCTTTGTAATTGGGATTCGCGTTCACCTCTGCATCAATACCAATGTAATTCGTGGAGACCAAGAGGAAGTGTGGAGGAACAAATGAAACAACATAAACTGAGGAATGCACCTTTAATAGACAATACTCAAAACATCTTGCTGCCACCGCTCTACATAAAATTGGGAACTGTTAAAAAATTCATCGAAGTGGCCGTTGTAAATTGTCCAAACGCATTCTACTATTTGAAAAGCGTTTTCCCAAAGCGTAGCGATGACAAAATTAAAAAAGGTACTGTAGTAAATTTAAAACGTATTTTTGTTCACATCATTGTACTATTTTCACTTTGTTAATGTTTTCTTTTCTGTCTTTATTTTTTGTCTTCATTTAACATGCGTACTTAATGGCCCTGACATTAGAAAACTATTCAAGAGCAACTTTGAATCATCGCTTCATGATTATAATCATTCAATGGCATGGACTTACCTTCAGTGTGTATGCACCAGTGTCTTGGGAGGGGATCGAGACGCGGAACCGGAAGCAAGAGAATGGGTGAAAGAAATGCTGTATTATTTTGAGAAAATCGGCACATCGATGACATTAAAGGTGAATTTTCTTCATTTTCATTTTGACGATTTTATCAAACAACTCTCTACCGGATCCGATGAGCAAGGAGAACGGTTTCACCAAACCACAATGCCCATGGAAAAACGGTACAAAGGCAAAAAACTCGACGCATTGCTTGCAGAGGAAATATCAATTTTATTGATGCATTGTTTTGCATTCCTTTTTTGATTTCTTTTCTAATTCATTTCAGGTATGTTGGTGGAGTCACAATATCACCCTGTATGATGTTAATGAAGTATCTGAAGAAGAAAAAGCTGATGATGGAGGGCATTCTGGAAGTAACGTGCCTGTGGACACCATAAGTTTTGAATCAGAGTCAGATTCGGACGATTCGGACGACGATTTGGATCCACAACTTAAGACAGTGCGATTTGCAAGTCCAGGGCCATCAACATTATAAACAAAATACGAATATTTTTTTATAAGTTTTTTAATAGATAGCATAGTGTTGTAGTGCCATCCCTGCTGAGACTACTAATCCCTACAACACTGAATCATTATTACTAAATATCTATGCTACTTCTCTTTGTTACAACCCTAACTCTAAATGTCAACCGATACCACCTAAAAACTAAGATTATTAAAATCAGTAATAGTACAACAATGAAACCTGCAACATGCCTTTTCACTTACGGGAGAAGGCTTTATAGTATCTCAATGTTGAAGTAAAGAAAAAACAAATGAAATTAAAAAATTTTCGGGAAATTTTTCACTTTTGCGGCTACCTAAACGGTGCTAAGAATCATTCCTAGGAAGTTCATATGTTCCAAAAAGTGGTTTATTGAGATCTTACACCCAAAAAAAAAACGGAGTAAATAAGGCCATATTCGGGGTCATTTTAACTCTTTTCGTGTATGGTATTTTGCCAAAGCAGTCAAAACTATATTTAACTCTGTTTGTGCATTTTAATTACTCCGAAAATTGAGTTTGTTTGAAAAGTCGTGCTGACTTCATTTTGAGTTATGTTAAGTTTTACGGACTTGTATTAAGAACTTTTAAATTAATTTTAAATTGAGAACTCAAAAAAAAACTTAAATCAACTCATTGAAATGTAACATGAAGCTTAAAAAAATACAAACCAACCCACAAAAGAGTTATAAAAGAAATTCGTAATTTCTTCTATGTTTTCAATTTCATTTATTTTCAATTTACTTTTAAATACAATCTAACTGGCCATCTGTAATAAGGATATTGATATATTCTTTGTTATTTTATCCAAATGATTAATTGCTTATAACCAGCTCTGAAATTATTGAAAATGTAACGTAATTTTGATTTTTTAAGGCAAATTTTTACCTCCGCATCGCTCTGGAATTTTCCATTTTCGTAGAAGATTTTTAATGTTTTCTTCGTCTTCACTCCGTTGCAATAGAGGAAACGCCCGACGGTGAAAACACAATCGCCTCTTCTCCATACTTGCAAAGTTTCACGGTTTCGGCAATCTTGAATTTCTTTGCACAAAAAATTTTAACTTCTTATTATCTTTTAAGCTTCAATTGCGCTCAACTGTCAAAAATTGTCAGTTTCAAAACGGTCTTTCATTTCTATAGTATTAAGAGAAATTTTACAAAAAAGGGATATTTTTATATATAACATATCAGCAAAGAGGTAAGAATATTTGCGTTTTTTTTACAATTGTTTGATGTAAATAACATGTAGTTTTGTTTATTGAATGAAGGGAAAGATATTTTTTGAGCATCTAGCAAAGTAGTCAATATCAAATTCCAGGTTAATTCTAGTCTTATGAAAGTGTTTTAAGAGATGAGTTAGGTGTTTTCCTATGTGGAGGAAAAGTGGGCGTGTCATTTTATTTAATATGCTTTATGCCGATTGTATTGATGCTAGAATACCTAGATTTTGTACAAGAATAGGTAGAATATTTCTAAAATGATTTGAACTAAGTGGGCAGGGTTGCCTAACAGTCGTGATACATATTTTAAACATTTGTTTATCATTGTAAAATGTAGTTTAGTCAATAAAATATAGTACATATGTGACTTTATTTAAGAACTAATAAATTCCTCTAAAAGAAACTTTATGTGTCTATACTTTTATTAAAACCACAGTTGTACATTAAAATTCATGAAACTGTTTAATTTCCCAAAACTTTCTAAAAATACATCGTAAGTTAAAAAAAATTACAGTAAAACTTATAATAAGAGAGAGATTTTTTGTGAAAGAGATGGAGATATATAGATAGAGAGGGAGAGAGAGGGAGAGATCTCAAAAGAAATACAATACAAAGTTTGGAAAAAATATCCTGTTAATTTAATATTTACACTATTATTGGTTGGCGCTTCAATTGGTAATACTGATTTTAATGGTTTGTGATAACTAAAATATGAGATATATGTATGTCCGTGGTTTGCTATTTTCGACGTGAATAAATTGCATCTATTGTAAAGATCTTCAGTAAAGATCTTTTATGGGGTAACAAAAACAAAATGCCTCTTGTAGTTCATATTAAAAATCTATGACCCCAAGGATGGTCATTTAAAATGGTCCTACTAATTTGTTTCCCTCACCATTTCTTCTGAACACATTTACACTTGAAACATAAACACTTTATCTGGCACCCTTCTAGGGGTCCCCATACAAAAAATCCCAAAATTGAATAAAAAATTTCTATTTAGTTCATATAAAAAAAATCAATGAATCCTAAAGGGGTCAAATGTATGAGCAGGTCCAATTAAATTTTCCCCCTTAACATTTCTTTTGAACACACCTACACTCTATCTGCCACTCTTCTGTGGGTCCCCATACAAAAAAACACAAAAAATATAAAATATAAATACTCGTGTACACAAAAACGTGACGATACTCAAAAATTTATTCGTGACAAGACTCAAAAAATTTTAACCTCAATTAAAATATACGAAAACATATTATTTGTAATAATAAAAACGGCCCTTTTTTATCATTGTGCAACATTAAATTTGTAGAGCACACTTGATTTGCTTGTTAAAATATTTGAGTACTTTCTTTTCATTCAAAGTAAAACGAACAAAAGAAAATATTTGCTCGAACTGACTCTGTTTCGTGCTAAACATAACTCTGTTTCAGCTTTAAAATACAAAGACGATTTCCATAGATGGTTGCAATAAGTTTTAATAGAGTTAAAAGGACAAATGTTCGGAAAAGATGTGGAGTTAATATGAAACTGCTTTTAATCTACTCCAAGCTTTGAAAATGAGTTGTATCAAACAAAAAAAGTTGTATATTAACAAAAAAAATGTTGATGCAATTCTTTTTGCGTTTTACGGCTACAAAACGTTTTTAACTTTTGACTCACGAAAAAACTTGGGTTGACTCCGCACTTTTTTTTCGGTGTTGGTTCATTTTTGTAGTTGATTATTTCCTTGAATTTTGAACGGTTTTCTACCTATGGACCTGAACAGGGGAAAAAAGGTAAAAAAAAATTGAATTTTTTAAAGTTTTTGGCGATTTTGATCGTGAAGATGAATTTTTTTATATTTAATATGTTCACAATTTTTGTTCTTTATGACAAGAGCTACAACTTTGCCTTAGAGAGTAAATAAAAATTCCGAACCGTTTGCAAGATATGAGCTTGATCATTTTTTTGCAAAAATGACACCGAGGCCCCACACCTTTGAGGGCCCATAAAAAAAAACCTGGAACCGGTAGAAAACAAGCTGTTTTAAGAACTTAATTTTCAAAAGCGTATCATTCTGTCAATTTTCAATATTTTTTTTCTAGTGCCGGCTGCACTCATAGCTGCACTCATAGCGATAAATAATATTCTTGGTTTTTATTTTTCAGATTAATAGAAAAGTCAAAATCTACAACACCGCCCATTCCCCTTTTCTTAGAGAGCGTCTCATTGTTCGCCAGTTCGAACATGATCAACAATTTTTTAAATTAAAAAAATAAAATTTTTTTGTGATGAACGAGTGTTCAATTAGTGTCCGACCGAAACTGGAATTTTGGCCGAAACCGAAACCGAATAATCGGCCATGTTATAATATTCGGCCATGTTATAATATTCGGCCCAAACCGAAACTGGTTATTAATATGAAAATGTAAGTTTTTACAAATAATTTTTTTTTTATATTAAAAGGAAACAAAAGTACTTTAATACACATAAGAAAAAAATTTAATATAAAAAAAGTATTATTTGAATATTAAAGTTTATATTAATTAATTGAAGTTTACTATAATCAAGGTATATTAATTCAGGTACTATAAATAAACTGTCAGGAGAGTATAGTGTCAACCAGAGGAAATGACAATAAGCAATGTTGCTTATGTACTAAAACAAAAAAAGGGTAATTTTATTTTTTAATGGCACAACTTATTTACATTTATTTTCAAGATTTTGAAATTCTTTGAAAGAAAATATTTGCAAATAAAAATTTTTATTAACCCTATGGCAATTTGCATGTTCGTTATTTGAAATATTTTTTTTTCAATTAAGTAAGGGTTGATGCAAAATGCAGTTGCAAATATGCGAAATTCAACATTTTGCACTATTGACACATCAAGCGCAACAATAAAAAAAATGCAATATTTAAAACAATAAAAAACTGCAAAGTTAGGAAAAAATATTTTAAGAAAAGTTGGAGCAAAATTTAAAAAAAAATCCCATTATTTGTTTGTGTGGGCTAACATTACTTGGTTTTGACATAAGACTCTTAAAAACCTGCAGCGCAGCAGCTTCTTATAGTACCTGGGTTAATATACCTTGACTTTAATAATAAATGAGATAATTTTTTATTTTATTTTGTATTACAAAAGCATTGCATACTTTATATCTTCAGTACACACTCAAAATAGTATGCACCTACAATGTTCATTTATTGTATTTTTTAATGTTTTTTCTTATTTCTGTTATTTCTTTATTTATAAAACTTTAATATTAATTGCAATACAGATGGTAGAATAGAAAGTGATAGTATCAAACGCATAAAATTAACCAAAATATTTTGTGTTAACACGAGAAATCAAATTATAAACGAATTAATAATTTTTGTTTTGGACAATGCGTTGTAAATATTTTCATATTTGAATTAAATGACTGATGCAAGAAGTTTTCACCGAAACTAGCCGAAACTGACAAAAAGGGCCGAAACTGGCCGTAACTGAAACCGAAACCGAATATTCGGTCGGACACTAGTTACAATATAACTTAAAAGTTTAAATATCGTTGTTCAATATCTTAAAATTTTAGATAAGAAAAATCCTAAAAATGCTTTAAATTTTTGAGCGCTACACCACCGACCTTGCCCTAGACCACTAAATTCCCAATTAAAATCTACTCCTAAAACAATTGGCATTTTGTGATAATTTTCAACCCGTTCAATGTAACTTGCTACTTTTGTTATTTGGATAGCTAATTCACAATGCTTTCGATCGATTATTGTGATCTGCTGCATCATAGCTTCACGCATTCACAATAGAATATGTAGGAAAGCTAATGCACAATCCTTTTAATAAATTCCTGTCATCTACTGCAACATAGCTTTTGTTAATACTTAATATTGAATGAATCACATCATAACACAAAGGGTTGTTTTGGAGTAGTGGTTAGTGTGTAGAACTCGTGATCGAAATGGTGCGAGTTCGATTCGCACTGCTTACACAGAAATATTTTTAATTTTACATCCTCTAATAGACGCAAGTAAAAAAACAACAACATTTCTAAGAAAATGGTGTATGGAAAAAGTGTCGTTTTTGAGATTTCACTCAAGCAAATCACAAAACGAGGCGTAAAAAGCTTCGCTTCAATATATAAATTTCATGTAGATTTAAAAAAAAAATGTTATTTAACGCTCGTTTAATGTTTTCTTTTGTTTGACATTCGTTGACCGCAGCACGTAAGAAAAAAGGTAGTTGTCAAGGCTACCTGATAAATAATTTTACCATGCACCTAAATAATTTAAAATTTGTTCGCGTGAGGAAATTTTCTCTTCATGTAAATACGACCTACCAGTGATGCCAATCGTGCAGCACACGGCAAGAGTCAAAGAAGTAAAACATAAGGAACCCAATCAGCCAAATAAGCTTGGAATAAGATTTAAACAAGCTTAGAGCCGTAGGCATCAAGCTTGGAAAAAGCTTTAGATTAATATTGTAAAATGCTTATAGGTAATTGTAGAGTAAACGAAAACGATCCCTTGGAAAAATATTCCTTACTCTAAGCTTAATCCAAGTGTCTCTTTACTTGGAAATTAGTATTTGAAAAAGATTTTTAAGTGTTTCTTTACAATTGGAAATTAGTATTTGAATAAGCTTTTACCAAATGTTTCTTTACGATTGGAAATTAGTATTTGAATAAGATTTTTAAGTGTTTTTTTTTTCAATTGAAAATTAGTATTTCAATACGCAATTTTTATGTATAAATATATTTACCAAACAATACGCAGCCATCTTTAATTGACATTCTCGCCGGTTCGAGAAGCTGTAGTACCGTCCTAATTTCTCACTATCAAACTCGTCTTACCTTCAAGAAAACTTGCCTTTTTGTATTTTAAGCCCTCAGTTGTGGGTTCTTGTCATTTAAATTCAATATTTTCCACAATTGATTCGTGGATTTCTATGTTTAGTTTCCATAATTCTTAAGTGTAGTAAAGAGCAAAGAAAGTGAAAAGAACCACGACCGAACCCGGACTCGAACGGGGGACGTCTGGGTTGATAGTTTAGCGCACTCTCCACTAGACTACACAGGCCAACAGTTAGCAGTAATCGCAACTTTGAACAGTTGCAAAATTATTACCTTGGCTGACATTTTGCAAGTATGATTGGAAAACTCTTACTTAAAGCAAGTCTTTCCAAGTATTATTGTACAGCACTTACCTTTTGTTTCTTACGCAATAATTCTACAAAGCAAATTGAAAATTTATTGCCTACGCAAGTGTTTTACAAGCGTGCTTGGAAAATGCTTGGTTTTTGCATTGTATGTAAGCTTAATACATTCACTATTTCTAAATGGCTGATTGGGAAGTGGTGTAGTAGCACAAAAGTGTGTTATTTTCCATATTTTTTTTTATATATTTTTTCTTTTTTGGATTCGCCCGGAGGTATGAAATCTTCCAAAGATACGTATACCCGTCCTATACGCATGCACGATTTACACACTAAAATCTGCCCGAATCACACCGGGACAGACAGAATGTACCTACGTACTAAAACATACCCCTATTGGCAATTAGGATTTTCCACTAAGCACATTAATTGGCTTTTCAGCGGAATTTAAAAATTGAATATATATAAAACGCGTATTTAAGTATACTTGATTCTATATAAATAAGCAACATCGAATTAAATAATAGTAATTATCAATTTAAGGTACCCGAAAAACAATCCAAAACACTAAACTCATTTTAACTGGTTTGCGGCCATTGTCCAACCCAAGGACCTACGTGGAAATGAGATAAATCTCAGATCCGCCAAATCAAAATCCCAATTACTTGGATATGCATTTGGGCCAACGCAGGCATAAACTTGTGTGGAAAAGAGATATACTCTGGCACACCAATCCAGGTGATAGTGTGAGTTCAGTCTAATTTCAAATCAGGAAACCACGTGAACACGTAAATCCCAATTCGATTAAAAATTAAAATATTGAATAATAAAAAAGTAAGTTTTAAAAACGATTCATATTTAATGGTGCTTACTTTATAAAACATAATATCGCGACAAAAAAGAGAAGCAGAACAATCTCTATTACCAATATTACATTGTTATAAAACTGCGTTAGCTATAATAGGATGAAGTTAAATTGATTTAATTATTTAAATGTAATTAATTTTCCGTTTTAAGACGTCTACCGAATCAGAAAAATTAATCATGTTGAAGTTATCATTGAAATCACTGCACATACATCTTAAAGGTTCATGAAGAGCGTAATTAGAACTGCACTGACTCAACTTGAAAAACAGAAAATGTCTAGTTCCTCTCCTTGGGATGTGAAAATTTAGAGCTGAGATGAGATATTCCGAATTAATCTCGCCACGAAGTAATTTATATAGAAACATGACATCATTCTTCTGCTTCTTAGGGAAGGTAGTAAAATAATTTTAAGGCGTATTTCATACGATGGAAGCATAATATTGGGGTTCAAACGACTATGACGTAAAGCAAAAAGTAAAAACTGTTTTTGAACGGATTCTATGGCGTTGATGTAGACATTATATTGTGGGTTCCATACAACTGATGCATATTCAAGAATTGGCCTTACGAGAGAGGTATATAATATTGGTGTTGGTTTGCACAAAAACATGAACATTCAAACACGGCCGCATTCGGTTGCATCACAAAAAAGGCCCAAACTGTTTCTGACAATAATAACATATTTACAGATTAAGGCTTTAAGTATTCGCTATCTTGTTTGTTCTTATCCAATAAAAATAACACATTGTATTTCCACACCACCCTTGAGGTATACAATTTGGTACATTAACGATTTTTTTTGGGTGTTCGGTTCCCCTGTAGGCCTATTTAACCCGAGAGCATAAAAGAATATTAGTAAAGTAAAATATTTTTGGTAAAAGCTATCTACTGAGTTTGTATTCATTTATATTCATGCCATTAAATTTTATATATTAATAAAATTATAAATAATTAAAAATAAAAAAAATTATATATAAAAAAATGGATTTCAATAAATTTAGTGAAGATAAATAAAATTAATTTTTTTCTAAACACCTTTAAAATATATTGTTTTAAGCAACTTTGCCTAATAGTTGGCTTTTCATAATTTCCTTTAGATATATAAAAATATCTAGTCTTTAAAAATATTTCAATTAAAGATTTTACTACAATATTAAAATTACCCGAAGACTTAATATGACCCTTAAATATACTTGCCAAGCAGAGAGTGTTGTGTGTTCAACAAAATTCTATTGTAATACATTTTATGCAAAATAGATTTGTCTTTATTTAATAATTTTTTTTGTACGCGTAGTTCTTTTTCAGTAATAATGCAAACGTCTTCAACTCATTTTGAACTATTTTTCAAATACACCTTTGGTTTCAAGCTTTTTAATGATTGCTGACTACTTCCCCCCCCCCCCTTTAAATTTATTTTACATTCATTGCATTTCAGAATTGATTGCAATTTAAACACAACAAACCCTGCTATATACTTATCTACATGACCTGTATATTCAGTTAAAATACTAGCATCTGTAAAATAATTATGGTCGCTAAGAAAAGAACAGTCCATGTCGTCATCGATCCTTAAAACTATCTCCTGTTGTGTCGCGATTGCTTCAAAATTGTTTGGTTTAACGGGGTTTCAACTACTTAAATTTAAAATTTCTATATTTTCTAAAGGAATGCAATTTCCTATACTGCCTTCCCTAATTTTGCATCTGATAATCAACTTCTTATAAGCAGCTTTAAACTGTTTTACAGAAGGATTATCATTATGTCCTAAGTGAGATCGAACAGAACTGAAAAAGAGTTCTAAATGGTCTTGGTTAAGCTTGTAAGATGGTATAAAATAGAAAATTTGATTAGCTATAAGCCTATCACAAATAACTTTAATGTTCGTAATACATGCCATTATACCTATAATACCTATTGCTTAAAGATGCAATTCTTTTAGCTTTTCACCAAACTTTTTTATTTAAAGTTATAATTTTGCAGTTTTTTTTATAACTGCTCTTCGCAATGTTCGGAGTTTATCTTTGGCCATTTTTTCGCGGTGTGGAAGATAAATCATCGCTTGATTCCATAGCTCTCTTCAGTGACATTTTTTATTTGTTTGATTTTGATTTCTCTTACAATTTCTTGGCGACGCTTTTTCTAAAAGTACAACTCTTGGTGGTGCAATTTGAATGTTTTCTATTATATCTTATACGTTTACACTATTATACGTTTTCTTTGTCATTGTGAGTAATTTTTTCGACAAAATTGCATCTGCAGTTAGGCAGAAAATCAATATCGCTAAATAATGTGTTAAAAGCATTAATTTTGATTAATAGACGAAATAAATACTTACAATTCAACGTCGTCAGCATCAAGATGTGGTACCGCTGATGGAAATAAATTTCTGCTCGACTTTGAGAAGCAAACAACTGATCTTTTATTTACTAGATTAGGATCTAAAGCTAGTGATTCAAACCAATGTTGCTTTAAGTCAGGAATATGTCGAAATCTGAAAATAAATAAAAAATTAATTTTAAATAAATAAATAAAATATTTATTTAATTTTATTTTAAAATTTTTTATTTATTGCGTTATTTTATTTTTATTTTAGCCTTTATTACATACAATTCATATTATACACTGCATTTGGTAACTTAAGCGAATCCTAACCCTTTGATACCGACATTTTATTATTGCACTAAAGAGAGCCCAAGTAAGTTTAATAAACATAAAAATTATTTACGCGTGGGCCACAAACTGGGCTTATGACCAAAACTTGTACACTGTTAACACGATCGCCATTAAAATGTAAATTGAATACGTAAATATGTAAACTGAATACGCCCCTGAAATACTTTGACATTTCAATCCCTTAAAACTCGCGCGGAAACAACATACTCCAATTTGTTTTTTTTTCTCTTATTTCCAATTGGAAATGCACACATTTTCACTTTAAATAACTTTTTTAAACACAAATTCATTATAAATAACGTTGTTTCGTTTAAAAAATCCAACTGTTGTCCATATACTTACTTATGGAATGAAACCACATTATTCTTCAAGTTCTGACTACTTCAACAGTTTTTTACAGCACAACGCATGTTTGTATAGTTGTTTATATCATAAACATTACTAATCTCACGGAAATTATCAATAAAAATAGCTTTTAATTAAACATTTTCTATAAGTAATTTTTTTAATCTCTTACTTCGGCCGACAGAACGATCCAAGTGTCAAAAAAACATTGTCCGTCTCACTCACTCAATTCACAAAACGTACCGCAGTACACATACACTGTATGTAAGTTTAATAAACATAAACATAGTTAATTTGGTTTGTAACACCATTTCCTTATATTTTATTTCAATGGCAAGAGTATACAAATGGCAACTCAAATCATGAGTCGGTATAGAGTAGTGTAGAAGGGGGAGGCTTTGACACCCTAACAAAAAATATTTTTTTCTTCTAAATGCAATGGGACAGGTTGTTTTCGAAGCAAATATGTGCGGCTACGTTTAAAAAATACCAAAAACTAAATATTTTTGTTATTTTCGAAACTGTGAGAGAAATACATAATTTCAATAAAATTTCGAAACCTACACCATTAAGGGAGCCTTCGTCAGTCTTCAAGGAGGCTAAGACACACGAAGGGAGGCTTCGTCATTTGGTTTGTTTGACTAATATTTTCTTATTTAAGTGCATATTTTATTGGAAATTTCCTAACTTGTAGTTGTTTTAAATTGTCTTTAATATAAGAGCAGTTAATTATATTTAAGTATTATATTATATTGTATAGATGATAGACTATATATAAATGAGAAATTGATTGAAATATCGAAAGTCTATTATTTTTCAGAATATGTTTATGTTGGTATATTTTAAAAAATGTATTTTAGACGAGTCCCAGAAGTTCCTTGTAGATGATAACGAGATTACAGAATGCACACAATATCTTCTTTTAAAATCGAAAACGACGGTTTGGTTTTGAACTTGACGAACACGAAGTTATTTTTTCCACAGCAGAAACATTGCCCATCATCAGTTGCGACAATTCTTCGTCTTTATTTTGAACAAAAGTTAGGGATTTGTAGGAGGCAGCAATACTAAGGGTATCACCGCGTATTCATCGATACACTATAGGGCCAACCAAAATAGACGAGGCGAGACATAACGAGTAAGTTCAAGCATATGTTAACCAATATTATTAACCAAAATGGTAGTACGTAGTTGATCGAAACTGAACTAAACATTTAGACATGACGTTCTGTTCCATAAGAATCGAACTTCAAACGTCTGCTTGAACCCACAACATCGTCACAACAGCTTGATTGCTAACTAATCAGCTTATTTAGACGAGTTGAGCAAATCTTTTCATTTTGGGTTAAATGTCAAAACATCCGTAACGAGTGCAGACGTTCGTCAAATTGCTATCGTCTCGTCTATTTTAGTTGGCCTTTATGTCGAAGCCTCCCTTTTCCATTGCAAAATTTAACATTTTATTTTTATTCATTTAACAAATCTTAAATTGACGTTGTAGAAATACAAAAGCATTTTTCATGATAACCGCGTTCGGTTGGGAGAAACGTGTTTTTGATTGCGCGAACTAAATAGTGTGAAAAAAATGTCAAAGACTGTCACTGTCGAAGCCTCTTCCTTCTTTCCTACGCAGCAATGTAGATAACTTTCATCATGAAAAGTAAACTGTGAGAAATTTGTCTAAAAAATCAGATTAAAAATCAACATGCAAAAGTAAGAATCTATTTGCAACTAGTTTGAAAATCTATTTGCAACAAGTTAGTATAAATAGGTATGTAAGTTTGTGGTGTTTTTTTTTATAATACGATGAAAAAATATTTTGGCTATTTTTTACATTTTGGCTATTTTTATTTTGCGTTCTGGTTACAAAAAAAAAAATTTGCTCCGACAACACTGGTGATGATAGAAGCAAGCTCATGTTGTAGAGCAGAGAGTGAGAGCGTAGCACTCAACATTAAAAAAGCGTACGAGTAAATGCGAAGCAAACTAACAGTGCACCCTAAACAAGTGCGCGTTGCGCTGCGTACCCAGGCGCCACGCAACTTTATTTTACGCTTAACCTTAACAAGTGCGCTGCGGAAAGAACTGCTGCTCTCGAACCAGCTCAGTCTGATGGTTTAAAAATCTTAAAAAACTTTTATTATTGTGTAAAAATCTATTAATATTGCAAATACTTCCATTTGCAATTGAGATTAATAAATTAATAGCAGCTGATTAATTTCTAATACTTTGGTTTTATGCAGCCAACTTCACATCCGAACGCACTGTCAAAATTGGAAATTCGATTCATGTTGCGGTAGTCCGGTGCGTGTTTCGGTAGGCTTCATACAAAATGTATGTGCATGAGCCGATTTTGACAGTTAAACCACGCATGCGCACTTGTTTAGGGTGGACTGTAAATTGTTTGAGGAAAGCGAATGCGTGTGAAAACAGAAAATGTAGTGAAGAAGGAGAGTGCGTTATGAAGCGAAGCGCTTGTTGCAGATCTCTGGTGTGAACATAAGGTGGATCAAGGATGTTATTTGCAGTGGATAAGGATTTTTTACCTCCTTTCGATTTTAAAAAGGCCATAACTCCTTTTGGCCCAAAAAAAGTACTTTCGGATATAAAGGGTGATTTTTTTAAGCGTTTGGTTTATGAAAATTGAAAATAGCATAAAATTTGCAATATTTATTTGGAATGATGTATCAAATGATGCCTGCTATTTACTGTAAAATATTATTTTATTAAATATGATTTTATTTTAAATATTATTTTATGTAAATGTTGGCTGCGGCTACGCCTGAGGTGGTCCATCCGTAAGCTCCAATTTGGACATATTTTTTCCAGCATTACGGCCAGTATCTCACCAATGCCAGTATCTCACCAATGTAATGTTGTCTTCCAGGGCTGCAATTGTGGCTAGCTTGTCCCTGTAAACAAGAGACTTCACGTAGCCCCACAAGAAATAGTCCAGTGGGGTCAAATCGTATGATCTTCGTGGACAATGGACTGGTCCAAAACGTGAGATTAATTGCTCACCAAACTCGCCTCTCAATAGGTCCATGGTATCACGTACAGTGTGGCACTGTTTTGAAACCACATGTTAACCAAGTTAAATTCTTACATTTTGGGTAAAAGCAAGTCGGTGATCATCGCACGGTACCTTGCTCGAGTGATCGTAACGTTGAAAAAGTACGGTCCAATGATGCCGCCGGCTCACAAACCGCACCAAACTGGATCTTCATACAATATTTCTAAGGTCCAGTAACCAAGCAAACGACGTTGTGGTAGGTCACCCGGATGCAGTTCTTGCACCTGCTGTATTTTGTATGGTTTCATACAGAGGTTCATACGTAAAATCTTCCAGGTGGTCGAATAATACAAGCCCAATTAATGACAACGGCGATAAATTGACATTTCGCGATATTCATTGACACTGGCCGACACAGCAGCAATATTCTTCTCGGTACGAACTCTCCTCATAAGGGTTTTTGAATTTATGTCCAATAAAGTCAAACTGGTGCAAAATTTGGTAATAGCTTGAATAGCCTATTCAGTGGGTCGGTTATGATGACCATAAAATGGAAGTAATTTGCGAAACACATTTCTCACAGAGCACGAATATTGATAGTAAAATTCAATAATTTGCAAGCGCTGTTCGTTTGTTAGTCTATTCATGGTGAAATGGCAAACCTTACTGAGCATTTTTGGCTTCGTCACATGTTATGAATCACGCGTTAAGTGTTAAAAAATGTACACTGAAAAAAAATCACCCTTTAGTTCACCACCTAAAAAAGTACTTACTGATTTGATTCAACAAATTTTTTTAATTGGTAAATATAACACATCAACGCATTTTGTGTGCCTCTTTTTTGCTTTTTCCTTTGACATAACAAACATACTTAAAAGAAGCAAAAGGCTGAGTTTGCTTTGTTGAAGTGTTCTATTTACAGGATTAATTTTCTTCCAACTATGATTAAGTTTATAAATCTATTAAAAGTACAGACGGTTTGTAAAGCTTCCTGGATTGGAAGCATTGACGAAAACATTAACCGTTATTAAGATATTAAGTTTAAAATGTTCATTAATTTTTTCATATATGCGTCAGTAACAAAACAAAAGCTTATTTAATCATATTAATTAAAAGTACTCTCGCGTCAGAAAAAGTCTTTTCTAAAGAGTAAAAAGAGTCCCTTCAATAATTATCAAATATCATCGCTGAGGTAGAGAGCTTCAGTGGCTCAGCCTTGATAGCTTAAGAAAAGAGAGACATTTTTCTCACTGAGAATAAGAATATAGAAATTGTATGGTAATGCTCTTTTAATTTTAATTAACCTTTAACTATGGAGGTGAAATTTTTGTTCATAGTTTGGGATGTGGTGGTAAATTTTACCCTTTTTTGTTTTACTAAAAACCTTTAATGTACAAAAATGTTTGGCAATAATTTGTTTCTTTAAAACAATTTACTACATTTTAAAGTTAAAATAAACACACAATTTTAATTATTTTTTTCTTAAGTTCAACAAAACTAGCTTTTTACTTCACAAGTCTTTTTGTAATGGTACAAAAACATTACATCGTAAGCTTATAAAAAAAAATTACAATAACTTCAAAACTTACAAGGAGTTTTTTTACATCAAAATGTCTATATTTAAAAAATATAAGAGATCATTTAAAAAATAATTAATCTGTAGAAAATGCAGATCAACTTGGTTGCAGGTTTTTTATTCTTCAATTTCCTTATTTGCACAGTCCACGCATATGCGTTTGGTACAACCCATATAACTGGGTTCACTGCAATGTACACAAATATGTGTAGTTTTCCGTTTTAGTCTGCTGGGGCATATATGGCACAATTTACGAGCCACAGGATTAGACTCAATCGGAGGCGGTGGTGCGGAGTCTGACCCCAAAATGTTACATATTATTTCTTGCAATGACCGCGGCAGACTTTGGTTGTGTTCTCTTCTTTTCAAATGTGGTAACACCCGTTGTCTTCCCAGCTTTTTTAAAAAGTATCCTCTGGACGAATTATCAAAATCCTGTGAAGACTGATAAAGAATGTAGACGTTCACAGCACTTATATATAAAATTCTATAGAATATAGCTAATAGCCAGCGGCGTGTACGTCGGCCGCATGAGTAAATGGAGCATTTCTTTTCAAGCTCATCCACTCCTCCTTTTGTGTTGCTATAATCAGCTATCATTGAAGGTTTTCCAGCAAGTTGATCACTTTTTTTTATGATGCATGGAGGATACTAAAGGTCTGCACGGGTATGTTTGAAACGATCTTCAACACATTCTCAAATTTTCAAACACGCTTCCAACTCTCATTCGTAAAAACGAAACGAATGAAAAAAACACAAAAAGTGGTTGCTGTCCAGTGTTGCCAGGTTAGGGGATTTCCCCCTAGATTTAGAGGTTTTTTAACTGTGTTGAGGGATTTTAGGGGCAATGAATCTTTAGGGGTTTTTTTAGGGAGATTTAATATTTTTAGGGTTTTTTTAGGGGTATTTGAAAAATTGACCTTTGGAAATAAAGTTTTCTTACTTTTCTTTAACACAAAGTAAAAATTTAAGAAAATAAAATACTTGACTTCTTGGGTATTTATAAAAACAGCTGAATTGGCAGCACTTAAAATTAAGTACCAATCATTTCCCACTTCACTTCAAACTTGCTTCGCGCTTTACTTGCAATTGATTGATTCCGTATAAAAACTAAAAACAAAGCAAGTCGGCCTTTGTGGTCTAGTGAAGAGTGCGCTAGATATTCAACTCAGAGGTCATCGGTTCGAATCCGGGTTCAGGCATGGTTCTTTCCTCTTTCTTTGTTCTCTGCTACATTAAAGAATTATTGAAACAAAAAATCCACAGCTAAATTGTGGAAATCGCCTAATCGATAATTAACGTATGGTTCCAATCAATTCTTTCTCTAATAATCTATCGCTTTCCTTTCAGGTCAAAGACCAAACGTTGTTTTTATAAGACTCATGCCTTGGTTCTTTGATCCTTTAAAAAAAAAATTATGGGAAAAAAGATATGGCAAAAAATATATCAAAAAGTATGAGATGGAGCCTCCTTTCAAAAGAAAGACTTAATTTTAATGTCAATTTCACATTGGAAAATTGAGAACTATGAAGCAGCTTTCTGCCTTTGTTAAAGACGTCCAACAGCTAAGCCCTTTAAATACATAGACTTGCATTTCAGTTGCACTACTTTTTAGTTGCTCCGTATGAAATTTTTGTAAGTTTTTCGAAAACAGTATTAGGGGAATTTTATGGGGATTTGAAATATAATCTAGGGGTAAATGGTGAAAGGCACCTGGCAACACTATTGCTATCATTAGAATATTAATAATGAGAGAATGGAGACAAGAGAGTATGGAGACATGAGAGAAATGAAGCATGAGAGATGGAATGGAATGAATGGAGTGAATGGAATGCCTTGTTTGTAATATGATAGAGAAGAATTTCTTGCACTGGTTTCAGTCTGTGTGCGTCGTTTGTAAGAGGAAGAGGGTGAAAAAAATGGATTTGATGATGATGATGTAAGTGTATGTTTAAAACTGAGTGTATTATAATAAACATACATACATATATAAACGAAATTCAAGACATTCGATAGTTGGAATGTCTTCATAATAATTGAGAATTATGAGAGTAAATTTCGATAAATTGTATTCTATTATATTCGTTTATTGAGGCTGTTCGTTTAGTTTCGTTTCGATGCCTGCATAGCGAATGGAATGAATATTCGTTTCGTTCCTTGAATTTACTCTCAATTAGAGTTCTCTTCTCGAATCAATCTCAATTGACAGAAAAGCAAAAGACAGAAATCATGCAGATCTTTAGAGGATACTAATACAACAGCACAATTTTTTTGAGGCACGTAGGATAAAATTGTAACATCCTTTGTGAAACCATATATGCAAGATCCCAACGATCATGATTTAATTATTATAAGGTTGAGTAAGCTGAGGGCGCAAATATGTCGGCGGATATCAAAAACAGCTGTTTGGTGAAGTTTTCTTTTACTTTGACATTCTGCAATCCACAAGTGAAAAACTTCAGTTCTCACAATAAAGTATTGTTTATTTTTCATTTTTATTTCAAATAAGAAATAATTGATTGAAGTTTAAAATAAAAAGAAAGATTTTCTGTTTCAATTGGATTTAATAATCGAAATTAAGGATATTTATGATGGCAAGCCACCAGTTGTTTCACGTTGCCTGTTTTCCAGCGAAGTTTGCGAGAATGATGACACTCTTCCATGTGTCTTACGTTGCCATTGCTGTGAAGAGCTGCTGCTGGACCGACCAAGATAACATCCCCTTGATGGTGGTAAATACCTTGATTTGTACCTGGGATCGTTAACAGACCGATGGTGTCAACAATGCATCATCTGGCCCACGCGAGCGCCGAAAACAATTTGTGACACAGCTTCCAATCGTTCAACACTTGCTACATGATACCGTTTTGGGGGGCATCTACTTTGTCTGTGATTCGTTGCAATGCAAAGACATGCAGTATGTACAAAAGGAATGGATGCGTTTGTGCACTATGGTCACCGAGGGTGAGCTAGAACGCGCAAAGAACTTGTTGAAGACCAACACGCTTCTTAAAATATAGTGTTATAATCGCCGCGTCCCACTCCGCGAACTGGAGAAACACATCGATGCTGTCTCTGTGCAAAATGAGCATGACGCCTTCATGAAGTACATTTACAATAGATGCATAGCTGTTGCTGTCTTTGGTCCAGTTTAAAACTTACCCGAGTACAGCACAATTCTTTCCTCCATGTTGCTGGCTTTGGATCTAAACGCAAGCGCTTGACTAATTTAGGAAACGGCAAAGTTGCTAAAAAAGCATCTGCTTTCGAATTAATATTAAACTCAAAACATTTTAAAATAGAAAATTGGATTTCAAGTTTAAAGGATACATGTTAAGATATATGGAAAAGCTAAAACAAAGTTTTTACTAATATACTTGAACGATGCAAATATGTTATTTGATTCCAGACCAGAGCTGTAAAAGAATGCATTCAATTTGATTTAAATCACAAAAAAATGAATCAGTGAATAACGAAATAAGAATGCATTCAATGAATGCAAAACTGATTTATAAATAAAATTTTTAATACACATTCAGTTTTAAAAAAATGATCAATTATTCATTTCAATTATTCATTTTCATTATTCAGAAAAATGAAACAATTTTTTTATTCATTTGAATGCTATTCACAAAGAATTTCAGAATTTTCAATTATTTTTTTTTATTCATTATTAACTCTTCTAATATGTTTAGTAAAAATGTAGTGTTTTATTAAATAAAACATGATTATTTAAATAATTTTGTATACTCTTTGTTGATGTAATTTGGTGGTCCTGAAAAGAACCGATTTTTCTTCTATCAGTTCACGGAAAATTACAGCAAAATTTTCAGTAATTTTTTATTACCAACCAATCGTTGTTTCATTTCTTGAAGTTTAAGCCTCTTGTTCAAGTTTTTTATGCGGAAATGCATCCTGCACTTAAAAAAAATTTTTTTAACAGAAAAGGGTAAATCAACGTTTCGCTCAAGTCTATTAATTGCTTGGAAAAATTATTGCATTGCAAAATGTTATCCTTGTTAAGCTCGTTAAAAATATTTTCCAAAGCTTTGAATTTTTCCAGAAACTCTTGTGACGGCTTACGCAAACCACCTTTTGACACTTGATCCACCCAAGTCCATGAAGACTCGTTACTGCAAACATTATCCAGCTGCAATCTTTTAATAATAAAGATCAGTCGATTTCGTCACATCCTGAATCGTTATTATCTTGCTGATCCTCAATAAAATGAACTCTGTGCTCAAAAAGGTTTCTGAAATCGGAATCAACTCATTGCAATCTTCGGACATGATGCTATTGGGACACGCAATCCAAGTTGTATCGTCGGGTTGAACATTTCCGGTTGAATTCAACAACTCAGTGTTTCTGGCTATATTAAAAGGAAAGGATAAAATTATTTTGGAATTTCCAAATAAAATTGTGTAATTTTGCTTTGAGCTCGTGGAAATGAATCTATTTAGCTCTGTTTTCTGCATTTTATTTGATTTTTACTTTTGTACAAAAGTTAGAGAAATCGCAAATTGAACAAATAGATCAGATTTTTCCACGGGTAAAAACGTTAAAATAAATTTACTAGCATTTAAATAGAATACATACCTAGCAGGTATCTTCGCAACCAGTATTTGAATTGCATTGGACTGGGGTGGTCATGCAAACCTCCTTTGCTGCGTACAGCTCCAAAAAAATGTTCCAAAATGTCCTGATTTAAGCGGTATGTGGGGATATACGACATATCGTACTTTTCAGCAAACGTAGTTCAGCAGCAACGGGAGGGAGGTGTTGCACATTAAAATTCCTAGTTGAAATGGTGCCAACGATTTTTTGTTGGGAATTATTGGCTTCTCCATCATTTTTGGCATTTTGTGCAAAACCTCATTTTGACTTAAGAGCTCTCTGCCATACGGTTGCTTGCTTGGTATACTGTTTGCGGTGGATAGTTTGGAGTTGAAGACATCAAACCAATCGTTGACTTCTTCGATGAAGTCTCCGTTGGGTTATAAATGTCTTTTCCAATACAATAGCAACGCCTTATAGCATTGGCAGTTGTTATTAAAAAAATTAATTTGAGTAAAATTTTAAAAAGTTACCGGCGTTATTAACGGTTAAGTGATTTTCCGTCAATTTAAAAACAATGTAAACATCTGAAACAGATGTATGCTGCGTTACGTCCTTGATGGTTTTTGGTGTGACTACTGTCTTATTCCTTACGAGGCCAGAATCCAAAAAGTGATTTCTAATAAGCTTAAAGAGGTGGGGGGCATCCGCGAACACAAAAACTTTTTCCTGGCCATTCGCCGGATTTTCAAACCAAGTCTTATCTATTAAAAGTTAATTTATTTTTTAATGTTTATATTTTTATTTAATAAAACATACCGACCAAGCTCCTTCCACAACGTTTGGTTGGTTGGACCCATGTCTGAAATAACTGAAACTACAGGATATCCAACTTCATACAAAGCGTTTATAAGGGCATGCAGTATTTTTTTCGTCATCTTGCAGTCGAATGCGTAGAAGATGGGTTGCTTCCAAGATGCCTTTAGGCCTCGTAACATTGCGACTTGGACATACTTGCATGGGGCCCTGACTTTTTCCGACGAAGGGTCATATTCGTATGTAGACGCAATCTTCATTTCGTCAAACGAAAGAACACATATTTTTTGATCGGCGGAAAGCTCGCATGTATTCTTTAACGACGCGATTGAAAAATTAAGTATGCCCTCGTCAAAGTCAACTTTAGACGCCTTCAAAGTCAACTTCCTTATTTGGCCTTCACTGAAAATAGCATCGATTGAGGCGTTTAGTTTATTGGATGCTTGCAGTTCTTGTTCCAGCTTTTTTTACTTGGGTATTCAATTTTTTAACTTACGCTTTCAAGTCCATTACTTCAAGAATCTAACGGCTTTCTAAGAAACTATAAAAATAAGGAAATATAAACATCCAAATTTTGAAAAATCTGACAAGAAATGGATTAAGAATAATTCCAAAGATACAGTTATTGAAACTTCACTTTTTTCCCATAATGCTTAAAGTACGCTTTTCTGCCATATGGAACTCACAAAAAAATCATGAGAAACACAAAACATATATTTATTTCTTATTTTTAATGACTTAAATAATTACAAAAAAATGTTTTTAATTTTAGTTGAAAAAATTTTAGAATTCCAATTTGTATTTAGAGAAAATATTTTTTGCACGAATACCAGGGTTTTCACATCTTTGAAATTCGAAATTTTGTTTTTACTAAAATCATTATTTTTTTTAATTATTAAAGTCATTTTAAACGAGAAACAAATTTTTTAAATTTTTTATGAATTTTTGTTATGTGCTAAGAAACAGCCACTTTGAGAATTTTGTGGAAAAAGTCAAGTCTCAACAGCTATAAATTTTTACCCGAATTTCGTATAAAACAATTGCACGAAATAGCTGAAGTCTATACCATAGCCACTCGTAATGTCGTTTTCGTAAATTTAAGTATTTTTGGAATTTTGCAAATTTATTTCGTAAAAATTACCAAACTTGAAATTTTCAAAAAGCTACACTTCTAGCATAAAATTGATTAATTGCTAGGTTATTCAATGTAATTGCTCAATTTTTTTTTGTATTTATTTTATGTATAGCTTAAAAAAATATTTTCATATTCTAAAAAACTACTTTAAATTTAAATTTTTGCGATATTTTAATACAAAAAAGGTAAAAAATTATATTTTTTCGCAAAGTAAAAAAATCACAACTCTGAAAATTTTAATCAAATTTTCATGTTAGGAAGCTTTTTTTGAAGACAAATTAAATAGCAAACAAGACGTAGCAGTTTTTTAAAAAATTTGCACTCAAAACAAGCAATTGCAAATTTGTTTGAAAAATATGACTTTTTCACATATCAATCACATTTTCAACTTAAAGTCGTATGCGGCACAAATATAAGGACCACTCAATGCATAGCTTACTCAGTTTCAGTAGAGGAGTCAACATGGGTAACTGCAGGTACTGCGTTCATCCACCTTTCAACAATTTCGTCGACTCCTTCATCCATTATCTCAATAACAGGCTCCTCTATCAGCGCACCCATCCTGGGTGACTCCCATTGTGTTTGGGGCATTGTATATCCCACGTAGAAAAGTGACTCTTCCACCACCACGTCCATTATGGGTGACTCCCGTAGCGTTCGAGGCATCACAGTCTGCACGTCGAACATTGGTTTCTCCATCAGCGCGCCCATCATGGGGGACCGAATTGGTGCTGACAATGTTTTTATTTTGCCGAAAGGCATTATGCTATTTTCGCATGGCATTAATCTGGCAGACTTTCCTACACCCGGTCCACTTATGAAGTGACTTTTCTGGAAGTGCTTCTCACAAATAAAGGCGCTGCTCAACAGCTCAATGCCGCAATTCGCACTCCATCGTCTTCGTTTAAAAAGGTCACTGGGAACTTTAAAAAAGGAAATGTTTTCCTTGTTATAATATTTTTAGCAAATCGTGCACTTTTTGGCATTTTGAAGCGGTAAATAAAACACAAACTTCAAGAAGATTCTTTAAATCAAATTTTATTTATTTCAAACACAAATTCAAAATATAAAATGTTGACATCTAATCAGAAATTTAAATTGATTGCTTACATGCCTTTTTCTTTTACTTTGACATTTGCCGATTCAAGTTTTGTTGTTGTTTTTTGACAAAGAGCATACAAAGAGAACAGTTACTTGGTTACTTAACCTTATATAATTCAGCCATGCCAACGGTCTAGTTGTTTTGGGCTGAAATTCCGGTGGAATCTCTCTTTTGTTCTTTTTTCATGTACCCAAATAAGTTATTTGTCGATTTTTTAGTTCTTTCATCCGCTGAAGAGATGAAAACCAGTTGCCAGCGGTAACATTTCTTCTACTTCCCTCTACCATTTTACACAGCCGTAGCACTGATTGTGTTGGTACTGCAAGTCTCTTTTCTTCATTTGTTAAACCAACTCCATCGGAATTTTTTACAGAGTAAATATAAGCATTAGCAAGATACTGTGTGCGTGCATCTGTCAAGGACATTATTTTAATGCCATATTTTGCGGGTTTTTTTGACATGTAAATCTTGAACTTGCATCTACCTCGAAATGGTACTAGCATTTCATCAACGCAAGCATGAGTACCAATTGAATAACTTTTCTGACAGTTTTCTACAAATTTGTTGAACATTTCGGAAACTGCAGCTAATAGGTCACTTAACGAGCATTGCTGTCTATCACGAGAGTTGTCAAATCTTAGGCAACTGAGAATGCAAAGAAATCGTGTCTGTGACATTGTACATCTAAAAATTTCGCTTCCCGTTCCATTTGTTGCAAAAATAAAATTTGTGTTCTCGTGGTTAGACTTGAATACATATGCATAAATCAAGATACCGAAAAATGCTCTCAGTTCAATTTCATCAAGATATTTTGCTTCAGTTTTTCCTGACAAATCAAATTTAGCTTTTAATCTTGTATTTGTATGCTCTTAGATCATGTCCTCAATATCGCAATCAAAAATTCTTGACGAATATCCACATAAATCATCTTCGGATTTTTGCTGTGAAGCCGCTGGTAGCTGCACAATATTGTGTAGAGGAGTTTTTACACATCGTTTTGGTTCTAATCTGTTCAAAATCAGTTTCTTCTTCACCTTCGACTTCAATTTCGTCAGCAATCATTTCAAAAGTGATTCTCTGCATACACCATCTTCTATGCTTATTTCATCACTATCGTCACTTTCTGCAATGCAGAAATTGGGATCGACAATTTCATCATCTATATCGCTGACTTCCTCATCTCCTTCAAGGAGTTGGGCTATTTCTTCGTCACTGAATTTTTTTGAATTCGACATGATCTGCATAAAACATAAATCATTTTATTCCAAGAATATAACGGACGAGTGATAAAAATAATTCTGTGATAAACTAACACTAAGTTCTATATGTAGAATATAAGCTTGGACGAGAGGTAAAATCTACTCCAGCACCTTAATTCCTCCGCTCGTTCTATATGTATCACAGCGAAAACACAACTGAATATGAATGAGAATGATTTGAGAAGATACTGAGAGAATTGAATTGCTAGAGCTTAACGGAAGAGAGTAAGCCGAAAAAATTAAAAGAGAGGGTAAAATTTACCACCACCTCCACATTTAAAGGTTAAAGGTCTCTATCCAGCTCTCAAGTAATTACTCAAGAAAAAGTTACTTAAGTTTCTTGAGTGTAAAAAAGTAGTAGACAAGTAATTTTGACGGCGAGAGTTTTGACAGTTCCAGCATTGTATCATTTTATATTGAAAATTTAGGCTGATTTGTTTTCATCAAACATTGAAATAAATTTGTTGCAATAAATATTAAAATAATTCATTAAATAAGTAATGGCTGAATTGCAAAGGTAAGTAATAGAGTAAAGCGTTTGTTTACATTAATTAATAACGTGCGTGATTTTTAGTGATAATTTAGTTTCGCTTTTAAATTGTGGAATATTCCTGGCTGGCATGGAGTTAATGGAGGAGGAGGAAGAGGAGGAGGAGAAAATAAAGCGTCGGCGAAGTCCCAGGTATTGGGTGAACCCATACCTAAAGGATCGGAATCAGAAGGGGAGGTTCTTTACTGACTTCCAAAATTTGCAAAGTGCACCACAACTATTTTGTGAAAATTTTCATATGTCGCCTGCAATTTTTGACAATTTATACGAGCTATTGCTTCCCCACTTGGCTCCGAAACGGAACACTAGGCCAAAATATTTTATCCCTGCCAAGGCCAAACTCACCATTGTTTTAGAGTAAGATTTTTAATATCTTTTTTATAGCTTTTACATCACATACTATTTTTAGATATTTAGCATCTGGTGACTTACAACGTCATCTTGCTTCCTGCTATAGAATAAGCAAGCAACACTTCGGCAGAATTATTGATCAAGTTTGTGAAGCGATATGAAAAGTTGGCAGACCGCTTCTTCCGGACAGCTTTCGACCGCTTCTCGGAAGACATCTGCACCTCAAAATTGACTGCCTCTTCTTCTCCCTCCGTAGAAATGTTCATGTGCATGTCTAAAATATTCTTTTATTAATTTTAAATCAATTAATCAATGATATCAATAAAATTATTTACCTTTGAATGTTGGTTGCCAAAATTTTACTTGAAGTAATAATATAACTTGCATATATTTCTTGACATTCACAGTGTTACCGTTGTCACTTTTCAATGAAAAAAAGTAGTAACAACAGAAAATTTTTCTTACGAGCTGGATTCTCTTTCAAGTAATTTTGACAAGGAAAAATTACTTTTCGATTACTTCTTAGATTTATGTATGAAAATAAGCTTTACTTGAGAGCTGGAAACAGGCCTTAATTATTTAAATAATGAGTAGCAAACTTATATAGCCTATGTCTTAACTCGGTACTATAACTATCCAATAGAAAAGGAATTATTGAAATAGCGCTTTGTCGTTTTCAAACTTTGCCATTCCAAACATACTTGAGTACCCTTTCATATAATAGAATATATATGCAATATATAAAGTTAAGTTATTAATTATGTAAATCATTGTTGCTGTTGACGATTATATTATAACATTAAGACGACGCACTAGATCATTCAGCTAGATACAAAAAATTATTTTCGTGTTCAGCGTCTTGTGGATTAGTTTAGAAAATATGATATGCATAACATTTCAAATAACTTTGGTCCTTTTTGTTTTAGTTCAATATTAATTACACTGATACATATATCGTTAGAAAGAGTAGGTAGTATTTTCGAGTTGACGTGATCTTATTCTGAAAACTATTTAGAAAATAATAATGTTAACGATTTTCGTAGGCATTTTAACCAGAAAATTTGTTTTGAGGATTTCCAAAAAAAGTCCTCATGTTTGAACATTTATAGCTTTGGTATCCGAAATTTGGTCTATTTTTTTGTTCCTTTTTTTTACACAAAATATCTCAAGATAATGCTCAAACTATCTGACAAAATATTTTTTAATATTTTGCAGTTTTTGTACTTTTGGGAATTTTTTTTGCAATAATACCTCAACACAACCTCTCCGAAAAGTTGCACTCCAAAAAATTTCATAACGTCTAGGTTCTTCAACACAATTTCTTCGTTTCTTGTGCGTGCTTAATTTTATGGGAATGCTTTCATGTTTGGGTTTTTCGATTTTTTTTAAGCGACCAGACACAAATGAGTTTTTTTCGAAAAATGGAGAGGCACAACTCTGGTAGCTTTCGTCCAGTTATCATGTTTGATATCGCATTTTACAAAAAAAAATCACTTAAAAACGACACTTATATGATTTTTTTTTAAACTAACGCTAACAATAAAGTTATTGACTTTTTCTTACTTTAAACATAAAGGAATAGAAATTCTGATTAGGATTAAAAAAAAATTATTTTAATATTTTCCATTAAAAAATAGTCACCTCTAATCTTCAAGCATAATGGGCCTTATCACATATAAACTCTTCAAGGAACTGTTTTTTCATGACTAATTAACTTTGACCGAAAAATAGATCTTACTTAAGTAATGCGTATTCAGAGTAAACATTTTGAGACTAAAGACTTTATATTTTCGAAAAAGTCGACTATGTTTGTATTTCGATGAGATATAACTTCCCACTACCGTAAGATAAAACAATATAGCGTACAGTACCACATATTAAGTTAAATGTTGCAATTGTTTAAGCTGCGGTTTTTGTTCAGCTGAGTGTGTAAAACATGTCGACTTCGTTGCAATATTAGTGAAAAATGAACACTAATACGTTTAATTATTTTTTTTTTGTCAGTTAAACGTTATTGTTTTGGATGTGGCATCTATTGAATACACGTATTTATAACATGTAGATATCTATAGATTGTATAGCACACAAGCAAACACAAACGTACATGCTGTCTGTATCGGCCAATAAACCTCTCGACCACCGTTCATTCGGGCATTAAATCACTATTTTCTGAAAATGTTTTTTCAAACGGCGCCGTTTGACCGCCAGCTACCACAGAAGCCACTATATTATAAAATATTGTTCAACATCCGGCGAAGTGCCTGAGTTTGTAGATTATAAATGTCTGTGTATTTCATTTGCGCAGTTCTGAAAATGCAATCAAAGCAGTTAACATTTTTTAGTTCAATTAAATGAACATATTAGGTCTGTTCCCGTATTCGATTTAAGTATCTTGAAGTTGCTTGAAAGCGTTATTTTACAAATTTTTGAAGCTCGAGAGAGAACATAACATGCAAACTGTCACTCTATAATTTATTACAATAACTTGGAGTTAGTACGGAAACAGAGCTAATAGGTCTGTTCCCGAACTTACTTCAAGTAATTGTAATAGAAAAGAGAATGACATTTTGCATTTTATTCTTCACTATCGAGCTTCAAAAACAGAGCTAATAGGTCTGTTTCCGTACTAACTTCAAGTAATTGTAATAGAAAAGAGTGACATTATGCATGTTATTCTTCACTCTCGAGCTTCAAAAATTTGTAAAAAACGCTTTCAAGCAACTTCAAGTTACTTAAATTGGGTACGGAAACAGACTTAAAGAATAAATTTCCATAAGAGGGTTGGTTGGCAAAAAACAATGTGTATGTTAGTGTATTATTTATAAAGTATTTCTTAATAAAAAATTATATTCTGTTCTGCTTATGGTATACAAAATGTGTTCAATAAAACTTTCTGTGGATTTGTTTTTCAATTTATTATAGTTTATACTAGCCCCATGCAAATTTATTTGGATAAATATCTCTGTGGACCACCACTCTTCACTAGTCGAGTAGTATTGATTTTCGGGCCCCTTCCGCTGTCCACTTAGGTGGCGCTTGTTTCTCAACAAACAAGATTTGTATCATTTTCAATCTGAACACTGCATGTTGGTGTATCTTTTATATCTCAATCGGGAACAATCCCATCTGCTGGTTGTTCATTTTTTCATTTCGACCGTTTTTTTCACGTTAGTTGTGTGCAGGCTTCCTTCTACCCATTTGATGTTAAAATGTTCATCACGTCAGCAATTTTTCCAGTTCGCTCTGTGCCATGCATCAGTGTATTAAATTGTGGTAAGCATTGGGGGATGAATAAAGCATTATCGACAAACACTCGATGGAGCCTTGTATCCTCTCTGCACGGTCGCTCGTGCTTCCTCAACGTCCTACCTTTACCTTCTATTCGTGTTCGATACTCATTTTTTATCCACTACTAGATTTCACCATGTTTTGTCGTTTGTTTTGGTTTTTTTTCCCTATCATTTTCCCATTTCTTTTTCCTCCCATGTAGCATTATTTGTTGTATCAATTTTTTGTTGCTGAAGTTTATATTCGTAGATTGTTTACCACAGCACAAGTATTGATGGCTTTGCAAATATTGTTGTTGCTGTTGTTGAAACATTAGAATTGCCTCGTACGTAGTACATGAAACGCTCATCTACGGCAACGGAAATGATTCAAAATCATTCAGAGCAACGGCAACAACAACAACCACAGAAACATCCACAACCGTCAGCGGTGATAAACATTCCAATACAAAATGGCAGATTATATGCCCCATGTCAGCCTCGTCCTCATCCAGGTTTTATTTTACTCGACGAGTGGATATCTCTTCGGGGTTGCTTTGCACTTTGCTCTATTTCATTTGTTTTGTACTTTATCTGGCTGAGATTTGCTGGTGAGTAGAATGATTTGAGTTGTCGACTGGCTCCAATGCGCTTAATTCTACGCTCTACCACAAACTCTACATACCAATCGGTACTCGTTATCCTTTATTTCAATCGTGTTGTATTCCTTACCCGCTGGGAATCAATGGAGCTTCATTCGCCATGGCATGCAACCCACAAAACAGAACCTTTTGGTTTGTTCAATCAATATTCATCCTGAAGTCATAAGAAGCAAGGAGAAGTTGGGTGTATATGGAACATTCTGTTGCATTTTATTTCGATTTATTCATTGCGATGTTTTTGATTAATGTTGTTTCCGAGACCTCAATTGTCTAATCATTCCACAAGTTGAGTTGTTTTGTAAAAAAGGCAACTCCAGAATGTTTTAAAAATCTAACTCAAAGCGGTGGATGTTAAAAAGTAGTTAAGGGCAATTTTGCAAAAATGGAATGGATAAACCTCTGATGTTAACGTTACAAAATTATACGAGTACAATCACATTGAAGTTTGGATCACTTTTTAAGTAAGAAAGTTTGCTAACTCGATAGATTTTTTTTTGCAAACTCTACCCACTATCAGTGACGGAGTCAGGGGCATACCGAGGCCATTTTGATTGGGGGGTCATCAATGTATTTCGGCCGACTGGATACCCTTAAGTCCAGTCGCTAAGAAAAACACTTTGTAATTATTTTTACTAAAAACTTTTTTAATGTTTTTCAAAAATACATATAATTAAGTATGTTTTGAGGTGGCAACGATTTTTCAGCTTTTACAACAGGTAACTGAAAATATTTTAGTTCATCTAAACGATAATACTTGAAACTATAAGATTCATCAGCCAACTAAACCTCGTACCTGTTTTTGGCGCCATTTTCAAAACAAAAATTTAAAAAGTACCCTATTTTTACATTTCTAACGCTCTAAAAATTCAAGTTTTAAGTTTTAATAGATGATTGTAGGTAATAATCTTAGAGATTTTACAATGCAAAACAGTTTTAGCTCAAATGGCCTTTTTCGTTAATCTTTGGTACCGTTTTAAGAAATCCTGAAATTTTTAACCCACATATCTTTTCAATCTTTCGATCTTTTTCAAGTGAAGAAGATCCTTTAAAGGCAGTTTTCATATCGTTCCCTCTATCATAGAAAATAAAATAAAATAAAAGTATTTCAACATTATCGAATCAGCATTTAAAAATTTATTTTCGGTTTTGTTTTAAAAATTCATAGTTTATATGTATTAAAAAAAACAGGGCTTTCAATTTATTTTACATTTTTTCTCTTAATTTTTTAAATTAATAAAAAAATAGCGTTTTAAATAAAAAATACAAACTTAATTTTTAAGTATAACATTTAAATATTAATTCTTCTTTTTTTTAAGGTAGCCCATTGCTATGCAATGTTATCTTAGTTAATGAGATCAACTATGTCCTTTTCCGATGAAAGTATTAATAAGTCATTAAGACGTGAGTTACTTTGCGTGGTTCATAAATAATTTTTACTTTTTTTAATTTGCTGAACATTCTCTTATTTCCTGAAACAGTAACAGGCACTGTGCACAGCAAACGCGACATTTTGTTAACTGCTGGAAGAGATTTTTTATTGCATTCTGAAACATTAGCTGTACCCGATAGAATTTCGACGCCTTCGTATAGATCATAGAATACTTCAAATTCCGCTTTCAATTGAAGTGAATCCAACAAACAATTTTTTCGTAACAATGTTATTGATTCTAAATTTCGCTTTTGGGTTAAGTTAGTAGAAGATAGAATGGGATTAAAGAGTTCATATAGAGGCTTTATTGTTTCTAAGCAACTGCTTAATTTATCTCAGCTCAGTGAGGTTATCTTATCCAATACAAGTTTAAATTCTCTTCTATAAAAACAGTTCATCAAAAAATAAGCCGCGTTGGCATTGATATCATCCAAACGTTTCGGCGCAAGACGACGGCGATATCGGATTGATAATTCCTTTTCAGCATCAACATTAAAAGATTTTAACAATGCAACAGCACTACTAATTAGGTTATCCGTACCTTCAGAGTCCGAATTTATTTTTTCTAATGACTTAAGGGTACAAAAAATAAATTTCATAGTATTTAAAATATTCATTTCAACGGCTTCAAGAGATTCAGTCAGGAGTTTCATATTTACTTGCACATTTTTCATAGAAACAAGACTTTTAATAAAGTCCACAGAAATGAGTTGGTTTGATAGCGAATATGCAGTATTTCGAGTCCACTTGTCGATTTTCTTAGAGTTTTGGAAAATTTCGTTTAAAACATCAATAATGACATAAAGCAATGCTTTTATAATAAATGAATTTTGAGTGCAGATTTAAAAATGGTGTTCCTTTTGCCATCATCTCGAGTTTAAAAGTTAAAACGGACCTTTTTTCAATAGTTTGACTAAATCCTTTCAATTCATTATTTATTTATTATAATTGTATTTATTAAGTCTAATTATTATTATTAAGTCTATGAAATTAAAGATTTTACATCAGAGTTCTAGAGCTAAGAAAATTTCTTTAAATATTATGTTGGCCGATTTCGATCATTAAATTTTTTATTACAGGTATTTCTGGATAAAAATTTCAATCTCAGAAGTTCTACAAAAATGTATTAATTAGGTTTTAAAAAAGGGAATATGTGTGGCGACTGAGTAAACCTTTGTTCGTTTGGGCTTGTTTTATTCCACTTATTTTCTTAACTTTTTGACAAAGTATTTGTATCAGGGACTGTTATCATTGAGCTATATCCAAAAACTTAAGCATTAAACATTATTTTATGATTTTCAAGTTTTTGCTCAGATACAAAAATAGTAATCTGATTTTATCTTTTAAATCTTATATAGAAATCATTATTATCAATTATCAAACAAAAATATCACTTTCGGTTTTGATTTTCAGTCAAGGACACGGCTGCACAATTGGAGTTAAAATGGTCCATTTTTTCCATTTGGTTCGCTGCTCTCTTTTACATTACTACGCATTACTATTTCCTTACTTTTTTAACAAAATGTGTACTACTTTTCTGAACTTCTTCTGCATTTTGTCACAAAGGAACACTGGATTCGTTTACAACAATTCAACGCTGATACGACTTAAACTGAGTTGGCCGACTGAAGTTTGTTTAAGGTACGACTGAAAGTGAGTTAGCCGAGTGAAGTTTGTTTAAGGTACGACTAAAAGTGAATTGGCCGACTAAAGATAGTTTTGGACAATAAAAGGTACGGCCGTCTTTGATGCGTTCATAATTATTGTTTATAAAAATCAATATTTTAAAAAATTTTAGTAAAAAATAACAATAAGGCCGAATCTAAAAAAGTAAAGAGGGTAGTCTACCCTATTATCCCTCCGCTAGTTACGCCCCTGTACGGAGGTAGCCTTCTGGGTAGAGCGCGTGGCCCGTAAGCTAAAGAACCGCGGTAGCCTGGGCTCAGTTCCCAGCTCAGACAGAATGATTTTTCAATTGAATCAATATTTCTTTTCGGCTGCCACCACTCTGCAGACAATAGCAATCTTCAGAGAGTAAAAACTGTCAAGTAAAGCTTCTTGATAACAGAAGCCGTTCGGTACGGCATAAAACTCGTAGGTCCAGTTCTCAAATTCTTGTGTTCAAACATTTTATAACACGCACAAATCAATTGATCAATAGAAGCTCGGTCAAAGTCCTTTCTACGGCTGAAATGGCCAATTTATTTATTTATTTATCTACCATAGGAGTAGGAGTGGTGTTCATCCGATTTTGCTTTCATTTTTGAAGTGAAAACTTCTTTAGGCGCGTTGAACAATTTTGGTAGAGGGTAAATCTTTGGTTTGCGTCATCGTCATTTTTCGAGTAACTCTTGCCATCAATACAGACAGCGAGCATGGCAGAATAACCAGGTAGGGCCGACTCGGAGAGGAATGAAGTAGAAAGCAGAGAAAATTGAGCTAGTTGTCAAAATCAGCTGTCCATCTCGAGTTTCTTTATGTCTACGTGTTTGCGCAGACTGTTTGACAGTGTATTTAGCTGTTTTAGGTTTGTGCAGATGTCTCCGCAAAAATTTAAATATTTTAACTTTTGGTTGTGTTTGCGCAAACCGTCTGTATAGTGTGAAGTGAAAATCACACCGACATACCATAATCCCGAATTTTATAGAGTGAAGACGTGCGTGAAGAAAAATATATAAAAATGGAAGCAGAAAAGAAAAATTTAATAGAATTTAAACTAAAAAATCAAGTCTGCGCAAACAAAGTCTTTGTAGTGTATTGTCGTCGCTATGACGAGAAAAAAGTCTTCTTTGCGCAAACAGTCTGGGTAGTCTATTTGGCCCTTAACGCGTGAAGGCACTTAGCGAGCCGGCCCTACCTGGTTATTCTGCTATGACAGCGAGTAGGTTTTTAAATGACGGTTTTGGATCTTGACTACCAGGCGCTCAGCAAGGCATATTAACCAGGGGGTCAATTCCCGTTCTGCGTTATCGTCACATGAAAAGTGTTTTCAACTTTACATGGAAAACGCGATTCCCGTTTTGTGTTAAAAGGGCAACAGCTGTTTATTTTTTGCTGAAAAAGTTAACGTTGCAAATGCGCGTTATCGACTTGCTATATTAGTTTCGGCTATTTTATTCTACCGAATAACTTATCTTGGTTATATTTATTTATACAAAATTCAATATATTTTTTTTATTGTTTATTTTAAATAAATAGTTTTGCTTTCTCAATCAAGTTTATGGCTTTGGGAAAGCGATATAAGTTGAAGTGTTTCTCTACAATTCTGGTGAATGAGTTTTCTTCATCGCGAAGTCTCTTCATAAAAATCCTTGGGTTTTCTCTACATAAATCAATAAAAATAATGTTGAAGTCATAATAAAGTCATCATCAAGTTCAATAGTAATTTTTGTGAATATTTTCTGCCATCTAATACGTTGTTTACATTTATTTTTCATAAAAGCTTTGTTTAATAGACATTAAGCGTCTCTCAAATGCTATTCAGCAACTACTTTCCATTGGGCGAACAAGAATCGCATTTTTGTGCGCAGTGAAGTGAAAAAGTGAAATCGTTAAATGAAAACTATTGTGAAATGCTTTTTTTCACTACACTTTAACGCAAAACAGGAATTGACCCCCAGGGGCCGAATTACAGCATCCGTGATCGAGCAAAATTGTACAAGATTGACAGGCACTTGTCTCGTCGCGCTCTTCGTAGTTTTGCTCGATCACGCCCAAGTAACATTGTTGGAGCAACTAGGTGCGAATGAGTCCTTAAAGTATGTTATAGGTGTATAATATGTGGTTAAAGCTTTACCGCAGCTTTGTTTGCTTCCAATTGCTTTAAATTTTAACGAAAATGCTGCAAATATGATTTTTTTACCATTTTGAACTCTAATACTTTATACAGCTCTGTAAAGGATTTTATAAAATCTGCAGAAGAGCAGAACTCAAAAATTTACTACTTGCTCTGTAAAGGATCTTTTAAAGTAATAAACATAGCTATAGAGCTGTTTTGAAACTCGTAGATTCAGTATAATATTTGCTTTAATATGTATTTTTGTATTGCATTTTTTAAGGTAATAGATGTAAAATACTGTAAAGTAATGCAACAAAATTTATTGGGAATAACAAGTGATTAGAAAATCTGATAAAGAGCTTCTTTGAAAAAATGGCGATCTTATAAAAAATAGAAAATCTTTAGAGTTGAAGAAAGCTAAGTATTAGTGTTTACAATAATATTTTTAACGAAATTGATGGTTTCTATGATACATATATTTAAGAATAAAGTATTTAAATAATTTTTAGTTGATTTTAAGGAATGTTAAAAATTTTCGAACTATTTTTAAATAATTATCACTTCTTAATTTAAATATTTTGTTAACCCTGTGTTAGTTTTTCGAAGTACTACATTCACGTTTCCGATAAATTCAAAAGCGCACCGAAATTTGCAGCGGATAACGAATACACGAACGTGAGTCTGATATAATAATCACTTAATTATTTCTTTAATTTATTTGTCTTTCTAATCACCACAAACATTCGTCAAATTTTATATAGTTTTTGAGTGTATTTTTAACACATACATACTTAAACCAATTAAAAAAGAGCTTTGCAAGACAGGAACTCTTTTTAAAGTTGACAGCTACTTCTATTCTCCATATGAAGCAAAAATAGTACTTTTAAACTCAAGAAAGTAGCCTTATATATTCTCTGCAAGAGCTTTAGTAGAGCTACTAAAGCTATAATTGAAGCTTGCTGCTATATAAGATAGCACTATGAGCTCTACAAGAATTAATATATGGCTAAAATTTTTACTTGGGCGGATGCTGTAATTCGGCCCCAGGTAGGCTCGATACGGAGAGACTTTAAATAGTACCCCTTATATTCTGTGCTTGTTTTGATTCCTTTTCTACAATACCTACAATTCTGTCAAAATCATGTCAAACGAAAAAAGCTGAGCGCCTGGTTGCCAATATCCAAGAGCGTGTGTTTGAGTTTCATGACCAACCTAAAAACATTTGTAGTTTTATAAATGTCGCCAGCATATTCTCTGACTGGGACTATGGTATAATAAGTAATAGGTATGAGTGACATTTCGTGCTTCAACCATCGAATGTCAAACAAAAGAAAACAAAATAGAGAACGTGTGTCACACACATTGGCCGCATTAAGAGGAGTCACCTATTGTGAATGGATCATTTCATTGCAAAGGTCTCTCACTCAAATTTAAAAAAAAAAACAGTTGCCAAATAGTGACTCCGCTGAAAGCTGCCAATATGTGCGTCACACGCAGGTTATATTATTTTCTTTTGTGTGAAATTCGATGGTCGCAGCTCGTGAGAAAATAGTAGTTATCAAGGCTACCTAATAATAATTTTATCATGACTGGGACTGCATCGTCCAAAAATTTTTTGTTTCTTATTTCAGCTACCATACGCCTATAGTATCTTTTTTAGAATATAATTCAATTATTAACGCAAACAGTGAAAAAATTGCAAATGAAATTTAATGAAATTTATGCAAATACAAATTCTATGTATACGTATTTTATGTGTATATTAATTACTTAAATAGGTTTCATTTATATTTTTATTTATATGTTACTCTATTTTTAAATATTAATACCCATAATTTGGAATAAATTGAAATGATAAAAGACGAAAAAAATGTGCATTAATGATGAACCGGATGTAATGATGAATCGGGGCCAGAAAATAAACTGCACTTTGCTTGCTATGTTTTCTGTTTTCCTTGTAGCAAGACCTCAAATCCAGGCATTAAAAGAGACTTCAAGACGAATCAAACAAAATATCATACATAAAAAATAGAAAATTTATTTTATTTTATAAGGATTATTTTTTATTCAATAGAGCTCCCTGTATTTTATTTTTATATCAGCAATATTTAATTTAAATGTAATAATATAGATTGGTGCAATTATAAAATAATAATGCTATCTGAATAAAAAATATTTTGAAAAATATAATCAAAGACTGAGGGAGTGAAAATAAAAATATTTTTTCCGATTAGCATGAACATTTTTATAAAGCAGTAAAGCGGTCCGTGGTAGGACAAAGTCTTCCAGGGAATACTAATATTATATATATAGGTTTTCGCTTCGGTCGGAAGTCCCCTCACTGCTATACTTTTTTTTAATACAAGCTCATATATTCAATTTCATTATTATATTTCATACATATATTAAATAGCTTAAAAATTGCTGCTGTAATCGTAGTGACAGACGGTTAAATGGATACGGCTAAATCGACGCAGAAGCTATTCTTAAAGCTGATCAAGAATATTTATATTTTTCTATACCTTCCATGCCTCCTTACGGGCGTTACAAACGGAGTGCTAAATTTAACATACCCCTTACTCAGTACGCGTGGGGGTACAAGAAAATATTTACAAATTTAATTGTGCAATCCTTCCATATTTCTATTCTTGCGATTTGTTTTACAACAACAACAAAAATATAGTTTTTTCGAAAAGTGAAAAATCAAAACTCTAGTGAAATTTTTGGTGTCAGTACGATATTTAATGTAAGGTTTTTTTTAAATTGTTTTGAATTTTTAATTGTTTGGCTTTACATTTTTTTAAATTACAATAAGCGTCACCATAGGTACCACGGTGCTACAGTGGAAATTTACTTTTCAAGTGACATATTCTTGTTTTAGATCTTGTCGAGTATAGCACGAAACCATATCTGAAATGGTTCAGACCAAAATTTCATTTTACCGTTAAAAACCAATTTCTAAGTACTTGACGCATTACACAATCAATAACTTCAGCAATTTTTGAACCGATTTTCCATTTCAAAACGGTTTTCGAAAGATGGAAGAGAAAACTTTCAAAACATGTATATATCTCTTGTACTGGAATAAAAAATTTTCGAATAATAATTGACGGAACCTAAAATTTTTACTTTTTTATAAGCTTTTATTTAACTTGCTTCGTTCGTATGCATGTATATCAAACCACTTTTTGACAACTTGTTGGTATCCGATTAAGCCGAAATTTAGTATATATATCGTCACCTGCATGCCAAAACCATAAATGTGTTTTTTTTTTGGATGGTCTACCTCTCTCCAAAGGGATTTTAAAACACATTCACTGTTTTGGCATGCAGAAAAATTCCAATTCATAAAACTTTCATTCTTCAAGGAATCGAGTAATGTGTGAATGTGTAGGATCTATTATTTCCTGATACTTTTGCTTGCAGATATGTGGGTATTACGTCCGTTGATTTATGATTTAAATTTGGTTGGCCTACCTCATTTCCTGAACAATTTAGAACACATTCATTGTTTTGGCATGCAGAAAAATTCCCATTTTGTTTAAATGTTCGTGCCAGAAAAATAAATGTGGCACATTATTTTTTTGCCATGATAAAAAATAACACATTCATTGATTTAAACTGCAGTATTGCAGTAAATCTAATCCAGATTCCTATTTCATGCAATGTTTCTAATATAAAATTGCTTCAGAAACCGCAATAAGCCCAAAATTGGATTTTTTACACAGTTATGGTTTTGGTGACAATGCAATATTGTTATAAATTTTTTTTGCCACACCCTATTATCCTATATATCCTCCACATATCAATAAAAATGCTATATCTCCATAGCTACTATGCCATTTAAGCTGAAATTTTGGCAGTAAATTTCCTTCCAATAGAATATGGACAGAAGGACGAAATGTTACCACTTCTCCTTTTAACCTCTCACAAATCAATCAAAATGCTATATTTTCAAAACTACTTGCCCGATTGAGCTAAAATTTTGTCAGTACATAGCTTTGGAGGACGGCTTTGAAATTTAACCCTATGACGACGAATGGCTGAAAATAACCCATTTACATTTTTAAGTCCTGCGAGCACAATTCTCAAAATATTTTCATAAAGTTGGGCTTAAAGAATTAGAAATCAATGTGGCTTTTAACGTATATCACATTTTTTGAACTTGTTTTAATTTTAAGAGAAAGAAAAAACTAGGAAGTCAAAAAATAATTTTTTTCCGTAGGTCCCGATTTCTCAGAGACTGCAGATAAACGTGCCACAAACGTTTTCCAAATACGAGCGAATATATTTTCTGATCCCAATTATGTCAAAACCTTTATGAATCAGCTACTCCAACAAAATGAAAAATAAATTTTTTAGATTAGTTTTTCCGGATTTTTCTGGATTTTTTTAATATTTATAGTAAAAAAAAAATTTTAATTTTTAATATTTTTTATTTCGTTTTTGTATAGAGATATGCCATCGGTGATGACAATTCCATAAAGAACATTTTACATTTACAGCGGTTTGTTTGTCGTCCTCAAAAGGTTAAGACTAAAGAGTTAAAAATATATAAGTAAAAAAATTTTCAAAAATAAGCTATTTCAAAGAAAACGTGAACTTAAAAGAAAAAAATTAATTTCTAGATTCCGGAGAACCCCTCTCTTGGTTACTCATCATCAATATATGCGAGTACATAAGTTCTAGGGGCGTATATAAGGAATTACGCCACTTTGACAGTTTTATTTAGTTTATTTGTATAATTTCTCCAAAATTTTTAAATACGAATGTTTCTTTCACTTTTTCTATATTCGTAAATAGGCTTTTAAACACTTCAAGAATATTACTTTTACATTAAACTATTCCTTAAATTAATAAAGCAATATTTTAGAGTTTTCCCATGGGTTGTTTCATAGCTAAAAGTTTTTCCGACTCTGCTCGATATAAGGGTAGTTTCCAGAAGAAATAATTACTGCAAAATTGGTACTAGACAAGAAGTTTTTTTTAATTTGAACTGATAATGAGCAATATTTTCAGTTACATACACGGTTAAAAATTTTGGACTACTTTTTAATCTTTAAAACTTTTGTTTTAAGGAACTTTTAATCCAAAATATACTACTTTTAATCCTAACATTAGTTTAAATTAGCTGGGTCTCAAGCCTACGTTGCTGAAAAGAACTTACTTGCATTCGTAATGATGCAAAATAAGCGAAACTATTATTACGTTTCCATGGCTAGTTGAGTCGAGGTTGACTAGAGGTTAGCTCCCCATGGAAACACGAGTTGAGTTGAATTTCGGAAAATCCACGAAACTCGACGAAACTTGTTAGATTTAACTGAGTAAGATTGGCTGCGTTCAGAAAATGAAACAGTTGCTCTTTAGTTTTTTTTTATTTTATTTCTGCCACTGCGCTGACCTTAAATGTAATAAACCGTTCAGTAGGCACACAAAGTAGCAGAAACTGATACTGATCAAAGACTCAACATGTTTAGTAAATTTTGCAACTTCTGAACACACACAATTGTACTAAGAAAAGCCATTTTATCGAGCTAGAAAAGCCATTTTATCAGCTTGACGAAAACCCAACTCAGGCTCAACTAGCCATGAAAACGTTTGACGAGTGGATATGGTGTTGGATCAGCACAACAGAGGACGTGTGTTCAAATCATGAACTGGTCAGAAAATGTTTTTATTTTAAGGTAATATTTATATTGCCTTTTTTAAACTTTTTGCGGATTGAAAACTAATCTTTTATGGATTGAAAAATTATTAAACTTTTCCTTGGATTAAAAAGTAATCTTTTTTTGGTGTTGTCCTATATGTAATCCAAAAAAGTTTAAAATTTAGTTCAAGATTTTTAACCGTGTAACTATATATGTTATTTAAAATAGAACTCTTAGCAACTCCCAGAAATACCAATTGGACCTTTTTATTTGCGAAAACATCGTCAGTTTCACGTTGAATCAGTCAGCAGTATTAGTTAACATTCTGATTTGGATTTTTTCTTGAAAGCACTATTCAATTGATAGAATTTCTTGATGGCATTTTTCTCCCCGTTTATCGCTCAATTTACTAAGATTCTCTAAGAAAAAGTTCAAATGAGAATGCAGAAAATTAATTTTAATTTACTTTATGCATCCCATTTCTCCATTTGCATTCAGAAATTCATTTACAACATCTACGTAATCGGCCCTTCTTTTGTTACCCAAAAAATCTTCACATAAAGATATACAATTTCTACACGCAGAAAAATTACATTTTCGACTTTGATTGTAGTAAACATATTTCTATTTACAGTAAATATATTTCGCAATTCTGACCATATTTTTTTTATGATACATATTGCTATTTTTGTGACAGTCATTTTAATGTTTGTTAACTATTCCAGAAGTGGAACTCCCAAAAATTTAACGATAATAATCGTTGTCGTTATCGGTCATTGTGCGAATTAAGTTTTTACTCGCGGCAAGCAGGTTTTTAAAAAAAGCCAAAGGCAAACTTATATTTTTTTGTACAGCGAACTGTCGCTGTTATTGAACAGAATCAAACTGTCTTTTATTTATTGATTTTAATATAAAGAAACTTAAATCTAGGTTTACAAATTTGCTTAATAAACTATTTTTATTATTGAAGTCAACCAGTCTGCTTCGTTGTGGATTTCTTGGAATTTAAGTGCATTTGTAATTTTCATTTATTTTGTGTGCTACATTTTATCGAATTAGCAGGAAGTTGATTTTGAATTACACTTTATCGTTCTGGATTGTTTTTATAAAATCATCAAATTTATCGAGTGCATTGTCCCATGCTTTTGTGTATGTATTAGTATATGTAACTACTCCCCCCTTTAGAAAAGAATTCTCCTGAATTCGTTTAGTTAATTTAATTTGTGTATTTTTATGTTTTAAAAGTATGAAAGCTACTAAAACAAAAATTATAAATATTGTCAACCCGTTAACCCCATACGAAATTTTGCTGTGTAATTTAAGTGCTCTAATATTTTTCACATTGCTCTGGTTGTCTTCAATTATTTCATCAAACGATAGTCTTCTTGTAAAATTTTTAACATTAGTTTCATACATATTTAGTATTTTTTCTTCCATATTTTCAAGATGATTAGAAAAGTAGAAGTAATTTATTTTTATAGTACAATTATTAAAATTCAGTATAATATTTCCATTTAGGTTTATTTGACTTCCATTACATGTTTGATTAATTAAAAGATTATTGGCATTTTTAACAACAATTGTGTCTATGTCTATTTCTAATATTTCTGTAAAATTATTTCTTATATAAATACAATTAGATTTCAAAATACAATGATTGCTGAATTTTAGATCTTTTAGATGTTTGTCTTTTACATATGAATACGTTTTATTTTCATACTCAAATACTTCTTCGAGTTTATAATCTATTTCATTTTTATCGTTATTTGGAATTGGGATTATTGTTCGTATATTAACATTGATAAGATTCTTAGGAATTTTTATACCAATTATTAAAAGTGTTTTATTCATGAATGCTGTACCTAATTGTAATTGTTTGAGTTTACTAAAATCTATTTTGTATTTATTTATTTCTTTATTGGTTAAAATATTCGGATGGATTATGCCATATTTGGCAGATACTACATTGTCTTGTATGTGATCTAATTTATTTTTTAATAATTGAATTTTATTTAATTGTTCCAAATAAGTGGTATATGTTTGCTCTTCATTTACAAATTTACTTATTGCATTTACTTCATATTGAATAATTTCTCTATCTCTTTTAACAATATCTTTTAAATATCCAATTGTGACATTAAAATAATCATTGATTTGAACTTGTTGATTTACATTTTCTAGAATTTCATTTGTTTTCATTAAATGTTTCTGTATTAGTTGTCTGTCCTCGTCGTCCATGGTACCAAATAACCATTTTGTCATAGTACCAACAGCGTTCACTAAACCTCGTTTCTGTCTTATTTCGCTTGGCATTAGAGTTAACAGTTTGCTTCTGGCTTCTAACAGTTCTAATTGTAGCAATTCTTAATTTTTTATATTCATCAAATTAACAGTGTCCGACATTTCATTAAAAATATTTTCTAATTCTTTCAAATCAATTACGTGCAGAACTATGTCGGTGTCTTTTACTATTTCTTGTGTTCGTACTTTTAAATCAATGAATCCTGATTGGTCGGTTAGTTCTCTTATAGTCAGTTCTCCTTTAGTCTTCGGTATCCATGTCATTACTAGAAAAAGTATCCTCATTACCTGTAAATTTAAGTTGTTTTTTAATGTTAAATGGGTGAACTCTTTCTAATTTTTCTTTTCTATATTTAGGTTGCTCCTTATGCCTAACAGCTTTATAATTTTTTATAAACCCTTCTTTTCTTATTTCAGTGTAATCTTCTCTATTTTTATTAAGTTTAGTAATTATTTTCTCTTTCATGTGTTCCAAATTATTTTTTACAATATCCAGGTCAACTTTATTTCTGTGTACTTCGTCAGGAGTGAACTTTATTGTTGAATGAAACCTATCGTTATAATTTCTTATAGCTTTTTGTATTAACTGCTTAACCGATATATCCTTGTTTAATTTATGTAACATTCTAAATTTCTCTGCGATCGTATTGTGAAATCGTTCAATGTCTCCATTGCCTGTGTGGCTGTTTGGTTTAGTTAGATGTAGCTCGATATTTTCACTATTCAGAAACTCTCTAATCCTTGCAGCAGTAAACTCATTATCCGCTATAATCTTTCTTGGTTTCCCCATTTTTGTGATATAATCTTCAATTTGTTCTAGAATTGTGATATGATTCCTGTCATTTAGAGGATACGCTACCCCGTATTTTGAAAACTTATCTATGATCGTTAGAAAGTGAAATCTTTTTATAACAAAGGTATCCATATGAATAATATCGTTACATTTTGTGGGTATATGAATATTTAAGTTTGATTGGTTTCCTATCGTATTTGATTTCCTGACATAACTCACATTGATTAATCACTAATAGTATTATTTCCATTAGCTTTGGATAGTATATTTTATTTTTTAATTGGTTGTATGTTTCCTGGATTCCTAAGTGTAAGCTTTCCCTGACATGATATAAAGAAATTTGTTGAACTGCCTCCACTTCGGTTTCTATGTCCTGTGCTCTGATTGTGCATTTAAGAAATTGTATTTGATTATCGTTTGAATACATTGCAATTAGTTTTTCTTGCACTAAATTATATTTGTGGTCAGATAGCTCGGAATATATTCCTATTTTGCCCTTCTTTATATATCTTCTAAATATTTCACCCATATTGTAAAAATCATTTTCCGCTATAAATATAATCCTTTTACCATGCAATATTTTTAATTCTTCCACTTTATTATTCGTCAAAATAAGTTGTGTTTTATTTTTATTCACTATCTCGTCTTTTATGTAAAAATGGTCTGTTGACCTAAATTTTCGTCTGTTGAGTGTATTGTTGCCATACTCACATCATCATCTATGTTTTCAATTATATTGAGATCAGATTCATTGTTTTCGTAATTTTGTAGAAATTGTGTTTCGCAATGATTTTCACCCTCCCCCTCTTTTTTTATAACGTCCTCGTTATTTCGAATCCTACTTAAAAAATCCGCTACTCTATTTTCTTTCCTTTTTATATATTCGATTGTAAACTGGTATTCTCCTAGTTTAAGCAACCATCGTTGATGCCTTGGTGAAATATCTTTCCCTCTATATTTTTAATGCAAAAATTTTATAGGCTGATGATCTGTTACGATTTTGAATTTTCTGCCGTACAAATATGGCCTGAAGTAATTCACGCTCCACATAATGGCCAAAAATTCTTTGTCGGTTGCTGAATAATTCTGTTCATGATTGTTAAGGGTTCTTGATGCGAAACATATGGGATGTTCCTCCTGTGATATAAATGCGCCAATTGCGTAGTTTGATGCATCTGTAGTTAGTGTAAATTCTTTTTCAAAGTTGGGGTATCTTAAAATTGGATGTGAGCTGATTAGTTGTTTTAGTTTTTCAAATGCTTCTACGTACGTGGGATCTTTCGTATTTATTTTTACGTTTTTTTTTTAAATATTTTGTAATCGGCTGGGCTACTTTTGAATAATTTTTTATAAATTTCCTATAATACCCGGTAATGCCTAAAAAACTCTTAATTTGTTTTTCTGTCCGCGGTAAGTCTAATTTTTCTATTACTTTTATTTTGTACGGGTTTGGCTTGATGCCATTTTTCGTTAGTATGTGCCCTAAGAACTCAGTCTCTTTTTTTAAGAAAATTGCACTTGTCAATTTGGATTTTAAGATTTTTCTCATCTAAGACTCGAAAAATATCTCTAATTGCCTTCATATGTTCTTGTAACGTTGTACTAAAAATAAGTATATCATCTAAGTACACTACACATGTTTTATTTATAAAATCTCGCAATATTTCGTTCATGAGACGTTGAAAAGTTGCGGGTGCATTTTTCAACCCGAACGGCATTCTTATGAACTCATAGAGACCATGCGGTGTAACGAACGCCGTTTTGTTTCTATCTTCTTCTTTGATCAAAATTTGGTGGTACCCTTTTGCGAGGTCTATTGTTGTAAAATATTGTGCACGTCCTAGTTTGTCTAAGATCGATTCGATGTTTGGCAGCGGATATTTATCATCAATAGTTACTTCGTTTAATTTCCTATAGTCTATCACTATTCTATATTTTTTCTTTCCAGAATTATCCATTTTTTTTGGAATGACTATTAATGGGCTAGAATGGCGTGAATTACTTTTTTTTATTATCCCCTGCTCTTCCATTTCTTTTATTTGCCTACGCTTTTCCTCTTCATGTTGTGGTGGATACCTGTATAATTTTGAATTTATTTGTTCATTTGTAGTGGTTCTAATTTCGTGCTGTATTTCCGTTGTACTTGTTAATTTTTCGCCCTCTCTGAATAGTAATTTTTTAAATGATTTTAATATTTTTGTAAGTTCACTGTATTCTTCTGTATTTAAATGGCTTAGCTGGATGCCTTCTATTTTATCGTCTGTTGTTTCTAGCATATAAACTTCCTTGAAATTGAATGGGTTGTTTAGAAACATCGTTTTGTTTTGATTTAATGTAATATTTCCGTCAATGAGATTTATCATGGTATTTAAATGGTTCAATAAGTCGACCCCTATTATAAAATTGTATTTTCTACCTCTTAATGATGTTGCTTTCCATCTTATACGTGCATTGCTAGGCAGATTAAATTCTATTGAAGCTTTTGTATGCACTTCGTTATTAATTTTTTCTCTGCTAGTTACTGTACTAATTATAATTTCATTTTTAATTGTATTTTGCGGAATTCGTTCAATTCCGAATCAATTAGACTTATATTCGCCCCTGTATCTATTAAAGCATTATATTTTTTATTTTCTATAGGTATTTCTATTCTTGGTAATCCTTCCGAGGCTTCCTTATAAAAAAAATTGAGTTATTTACTTCAATGTAGTTTTCAGATTCTCAATCACTTTGCCTAGATGACAGCAAGCGATCTTGGCTGCTATTATATCTAGGGTGTCCTGTGATTTGAGATCTGTCTTGATATGTTTCCACATTGTCTACTTCCATTGGTTCTCCTCGATCTTGCCTTACTTGGCTAGAATTATTGCCTCTATAAAATTGTTGATTTTGTCTATTTTGACCTACATTGTTATATCTATAATCCCTATTAAAAGTAAAATTTTGGTGATTCTGTCTCATTTGACCTGAATAATTTCCTCTGTTTCCTTTAAATTTTGTAAAATTTTGCTGATTTTGTCTGATTTGTCCTGAATTATTTTCCCTGTTAAACTCATTTTGTCTGTTTCCATAAAATCCTCTATTTTGCTTAAATTGCTCATTTTGCCTATTTTCGACAAATCCTCTATTTTGTTTATATTGTTCATTTTGGCTATTTTCGTAAACCCTCTATTTTGTTTGAACTGGCCGTCCATTTTTCTAAATCTTTTAAATTCCGGTCGAATGCAAGTGTCTTCATAGCGTCTTTTTGTCATTATTTGTATAATTGTCTCTAAGTCATTTTCGTCATAAATTTTGTCGAGTAGCGTCCCTTGCGACATTTCTTTTACAGTATTCGTAAGTATACTATTAACATTACTTAAATCTATTCCTACATCTCCTTTATAATATATATTAATTTCATCTGCCTTATATTTAATATTCTGAATTTCTACTGCTAGTTCACTTACAGTATTAGCTTTGATGTTGCAGATTCTTCTATATACTTCATGTGGTTCGACATCTGGCTTGTATCTCAATTTTAGTGCCTTCTTTATTTGAGTCCAATCTTCGGGATTTGGAATATTTATAATGACGTTTTTGGCTTCCCCTTGTATAATTCTGTAATAAATTGCTCTGGTAGCTTCTTGTCTGGTTTCTACGTCTTGGGCTGTAGAGAGGAGGTATTCTACGCTGCTCATGAAAGAATTTATAGTTACTTCGCCTCTTCCAGTAAAAGTCGGTAAGTAGTTGATATTCTTCATTATCCTTTCCATATTGCTGCCGTAGGTTGACTGCCTTTGTTGCAATTCTACGTAGGCAAGTCTTAATTGCTCTAACTGTTGCTCTCTTTTTGTTAGTTCTTCTATGAGTTGAACCGGTGGTATGCGTTTATTAATTATTATTATTATTATTATTATTATTATTATTATTACCGAATATTAGTACAGTAAGAACTGGGTTCTTTTGAAGTACAACAAAAATACATTCAATATGTTTTTATAATAACAACTTAACTTATAGATTAACATGAAATAACTTAACTAGAGTAACATTATTTGTTTAATTTGAATTTTTATATAAGCAATTAAGAGCAAAATAAAATATTAAATCAAAATTTATGAATTATGAATTAAGAGGTTTCAAGAGATGAAAAAATAAATAAAGAAAATAAAGAGAGAATATAAAAATTTAATTAGAGGAAACAAAAGTGAAGATAGATTGCCTAAAGGTACCTTTTCCAGTGATTTCTCTCAGTTCACGAGGCAGAGCATTCCACAGTCTGATGGCGTTGATGAAAAATAAACGAGAAGCGTTTAATGAAGCATGTCCGGGGACTATGAGCACATTACTTCTTCTAGAAAAACTAAATTGGAGCTTATCATACAAGTAGGAGGGTTTTTTCTCATTGATGAGCTTATGCAAATAAATACAGTTTCGAGCATCCAGATATGAAAATAAGTTGCACCCAAGTATGGCATTCCTAAAGCTAGACAGATGGTCAAACTTACGCAAGCCATATACATATCGTGTAGCATAATTATAAGCAACCTGCAACTTCAACTGGGAGGATGAGTCGAGCCTACTATATACCAACTCTGCATAAGTTATCATAGGTAAGACCAACTGAATCACCAACTTCCGTCTTATATTGACAGGAGTCGCATAAGCAGACATTCTTAAATTACGCAGGACATAATAAACTTTTTGGACTACACTATTTACATGATCTGTACAAGACAAAGAAGAATTAATATAAAAACCCAGATTTACAACTTTAGACACTACTTTAAGCTTATTTGACCCAATGAATAAGTCAGGGACATCAACAACACAAGTTTTATTTTTACATATAGGTAGAACATACGATTTGGCAGCATTTAATTGAAGGCAATTGCGTATGGCCCACTCAGAGATGTTATTGAGATCTTCATTCATTCTGCAACTGAGGTCATCAAGCAGCCCAATCCGTTGAGAGAAATTAAGTTGAACATCGTCAGCATATGCATGAATAGAAGCATGTTTGCATACAGAAAAAATATCATTTATAAATAACGAGAAAAGTAGAGGACCAAGTATGGAACCTTGTGGAACACCACTTAATACCCTATTATACTGAGAAAACCTTTGGCCAACTTTCACTTTTTGGAACCTATTACACAAATAACTGGACAAGAGATTGACAGCACTATCACAGAAACCAAAGAGACATTTGAGTTTTTGACACAAAAATGCATGATTGACTTTATCAAAAGCTTTGGAGAAATCGAGTAGACAAAGCAAAGTCATATTGCCTGCATCATATTCGGGTCTTATATCATCTATCACCTTAACCACAGCAGAAGAACACCCGTGCCCAGCACGAAAACCAGATTGAAATGGGGATAACAGATTTTTTTCAAGTAAATATACATTAATTTGTTGAGCAATAAGCTTTTCGCATACCTTTGACAACGGCGATAGTATACTTATTGGTCTAAAATCATTTGGTCCAGCTGGATTATGCTTTTTCGCTACCGGCAGCACAATTCCAATTTTCCACAAATCTGGAAAAGATGACGTTACAAAACAATGATTTATAACATGTGTTAGCGGGCGTATAATGTGAGGAAGTATTAGTTTGATGAACTTAATTGGAATTCCATCTTCACCTATGGCATTTGACTTTATCTGCGATATACAGTTTCCAACATCAAGTTCAGTTACCGGATCAAAATTAAAAGATTGTGGCACTGTGGAAATAATAGACGGGAGCAGGCTGTTATTATTAGGAACAGTATCAACAAAAATATTATTTAGAGAGTCAGGGTCTAAAGTGCATTCCGCTGTGATCTTACTGCACACCCCAAGTTTTTTTATATTATTCCACAAAATTTTAGTTGGAAGAGAGATGTCAAGTTTAGCAGAAAAGTAGCGAGTTTTAGCCTGTCTTGTTATTAGAACAGCTTCATTACGCGCAAGTCTATAGATTTCCCAGCTATCTGATGAGGGTCTTTTCCTCCATAATTTGTGGTATTTATTTCTTTTTTTTATAGCATAAGAACATGCTGAGAAAACCACGGACAAGAGACATTTTTTACACTAATTGTACGTAAAGGGACATGTTTATCAAAAAGATATTTTATAGGCTCTAAAATGGAACATAGTTTGTCATTGACAGTACTTTGATTCCAACAATCATTGAAAGAGATGAGAGACATATCATGAATAAGGGACGGATAGTTAATTTTCTTAAAATCACGGAACGAATAAGAATTTGAAACAGCATTACGAGATAGATTCAAACTTAAAGAACAGAAAATAAATCATGGTCAGAGATGAAAAAAATTTGATCAAATAACAAAATCGTTGAAACATCCGATACAATGAAATAGTCAAGAAGACTAGGAGTAGTGTTGTTGGAAAATCTTGTAGGTTGAGTTTCGTTTACTACAGAAAGCCCAAGAGTCAATATATTTTCATAGATTAATTGTTTAGAAACGTCATTAGATAAGATATTGACATTAAGGTCGCCACACAGTAACATAAAATCATAATTCAGGATACAGTTAAACATAACAGAAAATAAAGGGTCAACAGGATGACATTTACTTGGATTATATACACATGACAAAAGTATTTTAGTATTGTTGTCCGAGATACATAAATTAAGAAATTCAATTCCAGGTCCGTTCGATTTACCTACAACTTCAACGCTCAGATTTGTTCTACAATAAGCTGCAACTCCTCCACCCTTTTTTCCATATCGATCATTTCGAAATAACTTATAATTATTTATGTCACAGGTTGCTTCACAAATATCACTGCACAGCCACGTTTCTGATATACATATAATATCAACTGCAGAGTCTTCGAAAATATATCTTATGTAGTCTAATTTAGCAGTATTTAAGCTACGTGCATTAAAATGCACTACATTAAGTCCACCATACTGCTTACACAATACCTGAATTAAGGTCTTGTGATTTTCACCATCACCACCAAAAGACGAACGACTAGAGCCAGACATGGACAAAATTTATAGAAAAACTACCTTTAGGCAAATAGAAAAAGAAACAGAATAAAAAGAAGAAAGCTAAAGCTAGAAGAAGATAACATAGAAAATATATGATTTCAAAAATAATATATATAAATAAGAGAAGTTTAATTGACAATCGCAGTAACAGGAGAGCTATCGCCATTAATTGCATTGTGCAGTTTCTCCATAGTGCTGATGCGAATACCATTCGCATTTTTCTCCATCCGGATGAATACAGAGCCACGAAAAGTAAATGCATTATAAATGTTTTTTTTTCCTCTTATAAGCAATCGCAGCTTGCAGGATTTTGCGGGTGTCAACATTCAGGCTTTCATGAATGAAAACATTGTTGTCACAATCAAACCCAGCATTTCGCAAATTCACAGCAGACTTCATACGCCTTCGATATGACCCAAATGCTTTGAGTACACGGTTTCGATCATATGGTGAGAAATATTTTATTATAATTAGAGAATTCGTGTTATTAGGGTTTGACTTGACACGAAAGATGTCTTTTATTTGCGGGGGTTGAAATTCAATAAAGTGACAAATTCGGTTGAAACTAGCTTTTAGATTTTCCTCACTAGATAATGGAAGTCCAAACAACACAGCATCTGAAGAAAAATCTGCATTTATTTGAGTTGAGTTGTTGTTTATTTGATTGTATACAGGTGTTAGTTTCTCAAGTTGATTACATCGAGCAGATAAATCAATAATCTGATTTTCCAGCGAGAGAATTTTACTTTCAACCTCACTAAAATCAGTTTTTAAAACGCTCACCTCAGCTTCAATTTTGATAAGAAGTTTGGTCTCAATGCTCGAAATTGTATTATCTGTTGTATAACTTCTTACTCACTCTGGCGTATTTGAGCTTGATCCTGTGCCATTCTTCTTCTGTCGTATTCGGCTTGCCTTTTTGACTTAATTTTGCTGCTTTTGCCTTTCTTAAGTAGGTGATGGTTTTAAAGTAAAATTCACTGCTACTTGTTTTTCAGTTATAGTGGTAATTTACGACTGGAGTTGTTCGTATTCACTGCACTATTATTATTATTTTTTTTTTTATTTTATACCCTGGAGGGTGCGGTCAACTTCTGAGTTGGCTACGGATTCGCAGGATTATATTTGGGTGTTATATCGTTTTCGTTAGTCCGAATCACGATCCTTTTCTTAATTAAGAAAGGATAACACTGCGCCAATTAAGTTTTTACTCGCGGCAAACAGGATTTAAAAAAAGCCAAAGGCAAACTTATATTTTTTTGTACAGCGAACTGTCGCTGTTATTGAACAGAATCAAACTGTCTTTTATTTATTGATTTTAATATAAAGAAACTTAAATCTAGGTTTACAAATTTGCTTAATAAACTATTTTTATTATTGAAGTCAACCAGTCTGCTTCGTTGTGGATTTCTTGGAATTTAAGTGCATTTGTAATTTTCATTTATTTTGTGTGCTACATTTTATCGAATTAGCAGGAAGTTGATTTTGAATTACACTTTATCGTTCTGGATTGTTTTTATAAAATCATCAAATTTATCGAGTGCATTGTCCGATGCTTTTGTGTATGTATATATGTAACTTGCGTGCCACCACAATTAACGGTATTGAAAATCGTCGTTAGCGCGTTTGGGAATTCAACTGCAGGTAAACATATTTTGATAGATGACAAAAAAATAATTTTTGCGGAAAAACAAGTCCACAATGTTCATGTTTTATGCTTTAGAAAATCATACCACAGATAACTTATCATATAGATATTCAGCTTGGCACCAAAATCCGGCAGCAATTTCTTGAAGCTTGAAAAAGAGCTTTATTTTCAAAGCTCGATTGAACACATACACAAGCATTTTCTAAAATGCGTGAAGTAGCACAGTTCTATTTAAAGAATTTTTGTTATGATAACTAGCTGCTCACTGCTGGTTGTTATACAACAAATCAAAACCGGTTTTGTACTTATCTGAAGTAGATTTGATGTTGGGGCACTTCTTTGCAAGCATTTTAATATATGTTCTAGGAGAGAATAGAAAATCTCTTTGGGTTGTTGTACAACAAATCAAAGGTGTCTTTGTACTTGTTTGAAGTTCTTTTGATCTTGTGGCGCTTTATTTCAAGAATTTATTTGGTTTTAGTAGAGAAACAAAACTATTTTGTAATCAATTGTTGCGCCAAATTTACTAAGCTACAGAGCACTAAGGGGTATTTGATTCGAAAAGCTGGGCAAAAGCCCAATTCTTAAAAAGTAATCTTTTATTAAATTGGTCAGAAATAATAGTAATGAAAAATTTCTTCCATTTGCTTTCGGATTTAAGATAACGCTGTTTTTCGTGCATTTTGTTAAAAAATTTTTAAACTATTTTCACTAAAATTTAAAGAAACGTCATTATTTCTAATTCAGTCCTCACTCTTAAGATGTCGTTTTGAGTGCTTGCATTGATTCCTAGTCAGAATGCTTAAACGTATACATATTGAAACTAAAGTATTAATTATAAAATAAACACCTACTGAAAAAATATTGCAAGACACTAAAAAAATAACAAATTTTTAAAACAGACCATTTTTAGATGTTATTTCAAACCATACCATACTCCAAATATTTTGGGAATCATCATAAAATAAACCAAACCGACCCAAATAGTTGTTTTTTTTAAGTACTTCAAAATGTATACTATTTTTGTTCTTGTTAATATATATAAGTGGTTTTGTTGGGTTTCCGCTAATTTTCGCGCATTTATTGTGTCTTTTGAAAGAGAGAGATTATATTACTTCCCAAATATGAAAAAATAAATCACCAAAAACTACAATTTTTTTTAATAATTTTTAAGTATGTCATCCTTACATGAAAATATATGGCTACCTCTAATAAGAGTGTAAATTTTCCCGAATTAAGGCTCTTTAGGGAAAATAATTGTTAAGCGAAAATATATTTACGAGCTTACGAAAAAAATCTGCAAAGAAGAATTGGATAAAAATGGATTTTGTTGAATTATCTTCGACTTGATAAAATAATACCACCACAGACGTATTTTAGTATATTCCAAGTTTTAAATATTGTATTATTTTGATACTGTATATTATGTGCAAAATTTGCAGTCATTAATCTAGTTTTTTGTGATTTTAAAAAGATTTTACCGTTTTGGTAAACCCACTTTGGATGGGAGGTAGGCGTGGTTTTTATCCGATTTAGCTCATTTTCGAATTTGATCTCTATTTAAAAAAAACCTTATGTATTGAATGTTGTTACGATAACTCTAAAATTACGACTGTTATCCTGAGTGTAGACGGACATACAGACTATCCAAAGGGCTTGTGATTTCTTTGTTGAAGAAAAAAAAAACTTAAATATAACATTTAAGTAGAAAATGGGACCTCATAACAAATGAGAAGGTTTGATTTCCTTGTGAATAGCATTTATTGGTGTCGTATTTAGACCCTTGAATGCAAAGTAACTCCATAAGAATAAGCAATTAGAAAATGTGTACTGAATTAACAAACAACCAATGTGAATTAAATTTTCTTGAGACCAAAAATTATAGCAACATGAAAATACACCGAATTGTGGTGGCTTTAAGGTCCATAAAGATAATTTCTTAATTGCAAACGTACAACGTTAATTTAATGTTGTTGAAATATGAAAATATAAAAATCAAATATTTTTTTCAGAATAAAATCAGATCTATAAAATATAAGTTGAATTGCTATAAAATAAAAAAAAAAGTGTTTTATTAATTTGTATAATATACATTATTATTTCAGATCAGGTATTCAATTCAGGGAAAATTGAGTCCTTTTTGAAAGAAACCTAGCAGATAATTTTTTAAAGGAATTTTTAAAATACATACTTTCAAATCAGCGAATGTCAAAATTCTTTAAAGGTGTATCTATTCCTGGTTGGCAAAAAGATATCTTGATATCTTGGATATCTGAGAATATCGTCCTAAAAGGGTTTTTTGAAATTCGAAATACTTTAGGAGATATGGCCTTTTTTGTCCAGCAATGTTTTCGCCAAAATGCGATTTGCTTAATTTGACTACTTTTTGAATGCAACGGTTTGAAGCAACCACCGAATTTCGTTCAACGCGTTCTTTAGTATGTAATAACTTGTTTGTATACGCATTTTAAAAATAAATGAATACACATTTTAGAGCTTAGGTATTCGAATATTGGCAGCATTTAGTTCACTTTGAATTGCATACAGTTTTCAAAAGTACAGTTTTGATAAAAATTGTTGTTTGTTCTAAATATGGATAGTAATAGAAAGAAAAGTAATAGAAATAAAAATAAAAGAAACACCGGTAGCAATCGAAAAACTCGTCCCTTGAAACGCCAGGTTCGTGGTAACCAACACGAAAGAGGTGAGGACGCCGAATTCATAAGTACATCGACAAAAAAATTTAAAAATAATGAAAACAAAAAGTTTTTTGCCAATACTTTAAATAATAAACTTAATGGGCATCCCAATTAGCAACGTCACATATGATTTCACCATGTCTTGGAACGAAGAACGTTTGAAAAGGTCCGAAGCCAGAGCCCTGGCCTCATCAAAAGAAGGTAGAACTGCCCGAAGAGCCGCTGAGTCCTCATCTTTAAAAAATAGGAAGGAGTTATTTATGGGGCTGGCATTGCAGATTGATATATGTAAGTATTTCACAAAAAAAAAATGTTTTATTGGCTAAAATTTTCTTTGAGTTTTTTCAAAATCACATTTTTGAACTTCGAAGTCACTTTTCTCCGGTTCTACTGAACTGATTTTGATGAAACCAAGTTTAATCGATGCAGAATTTTTAAAACTGCATGCTTAAATTTATCGTTTCAATTTTTTTTTGATGCAAAAATATAATTTCAAACTTAAACGCGTTTATCTCAAAACCACGCTTTTCGAGCTTTCGGCCCAGATTGCCATTCACCATTCTAGTCCCAATCTAAACATGTAACAAGATTTAGCAGAAGTCTTTTTTGCTGGTGTTACAACTACTGTTTCTGTACTTCGAGCTTATACATATTAGGAGAAGCAACATCTGGGCTGTTGTCAATCCCAATTTTTTGCAGATTTATTTAAAAATTCAGCATTTTTTTATTCTAATCCTTTCTGGTCACACCTTCACAATATAACTTAAAGATTACAAGGGGTTTTTGGTAGTATAATTTAGTGTCATACTCAGTTTTTCCAAATCAGATTAAAATACCAAGATATTCAGATTTTTGATATTTGACTTTCATTTAAAAAATTTTTAAAGTTCTTAACAATTACTTTTTATTGTCTTTTCAAAAATACCTCCAACGAAAAATCGAATCAGCCTCTTTTTCTTCCATTTTTACCAAATTTTAATGTTGAACGTAAAAAATGAAATGGGAGAAATACTGAGAAATTCACACTTAAAATCTCATCGCCTCTGTGGTGCAATTCGCTTGTGCGCGCTTGCACGGCGAATCACAAAGATTTCTGATGAAGCCTTTAGTAGGGTCAAAATTGCAATAAAATCAGCTAGTGATTTTTTTCCTTTTCATACTGAAAAAACGTCGTTGTTGTTGTTGTTGTTGTTGTTATTTCTTTGGAAAGATTCGTTAGAACAATTAATTGTTCTAACTTTGACCTAAAGCTCAATAAACGATTATAAACTATCAAACAACTGGAATTTGTATTTAAAATCAAATATGATTTAAACTATCAAACATTTAGAATTTGTATTTAAATCATATAAAATCAACACCTTAACAAAATTTTTAAATTAAAATTTTAAATTAAAAACCCAGCTGTTAAGAGGATTCCGACTATTTAGTTGCAATTGACTGGAAAGCGGTTTTTGGTAGCAATCAAGATGATTAACCACAACAAAAATCTCAGCAAAACCTTAATGAAATCGAATCTCAACAAAACATACTAATAGAAGGTTATGAAAATAAGGATGATGATCTTGAGTTACATAATTCTTTAAATATGCAAGACGTACCATTATACAATAATTAGCAACATACTTTGCAGGATATGTCCACAAAGTTTGGAAAAAAGTCTAAAAGCCATTAAAAAAATTATGTCTCTGCTAGGATTTGAACTCACTACTTAAGAAGTCAAAAAACAAGAATAAGAACTAAAGCAGTGTCGGGCACAGTGTTGCCATGAAAAAAAAATTTACAGCGTAACTTTTGCACTCTGCTCGTCGGATTTCTCGTCGGATTTGTGAAACTCTGAAAACAAGAACTAAGAAATTTTCAGTCGCATTTAACAACAAAGAAGACAAATAAAATATTGCATTTTATTAGACGTATGACGTATATTTAAGGTTTATTTATTTAAATAAATCACATTTTTTTCAAAAGTCAATTCAATAATGATTATATAAGTTAAATTATTTTATGTTAATAATTTTAAAAAAAATATTTTTTACGAGCAAACGCTCTTTATTCGTTTAATGCTTGACTAAAACTAAACTTAACATTTTTTATATCTTATCAACTAAGGCTTAGCGTTGCAGCGAACAGGCGGCAGCGCAGCTAGCTTTGCACGTACTCCACTTGTAGCTTAACTGCAGGAAATTCAGCAGACATAGCGTCAGCAGTTTTACCTGTGGGAACGGTCTTGTGAAATAATTATGATGAAATATGTGATTAAGCCGAAATTTCAATGTGCAGGGTGTTAACTCCTCCCTCCTTAGAATCGATTGTCCCCAATCGATCAAAAATATGGGATATTATTAAGTTTGATGTTTGAAAAGTTTTCTATTGTCCTTGGTGCTATTGGAATTTCCTTTTCAGAAACAATGATAGTGGCTTCCTTTTTTGCATAATAGTTTTTGTATCAACATCAAAAGAAATATAGCGATTACGGCTGCAATTGCAATAAATTGACTGGTTATTGCTCCTATCTTCAAGGACTGTATCGCCTTAGTATTGTTGATGTGAACCTCATTCAGGGCTTCTAGTGATAGCAGATGAATTCGTTTTTCCTCTGAGGGAGTTGGCTGTATTGATGCTGGTATGGTTTTTAGGGATGAAGCTTCGATGTTACTGAATACTTCTTTTCCAATCTCAATAGTTGTATTATGAAATTTAACTAGGTATGTTCCGGATAGTGCATGGGTGATATTGTCGACGAGTACTGTTCCATTAAATTCGTTAAGTAGGATAACACCAGGTTGAATCTCTTCTATAGATTTTATGTGTTGACTGTTGCTGATAACGCATGACGAATTTAAACTATTTATTAACTTAGGGATACATGTGCTGTTGCTTATATTTACTAATTGGTTTCTATGACATACACTTACAAAATTAAATCTATTACATTTTGTTTTTATTCCATATATTTCGTTATCTTTAATTAAAATTTCATCGTATACGATGTTTACAATATTCTGTGCTTTTTAACTGGTCTTAAATAACATTTTTATAAGTTTCAACTTTAGTTAAAGGTATTTTTATTATGTAAAGAATTGCAGTATTATTGTTTAAAACATTTACATTAGAAAATTCAAGTGCTTCTTCTGCCGTTGCAAATGGCATTTCTTCTTGCCTTAGCTTTTCTAATGCTAGGCTGATTTCATATTTATTTAATAAGACAGAATTTATTATTCCATTTCTTGCCCATTGTATGGCATATTTAATATTTATTATTTCTTCCTTAATAAGTCTTAATCTATTTTGTAAATTAATAGCAAATTCATTATTCAAACCATTATCTTTTCTTATATAATTTGAGATTTCATTAGTTATTTTCGTTAGATTGTTTATTTGCATATTGAATGCTTCGTTTATTACTACTTGTTTGTTATTATTGTTAATAAGACTACTTATATTATTCGTTATTGACTCTAGGTCATCGTGATCTGGGCTTCCGGAAATATACTTCCAGGTGGTCCCAATAAAATTTAATGATCTCTTTGAACGAGTGTTAAGTTTTAGGGAGTTAAGGATATCTATGGTACGGGTTAACTCATGCCTTAAAAGTGGATAAAAAGTATTTGATTTGTCTATGTTTCGTTCTATATACAATAGTTGTTTGTCTTTTGTAAAAAGTCGTCGTACAATTCGATGTTTATTATGTGGATGAATTTAAAAGTACCATCCTGAATCTTAGCTAATCCATTGTCCATTGAAATCATATGAGCAAGTGTGTAGTCCAATATTTGTACATTGGCCGTAACGGTAGTAAACAAAAATCTGTAAAGAAAAATTAGTAAGATATTAGTTGCGTATACGGTCTTTGTGTACAGTTCGTCCCGATTCTGTTATGACTACCTTGGATTTATTTTCTTTAACCTTTTCTTCTTTATACCGAGGGGTAAGCTTCGAGCCTATTCGTTTATTGTTTCTTACATAAATAGTGTCACCTACAGAGTAATTTTTGGAAGGATGTCTTCGTTTGTTGTGATGTTCCATGTCTTTTGTCTGTTTTCCCTGTAACTTTTCTGCATTTTTCTGCCAAATTAGGTTTCGCTGATCTTCTGTCATTATTTGTCTACCTAGGAATAAATCTATTGGTTTTTTCGATGTTGTCGAATGTACTGATGAGTTATACTCGTAAACAGATATGGTTAATAATTCTTGAAATGTGCGGTGTGTTCCTTCGCCTTTTAAACATCTCATTATTTCTGTTAATGTACTGTGAAAACGTTCAACTTGTCCATTTACCGTACTTGTGTAAGGGCGTGTTGTGAATATTTTTATACCCAACTGGTTTTTCATCATGTGAGTTAAAGATATTGAACTAAATGATTTTTCATTATCTATTACAACAAGTTCTGGTTTTCCGAAAGTTAACAAAATTTCTCTTAACGGTTCCTTAATGTCTTCTATGGCTTTTGATTTCAGTAATTTTGCTTGCGCATATTTTGAAAATTTATCTATAGCGGTTAAAACAGTATTTCTTTCTGTAGAGTAGATATCTATGTGTAATATTTGTCCTGGAAATTTTGGGATCGGGGTAGCATGAATTTCTTGTTTATTTGGGTGTCTTTCGTATTTATGTTTTTTGCAAATACTACAGGTTTTTATTATTCTGTCTATTTTCATGCTCATGCTAGGAAAATATATTTTCTGTAACAACTGAATTTTGTTTTCCTTTCCATTCCGATGGGCTCTTTTGTGTTCATTTAGAATGGCTTCTTCTTGTTCCGTTTCATTTGTCACGTCTCTTACTTGTGTCTGAGTGTATCGTGTCCTGTATGAACCAAAATGCAGGGGATAAATTTCTTGGATCATGCCCATAATAGGTTCTGCAGAGAATATACCATTTATGACGCTGGGGTTAAGATATTGTTTCAAAATTGATGTTAGATTTTCTTGAGTATAGGATTGTTTTACGATAGTGTGTCTATGATAAGTAGGGAAAGGAATAGAAAATTCATACTTGTCTTCATTTCCTACTTGGAGTATAAGTTGGTTCTTAAATACGTTTATTGGGGCTTCAACAGTGGGGATAAGGTTATGAGCGGAGCTTTCGTCACTGTGAACTGTTACTGATGTTGTGTTTATCTGTGAAGTTTGGGGTGGTCTTGATAAGGCATCTGCAACTATATTACTTTTACCGGGTGTGTACTTTAAAACATAATTGTATTCCTCGAGAATCGCTTTCCAGCGCTTCATTTTACTATTGTTGTTTTTGTTGCTTAATGCGTACGTGAGTGGTTGATGGTCAGTGAATATGTTAACTGTTGCCGATCCATAGAGATAGCTTCTGAATGTGTTTAGTGCCCATATAATTGCTAACATTTCCTTCTCATTAGCCGCGTAATGTTCTTCCGCTTTGCTTAATGTTCGAGAAATGAATGATATTGGTCTATCGCCTTGGGCTAGTACTCCACCTAAAGCACAATTTGACGCGTCTGTAGTTAATTCAAATGGTTTGTTGTAGTCAGGGAAAGCAAGCATAAGGTCGCTCGATATAAGTGAGTTTTTAATTTTTTCTATTGCATCAATGGCTTCAGAGTTTAATTTAATTAATTTCTATGCTGATTGAGTTTTGGACACTCGTCCATCCTCTCCTCGTAATAGGGTGGTCAACGGTTTTGCCAGTTTTGCGTAGTCTTTAACAAAACGTCTATAATAGCCGGACATTTCTAGGAATGAGCGGAGATCTTTTAGAGTCCTGGGAAGTGGGAAATTCTTTATAGCTATTGTTTTACCAGGGTTGGTCTTAATTCCTTCAGGGGATATAAGGAATCCAAGAAACTCGACTTGTTTTTCTAGCAGGTGGCATTTATCTAATTGGATTTTCATATTGGCTTTTGTAAGTGTTTCAAAAATAATTTGGATATGTTTTAAATGGTTCGCTTCACTATCGCTAAAAACTATTATATCGTCAATATAGACGTAGCAGAATTTACCTATGTATTCACGAAGAATATCGTCCAACGCTCTTTGGAAAATCGAAGGAGCGTTTCTTAGCCCGAAGGGTAATCTCGTGAATTCAAATTTTCCATTGTTAATGGAAAATGCTGTTTTTTCCATATCGGATGGCTTCAGAGGGATTTGGTGGAAACCGCTTTTAAGGTCTAAAACTGAAAATAGTTTGCTATTTCCAAGGTGTGCGATCACTCCATTTATTTCGGGAATGGGGTAACGGTCTGCTATGGTTACAGTATTTAGTTTCCTGTAGTCTATGACCATACGGTGCTGCTTATTTCCGGATGAATCGGGCTTCTTAGGTACAATCCACACGGGGGAATTGTACGGGGATCGAGACGGTCTTATTATACCGTTGTCAAGAAGTTTTTGAATTTCGTTTTCTACCTCGCCTTTAAGGGCCATAGGAAATGGATAAGATTTTGTATAAACTGGAGTGTCACTATTGGTACGTATCTCACCTACAACTCGGGTCGTGTAAGTTAACCTTTCATCTGGTTCGGAAAAAAGATGTTTATATTTTGAAATAATTTTTAGTACGGAGTTCTTTTGGGCAGTGGTCATGTGGTCTGTTCTTATGTGGTTCACTGATGGTGATATCATTTGTTTTATTTTGACTTTCGTCTTGTTGAGAATGGTCATGCAATTGTCTCTCGTATGTATGACTGCAGAGAGCTGTTTCAGGCTGTCATTATAGAGTATTCCGTGGAAGGATTTGAGGGTAGGTAATAGGAAAAATTTTAAATTTATGGTTTTTTCTCCGAAGAGGTTAATGAAAGTATGTTGGCTTACTCTTACGTCGCCGCCTATTGATTTAGCGTAAAAAACTTGGTCGTTGGGTAAAGGTTTGTTAACTAGGCATGGTTGGATGTAGTTTTTACTCGATCCTGTATCTATTAAAAATTTTAGAATCTCTCCACTACTGGTTCGGCATTCGAAAAAAGGTAATGAAGAGTCAGTTATCCTAAAAAATGTATATCGCTATATTCTTGTGGCTCGGTTTCTTTAGTGATAAACTCTTCGTATTGTTCAACATAGTCTTCAAGTGTTTGTCCATATCTTAGTCTGAATTATCTGTTTCGTCTAAGTTACTTTCATTACTGTAGGGCTCATTAGTTTCGATATGGAAATTCCGTTGGAATTTCTGAGGTGGAATTGCTCCTGATGGTGGTGGTGGTCTCTTTCCTGCTAATTGATTTTTAAAAGGATTGTTCATATAATTCACTCTTCTAGAGTGCATACTATGGTCGACCTCCATGGGTTCAGGTCTAGGTTGAGGCTTAGGCACTTGCGGTCGTTGTGGTGTTGGATATGGAAACTGGTTATTAAATGGGTTAGAATGTTGTGGTGGACGTGGAACATATGTTGACTGAGGAAAGAAAGGTTGTTGGAATCTAGGTTGGTTGTTATGGTGAAAAGATTGTTGGAACCTAGGTTGGTTATTGTGGTGAAAAGGTTGTTGTGGTCTATGTGGAATAGTTTGTCTTCTAGGTGGCAACGGAGGAGGTTGGCTGTAGCCTTTACGAATTTCGCCTTGGCTATTATTTGCATATTACGTTCTATAGTTTTGATTCTCTAATTTAAGACAGAGATGCAACGCTTGTGGCAAATCTGCGGGTTCTCTAATACCAAGAAGTCTTGGCAGGTCACCCTTGAGGCCTCTGACGAAAGTGTCCAGAGCCTTTTGTCTATATGTCTGGGTCAAAAGGTATAATGACTCTTGACCTATTTCCATGCATGCAACTTTATTTAGTATCAAAGAAAGGTGGGAGTACACTGCTTGATAGAACTCTTGCGTGGAGCTGTTCCTTTGTATCAAGCTCGACATTTGGTACTCTAAAGTACCTAAGTCGCGTTTGTCCGCGTAGTGTAGTGTCAGGCATCTGGAGATCGCCTTCCAATCTAATGGAGTATTGTATGACTCCAATGCGGTGTCAGCGTCTCCAACTATCTTATTTCAGATCACGCTAAGGATTCCGAAATATCTGGGTGTTCCCCTTTGCGGTTCGTAAATTTTAAGCACGCGATCTACGCTCTTCCTCCATGAGCTAAATTCGCTCGGATTTCCTGTAAAATCCCGAAGACAACGCACGATGTCTGGGATTTTATCGAGGTCAGTTAGTCGTTCCCTATGCTCCGGTCTGATTGTCTCGTCAGTTACGGCATTAAGGTCAGAGTTAGGATTTAGTGCTGCGTGAATTAGGCTTTGCCCTTCACTGGCTAGCACTCTACCCACTATTTGGGTTATCAAATTCTCCAGTTCTGGAGTGGAATTCACTGGCGGGACTGGGGGAGTAATAGTACCTGGGTTAAGGATTGGTGGGCGGATCAAATTTGGATTTGTCATTATATGTGATTGTTTTAATATTTATTGTATATTTTATTTATATAACTGGAGGATTACCTTTTCCGGTGGTGAATCGCAGTTATCGAGAAAATTTTATAATTAAAAAATGTTTTATCTTTTTTTATTTTATTTTATATTATTATCTTTTCGTATTTTTGTTATATAACTGGAGGGTCACTAAACTGTTCAAGTTGGTGAGTCGCAGCTATGTCGAAATATATTTTTTATGTGAATATAAATTCAGATGTTTATAGGGGGTTTTTCCCTTTTTTTTATTTTAAGTATTTTTTTTCAAAAGAAAAATTTAAATATTTTTGTGTTATTTATTTGAACTTGAGAAGTAGTTTTAGGGTAAAATTTTATTTTAATTCTATATTATTAGCAAGGATTTTGAATATTTGTTGAAAAAATAATTGTGCTGAATGTGATTGAATTTAGAAGTTGAACGACAACACTTTATTTGCTTTTTTCCTTGTTTTTCTCTTAATATTCTCAATAATTTACTTTTTCAAATCTGCACTGATTACTCTTGAAGCACTTTTTCCTATATTTAATAATATAACAATGTTTACAATTTTTCTTAATCCTACTTACAATGAAAATAGAGTTGTCTTCATGGTCACGCCGGCGATGTAGATTATTCCCGTTTGTCCGCTGAATAGACGGTGACTAAGGCTCCGTTTCACACTGTTGCGTGATGTAGCTTATTTCTAAAGAATCCTGCCACAGATGACAACTCGTTGGTTCGGACCCAGGTATATTCCCTGTGTTCCCTCGATGCTTAACTGGATTGCGGCGTACTACTTTAGGACGGCTTATGCACAGTTGTTCGGCCACAAATTGCTTGGTGCACTTTTGTTTAAAGTCTATGAATCAATGCGTGCTACTTTAGGACGGCTTATATGTTTCACTAGAGTTCACTTTATACTTCGAAGGACACACTTTCGGAATATTTTTATGTTACACTTTTATGATAACGCGACCTGGGTCCCTGCTCGGGCGCCAGTTAAATTATTTTATGTTAATAATTTTAAAAAAAATATTTTTTACGAGCAAACGCTCTTTATTCGTTTAATGCTTGACTAAAACTAAGCTTAACATTTTTTATATCTTATCAACTAAGGCTTAGCGTTGCAGCGAACAGGCGGCAGCGCAGCTAGCTTTGCACGTACTCCACTTGTAGCTTAACTGCAGGAAATTCAGCAGACATAGCGTCAGCAGTTTTACCTGTGGGAACGGTCTTGTGAAATAATTATGATGAAATATGTGATTAAGCCGAAATATCAATGTGCAGGGTGTTAACTTATATATAGAAAATATATTTTAATAATAAAGTAGATTATGAAAATATTTTTGAACACACAAACAAAGAGTAAAACTCAAATTAAAAATACATTTGCAACACAGTTTGGTTTAATTTAGATCTCTTAAATCGGTAAAAATTAAATGCATAGAGCTATAATACATAATTTTTCAATTTTAACTCTTTAAATTGAAAACTTTTGTTTCAAGTAAATTATCGAAAAAATATTGTTTTTTTAAGCCAGCAAAAACTACAAAAAAATTTGATTTTAGTGGAAAAAATATGTCAAAAAAATAAAATTTTTTTGAAGTCATATATACATTGCTTTGTTAAATTTGTTTATCAATTCTTTATCAATTTCAAGACTAAATCAGTAAAAAGATTTCATACGCAGATAATCTTTTGTATGCAGAGTTCCTTCTATTGTATCTAACTCTAATCTATTGCGAACTTTAGTTTTATTAATATTTATTTGACTAAAAGTTCGTTCAACGTTAGCTGACGAATTCGGTAAGCTCAACAATTCAAAAATAAATTTTTCCATTATTGGAAATGTAGAAGTACCATCGCATCTTTTTATTTTAAAGTTGCCATCAATTTTATTATACAATTTTTTTTTCTTTTCATATATATATGAAGCATTATTTCTGAAGTGATACACCGGAAACTTAAAAGTATTCCGATTTTGATGAAATTTAAAACATGTGAAGTTCTAGTGGTTATATAGTCATGTCTTAAATTTTTTTGACCTAGATTAACGGATTTTCTTTTTAGATGCTGTTGAATTTTTGAGTTAAGTGTATGAAAATGCAATTTCAAATTTCTACAGATTTTTAACGGATTGGCGGATTTTAACAAATTAAACGCCAAATGAAAGAAAAAAATCGTAGTTTTTATACCTTTTACAAGAAATTGCGAAAAAATAATTTTTTTTTGTAAATTTTTTTGGTTAAATAAAAGAAATGCATTTTTCTTAAAATACCTCTCCTCGAATTTTTTTCAAAATAATTTTAAAAAATGTCTGGGTTTATTACCTTTTAAATAATATATCACTTAGAGTGGTGTCTCTTGGGGTTTTCAAGTTACGTACATTTATATGAACACTATTATACAAAATTTCAGTTTAAACTACAAAAATTTTAATTTTCTGTCCCAAAGATAAGTGACAAAAAAAAAAGATTTTATTTGTTAAAAACATTTTTTAATTATTTTTATTAATTTTTCTTATAAAAGTGCAATAATTGGAATCTAGCGAATATTTTTTTAATAATAAGGAGTTTTCAGTTGTTGGTATAACGCAGTGATACCCTTGAGTACCGGGTACAGTTGTTGCTTGTGTAAATCTTAATTTCAAGATTTCAGCCGTCAGAGCTTGATCTTCTTTTGAACTATAAAAAACTTCAGTCTTCTTCATATTGATTTTTGACCATTCGTATAGTGCTTTGGGATTTAAAATATGGTTTTTGGATGAGGCTTGCAAACTGGCTCGTGTAGAAAGGCGTTTTAGATTACCTCCTATTCCGTCGCATGGGCCTTTTCCATGAGCAGTAGCATGAAAATGCCATTCCGCAGCTAAACCAAAATCGCTTTCATGGTAACATAAATTGATGAAATTGAATTTGTTTTTAAAATGTTGTGCAGCACCATCCGTGAAATAAAATATTTTTAATGGTTTGAAATGTTTTTTTAGGTAATTTATTATAATATTTTGGTATTCATACACGGCAACTGTGTCATGAGTAAGCCTGTCGGATAAAATCGCCAAACTTTTCGTTTTTAATTCTGCCTGCTCCATATAATAAATTACTACTGTAAATATTGAACACTGGTCGTTGTTCCAGTGAAACGATTGCGCAGCATTTTGTACAACGCAAAATTTTCTGCAAAGTCACATTGAATTAAGCATTGGTTTTCCTTGAGACCATTTTTTAATTCTTTGAGAAAAGCAGTCTGTGTATTGGCAATAAAATCGTGAACTTTAAGTTTTTCCAAAAGATTGCAGCAGTGATTCATCCGTATCCAAAACTTCAGTCTTCAATGTACTTCTATCAGTGTTTTGCCAAACAGAAATTCCACTCTTTCAATGAATTTTTCGTTTAAAAGATTGCTTAACAAACTCTTAAAAGGCTGTACGTCTGGGCAGGAGTTACAATTGTCAAAGTGGCATTGGGAAGTAGGTACCTTGCACATAAGCAACTTCAGACAGTCACGATAGCTCTGAAGAGGAACATCAAGATCTTTAGATATGTTTCGAAGGTTCACCGCTTTTAGTAAGAGTTTAACGTTTTCGTGGTATGTGCAAACACAAACGGTGTGCGTTCCGCTGCTCCCTGCAAGCACACAATGACGTGGTCGAAGTTGTGCAAATTTCGAAAAACCAATTTTGACATCGGCATGCTGTTGCTTAAATTTTTCGTGCAGTTCCGAAAGATTGGATAAAATAAGCTTCTTTTGAACTTGTTCTCGAGACCCATCTGGTTTTTTTACCGACACAAAATCTTGCATGCCCGGCAATATGCGGCTATTCTCTTCGTCTTCATAGAATGAAAGCGCGAGTGCCTCTATTTCAGCTGATAATTTTCGTCCTCCTTTGTTAGGGTTTGGCGATGTTATAATTCCACCTATAGCGACAAATTTTTTCGCCTTGTTTGCCTGTCGTTGGGAAACACCGAACTCAGCAGCCAATTGCTTTCGACCCCACGATTTTGGAGCTAGAGTCAGCAATAACAGTCTATCCGTATTGCTGGAACAACTTTTGAACTTATCTCTAATTTGGTTTAAAACTTCCAGAGCATCTACGTGGTTTCTGTCACAATGAGTATTTTCAAAATCATCTTCTAAATCGGTGCAACCGTCGGTGTCAGATTCACTTGTTTAAACACTCGTTTTTGTTTCTGCACGATCTGGTTTCGGTATCTTGAGGAACTTTAACCTGCATGATGTGCACAATTTTTGATCCTTAAGAAAATGAGCTTGCGCTTCAGAGAAGCGACTTCGGAATTTTTCTTAGGCCCTTGCCAATTCCATGACCTTTTATTTTGAAAGGGTTGGCGCATTTGAATATCATTGAAATTTTTTTATTTGGCATTATAAATCACAAGAACTAACACAACACAATATCAAATCTACAATTAAAATTTATTCCACAAACAAATAAATAAAAGCACCTTAATCAATAAGAAATCAACAAATTTTTCTAGGGTGGATTGAAGATAGGCTAATGTAAACACCACGCTCTGTATCGTGAACATATCAACAAATTGATATGAAAAATTTAATAAGATCTTTATATTAAGGGCAAAAATTACTTCATTTCACTCCTTTATTACTTTATTATTTAGTTAAAACTGAAATTTTGCGTAATAGTGTTCATATAAATGTACGTAACTTGAAAACCCCAAGAGACACCACTCTAACTGATATATTATTTGAAAGGTAATAAGCCCAGACATTTTTTAAAATTATTTTGAAAAAAATCCGAGAAGAGGTATTTTAAGAAAAATGCATTTCTTTTTTTTAACCAAAAAAATTTACAAAAAAAAATTATTTTTTCGCAATTTCTTGTAAAAGGTATAAAAACTACGATTTTTTTTCTTTCATTTGGCGTTTAATTTGTTAAAATCCGCCAATCCGTTAAAAATCTGTAGAAATTTGAAATTGCATTTTCATACACTTAACTCAAAAATTCAACAGCATCTAAAAAGATAATCCGTTAATCTAGGTCAAAAAAATTTAAGACATGACTATATAACCACTAGAACTTCACATGTTTTAAATTTCATCAAAATCGGAATACTTTTAAGTTTCCGGTGTATCACTTCAGAAATAATGCTTCATATGTATCTAAAAAATTATGCAAAATCGGACGCCGGATCTACTTTTTCTGAAATCGTAACATTCTGAAGAATTTTGGTCAAATATCGGAACGTCGGATTCAAGTATTAAAATCGTAACATATCCGATATATCGGAGCATATGGCAACGCTGGTCGGGCAGCTTTGCACACTTGAGATTGTGTTTGTGCAGTAAAATATGTATTCATCTTACCTACAGAACCTGAGAACCTTACCTTACCTGAGATTGTGTTTGTGCAGTAAAATATGTATTCATCTTACCTACAGAACGATCAAAGCTTCAGTGTTCAAGCGAATGTCAAGCAGACAAGATCTCCGCTTGCGTGTTCCTTGAATATATTATATTTTATATATTATATTTTATAACTTACATGGTGATTGAAAACTTTGAAGTAAGATTTCTGGAAACTTTGAAAAAAGACTAACTGCTTTATTTTGTACAACGAAAATGCACACCAACGACAGGCAAGACACGAGAAGCAATACTTTTTTCTATGCGAAATTCTATTGCTTCTCGTGTCTTGCTTGTCGTTGGTGTTCATTGTCGTTATACAAAATAAAGCAGTTAAGCTGTTATTGCTCATCGACACAGATATAACGTAAGATTACACTGTTTAAAATTGTATGTATGCAAAATTTTTGGAAGTATGTATGAACAATTTTTCATTTTTAGTAAATAACGGCATGGCGCGGCATCAAAGAGGTAAAATGATAAAATTATGCATAACAAGGCATTACGATAATTTACATGGCCAATATAAGATAATTGTGGGTCATACGATGGAGAAATTAATTAATTATTTAAAAGCGGCATGTCTTCATATCATAGCATATAGTGATCAGTTCCAAGTAGGTATAATGAAAGCATCTTACACTGTCAGTTTAGCCTTAGAAAAACACAATTAGCAACATAAGCACAATAATTAGCACAATAAAAAAATATTTGTTTTTTACTTTTAGCAGGCCTTTTTGCATTTCCGTCTGCTTATCTGTAATTTACTTAATCTGTCCGTCGGTCTGTTTCCTTTTGACATTCCGTCCACTACTTATTAATTTTATTTCGCAATACCAATTCGAGCAAAAAAATATCCCTAATGCCTAGTAAGATTTCTGCAAAAAGCGCTTTAGCACTACTTTGTTTTCAGTGAGAGCTTAAAAGCGCTCAGTAATACATACTTAAGATGAGAAAATATAGGTGTGCAAAGCTGCCCGACATTGAACTAAAGGCTAAGCCATGTGAGCCACTCACACTGTTGTGATATTGTTGAAATAACCCTCCAGGAAATGTGAGCATTCCCGGATGTTACCAGGAAACATTCCATGGAATGTAGGAAGCATTCCCCTTTGATGCACACTCCATTGCTTTTTTAACATAGCATGTCATTAGAGGGAAACATTCCTCCCCGCTGTGTTAAAAAGTCATGTGGAAACATTCCTCTCCCTTGTTATGAGAATAGATTCGGCCAGGATTCGAACCCGGGACCCCTGAGCGACAGTCGAGCGCGCTACCACTAGACTATCGAATTCTACAATAAGCGGCTAGAAAACAATGATATTAATATTTTCTATTGTCATTGCTTGACAATAAATAAAAGTTTAAACATGCATTCTTAAAGAAGCGGTTTGGAAACAATATAAATACAAAACTACCCTTAAGCTTCCAAAAGATGCGGTGGGGAAACAATATAAATACAAAACTACCCTTAAGCTTTCAAAAGATACGGTGAGGAATGTTTCTTTTTCACTTTTAGATGGAAGCCTTCCGATTTCTCCTGGAGGGAATATACATTACAACAACAGTTGCAAAACTGCTTCTAAACTGGAGGCAATATGTGCGAACATGAAAGTGTCTCGTGTGCTTGTGTTAGTGACATTGGAGGCAAGAGCTTTAGCTTCAGAGGAAAGAGCTTTAACATTGGAGGCAAAATTTGAAAAAATTTTCGGGCGCTTTTTTGTTCTAGGATGTACATCTATATGATAAGTTATCTGTGGTCATACCATGCTTATCAGTGGCTGTAGTCAAGCGACCATTGGTGGTGGCCGTAGCCTACTGGTAGTGTGCTTTGCTTGTAAGCGAAAGAGCCGCGGTTTGAACCCAGCTCGGACAGAAAGTTTTATTTTTCAAAAAGTTTTTCAATTGAATTAATATTTCTGTTCAGCCAAAAACAACCACACCTCAAAGAACAACAATTAATATATAATAAATTACGTTATAATAAATAATTAAAAAATAGCAACAAATAAGCAAGCTTGCCCCAAGAATATTTTTTGTTTCAGTAAACATAATATATTTATTGCAATAAAGAAGCTTATTTGCAGTGAACATAAAAATGAACATAATTTGCTTCCTTAAAACATTTTACGTTTACCATAAAAAACACATTTCTTGTAAAAATTAACTTGTTTGCTATAAACAAGTTTTTAAACATAATAGTATCCTTCGGTATTATATTTGTCTCAAATATATTTTTTTGACAGTATCACTTTCCCCAATCATAAACGATTTTCGCGGTGGCCACTCACTGCGTTTGTAGTGATCTTTCGCATATCTGTTCCACTCACAAAGATAGCAGGGATACTTAGTTTAACCTCCTTGCATTCTAAATTATATAGTTAGGACTTTCAGATCTGAGACAATAAGCCATGTCAATTACCCTCAATAACAAATATTGTTTCGCATTGTACTCGACCAGATCTACAACCTAGACAATGTCACTTGAAAAGTATATGCGATTTTTTTTTTGTATCACCGTGTTATTATAAATTTTAATCAAGAAAAAAGCGACCCCAAACAGAGGCCAAAACTAATCCATTTGATGAACCTATTACCAAAATGTATGCTAAATGAAAATTTTTGATGAAACATTAGTAATGTTTTTTAATTTTAAGAAATGAATAATAAAATGTTGCCAAATCTAGTCAGTTGAACAAGTGTTTTAAAATACTTTCAAACCCTAAAATCTCAAGAATGACTTTGAATACGAAATTCATGGCCTTAGGTTCAAAATGAGCCTGTTTTTAACTAATTCATGTCTATTAATTTTTAAGATAGAAGATTTAAAAATTTAGAACTCGCATTCAACTGACTCGATTAACACAACTTTTATCGTTCATTTCTAGGGCCATTGTTTTTATCAAAGAAGTCCGATATTAACAGTTATATTTAAAATTTTATTTTTTCCGGCAGTTTTTTCAAAGATCCATATGGGGCTAACCTGCTTACCTTTTTACCTGTCAACATATCGACAGGTATCGAACTTTGCGCGAATTTATCGTAGTGGCAAAAAACAAATCTTACAGGATAGATTTTTTCTCCTTTTCTCAAAACCAAATTTTCAGTGCTGCAAATGCAATAACATCGCATTAAATTTTATTTTATTCACAAGCAAGTGAATCAGTAAACAAGGAAATAAGAATGCATTCAATGAATGCAAAATTGATTTATAAATAAAATTTTTAATTCAAGTTTATTTTGAAAAATGTGATTATTTATTCATTTCAATTATTCATTTGCGTTATTCAGAATAATTAATAATTTTGCAAAGCAAAAAAGAATGCCATTCTCAAAGAATTTCAGGACGTTCAATTATTCTTTCTTTATTCATTATTCATTTTTTGTTCGTTATTATTCATTTTTATTCATTCGTTTTTTATTGAAGCGAGGCTTTTTTTTACGCCTCGTTTTGTGATTTGCTTGAGTGAAATCTGAAAAACGACACTTTTTTCCATACACCTTTTTCTTAGAATTGTTGTTGTTTTTTTACTTGTGTCTATTACAACAAGAGGATATAAAATTAAAAATATTCCTTTGCAAGCGTGAGGATCGAACTCGCGCCTTCCGATCGAGAGTTCTACACACTAACCACTACTCCAATCCAACCATTTCTGATTTCATGTGATTCATTCAATATTAACTGAAGCTATGTTGCAGTAGATGACAGGAATTTATTAAAGGGATTGTTCATTAGCTGCTCTACACATTCTATTGTGAATGCGTGAAGCTATTATGCAGCAGATCACAATTATCGATCAAATACTACGTTTCTATGGCGACCTAAGTCGGGGTTGACTTGGGATTAACTTACCATGGAAACGCGAGTTGAGTTGAATTTCATCAAATCCACAAAACTCCACAAAACTCCACGAAACTTAGATTTAACTGAGTTAGATTGGATGCGTTCGGAATACGAAACAGTTGCTCAACTGTTGAGTGAGGTTTTCTTGATTATATGTTATTTTTTTTTATTTCTGCCACTCGTTGACATAAAATGTAATAAACCTTTTAGCAGGCACACAAAGTAGCGGAAACTAATACTGATCAAAGACTTAATATGTTTAGTAAATATTGTACCTTCTAAACGCACACATTTATACTAAGAAAAAATGGCGAATAGAATGACACAAGTCCAACTCGACTCAATGTTGTGCATGGAAGCACTATCGAGCTAGAAACGCCATAATGTCAACTTGAAGAAAACCCAACCTAGGATCAACTCGCCATTGAAACGTAGTAAAAAGCATTTTGCATTAGCTATCCAAACAATAAAAGCAGCATGGTTCCATTAAACGGGTGGATTTTAATTGCGAATTCAGACATGAATGTTCATAGGCACTTAAGGCAAGGATGGTGGTCTAGCGCTCGAAAATTTAAGGTATTTTTAGGATTTTTTTAAAAAGTTAAATTATTGAACAAGGATATTTAAACTTTTAAGGTGTATTGTAACTCTCATTCATCACAAAAAAATATTTTTTTAATTTAAAAAATTGTTGATCTTGTTCAAAATGGTGGTCAATGAGACGCTCTCAAGGAAAAGGGGCATGGGCGGTGTTGTAGATTTTGACTGTTCTATTTATCTGAAAAATAAAAACCTAGAATATTATTAATCACTATGAGTGCAGCTATGGCTTGCACTAGAAAAAAAAAGATATGAAAAATTGACATAATGACGCGCTTTTGAAAATTAAGTTCTTAAAACAGCTTGTTTTCTACCGGTTATTAAGTGTAAAATATACGGTGTTTTTTAAATAAAACTTTGATTCTAGTTCCAGCGATAGCCATAGTTGTAATGAATAGCAATTTTAAATTTCAGATGATTCGGCTAAATAGTTTTTGTTTTTTCTACAACACCTAAAAAGAGAATGAATGTAGACGAAACACTGTGGCTCGACACCTACTTAAACGGCTGTAGAAGTGAAAATACAATGTTCAGTTGCTTTTTGACAAGACGTAATGTAAAGTAACGTAGAGATCTAAAATTCACGGATTTATACGTACCGTCACGTTACATTACGTTTATTAAAACCACTTGTATAAGAAAGCATTGTTACAAGCAATAAGTGAAAGAACGCACTGCTCAACTGACATTAGATCACATTACGTTACTTCCATTATAATTGGACATTAACGTCAGAAAGACTATACTTTTTAAATATAAAAAATCAGTTTCATAAAAATTCTAAGCCTTAAACAATGCTGTTTTGATAAATATAATTTGCGAATGACAAGCGATCCAAATATTTGCACAACAAGATTAGGACAACTATTGATGTAATATTTGCTAGAAATATCGATGACACTACATCTCTATAATATACGTTTGATATTTAGATATTAAAACCCAATAATTGCATTATCATTTCCAAAAATAATTCAAAATTAATGTTTAATAATAATGTTAGGTAATAAAATTTACTGGTGGGAAATAATTTTTTTAATTAACATGAGGTATTTAAAATTTATCAATTTAAAAATTTTTTTATTAAAAAAAACCATTAAATTATGAAACGTGTAAAACTGCGTTTTATTAATAATTAATAATTTTTTATTCATTGTTCATTTGTTATTCATTATTCATTTTTTTATCATTTTAGTCCTAATAAAAAATTATTGATTCATTATTCTGAATAACGAAAATGTATAATTGAAATTAATAATTAATCATTTTTTTAAAATGAATGTGAATTACAAATTTTATTTATAAATCAATTTAACATTCATTGAATGCATTCCTATTTCGTTATTCAGTTGTACTTAAATTTCTGAATATGAATGCCGATTTCACAGCTCTGAAAATTTATATGCGCTTAGATAATTAACTTATTTACTATTGAAATTTAAATGTTTTTTGAATTTAAAAAAAACAATTCTGTTATAAAAGTAGTTAAGACAAAGTTTAACGAATAAAATTATAAAAAAATTAATTTGTTTCGCTCTCAAGCTAAATTAGTTAAAGCGAGTCTCTTTTGCTAGGAAATAATATATGTTATTGCAGCAATCACTGTTGCATACTTCCTGTTAGTTTTGTAACAAAGTAAATGTATGATATTTAATCCATTTTTCTAATTGGCGCCGAAATTCGTTACATTCAGCCAAAGGACAGTTTAATACGCTGCACAGAAAACAGAACAGTATTCGTTTTTTACGTCACACTACGGTAGTGATCGATTTATGCATACCTTAAAAACCAGTCATTGCATGTATTTTTCTTTTATTGACCGGAGGGTCAAAAAAGAGAGTTTTTTTTTAAATTATGCTGTTATTTTGTTTTAAACTTAAATTTCTACAAACTTTTCATATAAACATATAAAAGTAATCTTCCAATGCTACCCCTTTTTCCATAGTACGGTACACGTTTTCACAAGTAAAACAAGTTTATTAATAGAAAAAACAGGGTTCAGAAATATTCACTCATGTTACAGAAAACTCCAACATAAATGTAAATAAACACTATTTGAAGCACACAACACACAATTTTATTTTCATTTCCTTTTTGTGTGTAACGGAGTTTGCGTGTTGTTGATAATCCAACATGAATTCTTCGTTTTAATATTTGCTTGTGTGTCACAATCTCAAACAAAGATCGATCTCAACAATTCTCTGTGTTTCAGTTTTACACTTATGTTTGCTTCAAAATTTTCATGTTGGAGAATTCAGGCCTTTGTGAAAACCAAAAAAAAATTTTTTTCAACATGAACAAGTGGTGTTTGTAAAATTGTCTTTGTTTGTGTCGGTCATTGGCCGCATTCAGCACAGACAACAGTTGGGAACTGTTGTGTAAAAATTCGCTGAATGGTAAAATTTTGGTAGCGCTCACTAAAACTAAACCGGTAGCATACACCATTTCTGTGGGAAAGGATTTTGGAATGTCATATTAAGTGATGAGAAAACCTTCAAGCTTTACGGGCCCGACGGTTGCTAGAAATACTGGCACAATTTTCGATAGTCACGACAAATTAGATATGCGCGTAACCATGGGCGGGGATCATTGATGAATTAAGCCGGTTTCAGATACTTTGAAAGTCCCCCCTGTATTTTATTTCGTGCAAATCGAATGCACAAATGTATATTGAGTTATTAGATGATGTGTTTATTGAGTTCACATGCTTTAAATACCAGGATAACTGGACTTTTCAGCAGGACAACTTTCAATAAATCTTTAATATACCCATAGTGTAGCCTGCTGTTAGTCATGACTTGAATCCTATCGAATTTTTTCGGCCCAAGTTTATAAAACCGGCGCCAGTTCGAGTCGATGACGCATCTGAAAACAGCTCTTTAAGATGAATGGTAGAAAATCGATGGCTCCATCTTCAGATCGTTTATATACTTCATGCCTTTCATACTTAACCAAGCCATATATAAGAAAGGAAGACATATCTATACTCTATACTATTATATAAAAATAGACTCACGAATTTGATCCTGAATAAGCTCGGTTACCGCTGAACCGATTTTGATAATTCTTTTTTTATTCGATTCCTATGCTAATATAGATTGTTAAAGCTTACCAAGGTTATCGAAAAATGTATTCTTTAATTATTGCAAAATCACGCATTTTATTTGATAACCATAAAAGCCCATTTCCAATAACGCGTGAGATGCGTTTCGTAAATTTACGCAAAGAATCAATGCACGAAAACATACCTGATTGGTTCCAATAAACAACGTGCGTGTGCACGCAGCGTAAAATATTCGAAAAATTAAATAATTCACGTGCGTGAAGATTTGACAGCTATTGACATCGAAACAGCTGTTCACTTTAGAGCAACTCCAAATAGTACTGTACGAACTATTGGTACCATACTACAAGGTATTTGGTACTGGTGCGAAATATTTTCACTCGAAATTAACAAAATATCCTCAAGTTTTTTTTTTCAATTATGAGTGTTGAGTAAATTGTCCTGGTTGTAAAAATTCAATCAAATCATCACAAACAAAAACTCACATCCCTCACCCAAAAATTACCCAAAATTAGCATGTTCACCAAAAATATCAACCAATGTGAAAAGAATTATGAAGACAACATTTTCGAATATTTTTTTAATTTAACAAAATCTACCGAAAGTTTGGTTTTAAAAAATAATGGCGGTCCGTTTAAAAATAGCATCACTTCTTTCTGAAATTTAATTTAATACTATTTTGCAAAAATTCGCAAACATTGTTGTATTTTTAAAAAGTCATCCGTTTTTACCAATCACAGATGATGAGAAGATAAAGTGTTACCACAAAATTTGGAGGATTACTTTTATTTTAAGTCATAAATCAGAAAAAAATTATAAAAAAACAACGAAAGATTTTCATTGTTGTATAAGAAATATCGCGTTTTGGGCTCAAGACTAATTAAAAGAAGTCACTAGTTGAGGCACATGAGCCATGTTCCGTCGGATTAAAACTTATATATATTAGGTACGATGGAAACATGGCAGACTTTTGAGAATAACGACTATAAAACAAAAACCATGAATTCTACTGTAAATAATTCGTATCAAAAATTAATCAAGATCAAGAATAAAAGTTTTGTACCATTTCAGCATCTTTATGATTCTGTGATAGCAAGAGAAAAAAAAAAGGTAAAATTCGAAAGAGTTGCCTAAATATGACTGATTTCTGGGTACATAATTTTCATTTTTAAATCATTTAAATTCTTAGGTTTAAGATTCCTCTACTAAAAAATGCATTTTTTTTAAAGTATTAAACGGAACTCCAACCACAAAATTATTATACATTTTATTGGTGATTAATACAAAGAAAAAACCTCCATATTATCTTATATTCACCAAGAAATTGGTTTTACTTACATAGCTTTTAAACTTTTTTGTTTAATTTGGGCTCAATTTCCTGTTTAAATGTCTAACTTTTTAGTATATCTTTAAGTTCCCATCAAGAAATATTGGGTAACATTCAAAAAGTTAAAAAAGTTTCGCGACTTAGTGAAAATTTTTTTTTATATTTCGATAACTTAAAACTGCGATTCTATCAAAAATAGGACGCCATTTTTTAGTAAAGACTATACTTTAGTATGACTTGAAAGTAAGAAAGTTATGCATTAAAAATATACGAATTTTTTTGTCAAGAAGACAACTTCTTGACATTTATTAATTAAAAAACCTTGTTAAAAATATTAGTATATATTATTTTTTTTTAATGTAGGAACGTACTGAGCACCATTTTCTTTAAATGAACATTTTTAGCACGATTGGAAAGAAGATATCAAGAAACACATCCTTATTAAAATTTTTAGCACAAAAGCCAATTAGAGCAAATTTTTAACCACTTCTAAAAACCACTTTTTATGTTATGCTATTTTTTGGTACGGACTGTACTTACAAAATGTACTGAGCCGGGTACTGTTCAAAATTATGCTTTGCTAAGCAGAAGTACGGCATATCATATGTTCACGCACACGTTCTATTGGAAATTGATTTTTTTCCGCAGCTTCCGCAGCGTAAAACGCAACGCATCTCACGCGTTATTGGAAATGGGCCTTAACAGCAAACAAAGCTTTTCTCTCTTTGTCGAGAGAGCTTCTCTCAATATAACACGACAGCCATGTTGTGTAGTTAAGCTGAATTCACTGATAACCTTCAGCATGTTTTTGTGTGATTTAATATAATGTTAATCAAGTTGAGAGTGTGCAGAAATTTTTCTCTCTGAGCGAAAACTTCATATAAAAAAAACTTTCAAAACATGCACAGCATTATAAAAACATTTGGGTAAAAAATTTTTAAAATTTGTAATCTAAAATGTTATTTTTTACATATATTTTGAAAATAGATATATTCTTCTTAAATTGTTGTAGTTAATCGGCCTTCTTCAGTTATTAATTGTTTTAATTGGGCTTCGGTCAAACAACAATTCTTCTTATATCTAAAAAAAACCGATATGACATCAAATTTTTGGCGATATCTCAAAAACTATAGACTTTCTCAATGCATAACAATGCATTTTTGTATGGACAGTCGTTGATTAATAAAACTAACTGTAATTTTCTTTTCTTTTCGAAAATATTTTTTACGGATATTAGGTATGTTTTAAAAAAAACCTGTTATTATGACATTAAAATTCTTGCGATATCTTAAAACTATAGATTTTCTCAGTATAACTCATAAGCCTCAGAAGGAGGAAAAAACGATTGAAATTTCCTGTTTTGAACTAGCAAGCAAACATTTCCTCAATTTACAAATCGATTTTCATCCACTTTTTCTTTTCTTTGTTTAAAATTTCAAATAAGTAAATTGGGAAAATGAGAAAAGGTTTACCGTTACCTCACCAATGCAATGTTTTATATTGTTTTCAAAAAACCTCTAAAATATCCAACTTGTACTAAAGAATAGGCCAAGAGTTGCTTTTGTTGTACATATTTTTTTTAATTTTAATTTTTTTTTTAATTTTCATTTTCCTTATTCTTTCATATAACATAATTTACCTAAAAAAATTTTTTTTTGACACAAACAGTTTCTATCATTAAAAATCATGGGCCACCTACCCCCCCTCCCCTATGATTTTTTGATGAAAACTAATTTGCTTAAAATGTTGTTATATTTTTTGCAATGTGTTACAGCTTAAAAACTAAGTCATGTGAAAAACATTTTCAAATATGGCTTAAAAAATAATTCTGTGAAAAATATTTCAAACTATTCCAAAGTTATATACATAAATCTATGTTTTAATCTATTTCCTTATCTATATATTCATAGTTAACGTTATAGTTATAGTAGAATTCGTCCTGACCCAATTCAATGATTTTTTGATGATCGTTTTGTGAATTTGTAAAAGTGTAAATTAACCTTCGAACAAAACACATGCTAGACGTTTCCGTTTGATATATACAGCATTCTTATTGATGTATAGTATTGCCCGGCAGACGTTTTCCTGCCGCAGACCACCTTTAACGAATTTTCATGCTGTTCGAAAAAAAAGTATAGCAGTGGGGGTACTGCCGACCGAAGCGAAAACATATATGTGAAATATTAGTATTCCCTGGAAGACTTTGTCCTGCCACGGACCGCCTTACAGCTATATAAGAATTTTCGTGCTAATCGGAAAAAAGTTTTATATTTTCACCCCCTCAACCTTTGATTATTTCTTTCAAAATATTTTTTATTAAGATAGCATTTTTATTTTATAATTACACCAAACTATATTATTACATTTAAATTGAATATTGTTGATAAAAAAATAAAATACAGGGAGCACTATTGAATGAAAAATAATCCTCAAAGAGGATATTTAACTTTTTCTTTCAATGTATATGTAGAGCTGTAGCTAAAATAAAATAATTTTACTTTTTTTTATATATGATATTTTGTTTGATGGGTCTTGAAGTCTCTTTTAATGCCTGCATTTGAGATCTTGCTACAAGGAAAACAAAAATCATAGCGAGCAAAGTGCAGTTTATTTTCTGCCACCGATTCGGTTTATCCGTACATCCATCATTAACGCACATTATTTTCATCTTTTATAACTTCAATATATTTTAAATTATGGGTCTTAATATAAAAAACAAAGTAAAACATAAACAAGAATAGAAATGAAACTTATTGAAATAATTAATATACACTTAAAATACATAATAATGCACACATATATAAAATATGTATTTGCATACATTTCATTAAATTTCATTTGCATTATTTTCACTGTTTACGTCATTAATAATATAATTATATTCTAAAAAAGATACTATAGGCTTATGGTAGCTGAAATAAGAAACAAAAAATTTTGAACGATACGGTCCCAGACATGATAAAATTTTTATTAGGTAGCCTTGACAACTACTTATTTTCTCTCGAGCTGCGTCCATCGAATTTCACACAAAAGGGGCTGTTCAGACCTGCCTGAAGTGCGGCGACTCACTTGCCTCTTTTTGACATAAACCAGCTGCCAGGTGTTCACACAGAAATTGTTGCTTCACTTTGAGGCTGCCTCACTTTGACGTATACGTTTTTGTTTTCCTTTCTATTGCTGTTTTCGCGCTGTGGTGTATTAATCTAGAAATTTTTGTTGCTAAATTAATATAAATAATAATTAATATAAATAATGATTTCGAAGAAGAAATTTGCATAATATTTGGGTATAACCAACATTGCTGCATTGTGCGCCTTGAAAAGGAAAAATGATGAAAAACAGAAACGCGAGTGGGTGAAAGCTTGGAAGTTGCGAACACTTCTTCGACTGAATGTTGTATAAAATTGGATTTTGTTCATACAAACTTATAAGTTCCGAAGTTTGGGTGCGAGCCCAATAACTCATTTTTAAATATAGTTATTAAGCGCGCGAATTCTTCACAATTAAAACAATATGAATACAACAATGAGTAAACAAAATTATTTCGTGGCAGTACAAACTAAAACGAGAAAACTAAGAAGAAAAATGTCAAAAAAACAAACTTCACTCTGATGTACATCAAAATGAGTCGCAAAATTTTTAAATTTTAAAAATTCTTGCCTCACGTAACATGTCACCTTCCCGCTTTTCCCTTTGCCTGTAGACGTCAAAGTGAGGCAAGTGAGTCGGCCTCATTTGAGGCAAGTCTGAACAGCCTCAAAGAAAACAATATAAAGTGCGTGTGTCTTACACATTGGCAGCTTCGGCGGAGTCAATAGTTGGCAACTGTTATTTTTTAATTTGAGTGAAAAACCTTTGCAATTAAATGATCCATTCACAACAGGTGACTCCTCTCAATGCGGCCAATGTGTGTGACACAAGTTCCCTATTTTGTTTTCTTTTGTTTGACATTCGATGGTCGAAACACGAAATGTCACTCCTACCTATTACTTATTATACCATGTCTCATGTCCCAGTCAGAGAATATGCTGGAGACATTTATAAAACTACAAATGTTTTTATGTTGGTCATGAAACTCAAATACACGATCTTGGATATTGGCTACCAGGCGCACAGCAAATGCAGCAAGCATTACAAAATTAAACAAGGTGTTAAATATTAAATAAAATAAATGTCTCTTTTGTCAATATGTATACAATTTGTAATAAAAATAAATGCTTTTGGATCATAGCTAGGGAGATATTTTTTCAAAACTTAATAGAATCGAAAAATACCTCTACAAAAAAATCCACACCACCTTGAAAAAGTTTGTGATTTTTATTATCTAGAAACAATACGTAATCGAACTTGTGATGTCGGTATTGCCGCGCAAAAATGCTGTTTATATGTGTAGCCAAAAAAAGAAAACAAATTGTTGTGATTGTTGTCAACTCATATTTCATGTACAGTGTACATGTACTATCTATCTTTCTTTTGACATATGCTTTTATGTCAAAGAAACAAATATAATAAAAATGTTATAGTAAATTTTTGGACCTAACGACTTTTAACGTTAAATTATTGTTTTAATATCAAACAAATGATGTTGTTAAAAGTAGGTGTACTATGTTACAATACCACGATTTAATTAAAATAAAACGCTTGTTTGACATCAAAAAAATCTGCGAAAATGAAAAGCAACCAAAAATATAAATGTAGAGTGCCTGTGTGACCGCCCCATTGACAACCCTTCCCCTTGTCTTGTAGCTAGCCTCTCTCGAAATGTTAACAGTTACGAAAAACTTTTCAGACACAAGCCGACGCATGAGCCAAACCGTACCGTACTCGACAACCTTGTTGACAGCTACATTGGCTTCATTATTAAGAGCGTGCAGCTCAATGACTAAACAACAACAAAAGCAATAACAACATTTTCATCTATGCCTACAATAACAAATACAAAAATACACTTAAAGTGTCGAATCACTGCCGCATTCACGCTGTTTAACTGCGCCAAATGCCGCCACAACAAATAAATTTTCAATTCAAAATGTGCAAATTTCCACAAACGAAAAATGAGCCCACGAACCCTTTCCCTCCTCCGTCACTATTCCTTATGTCAACTTCCGTTTCCGCCACCGTCACAAGCATCTACCATGACAAACACAACAACAGCAATAACAATAACAACAACAGCAAAAACAACAACACAGCACTTCTAACTTCATACAATGACACAAAAGTACAACCATAAGAATCTTACAAGCTTTCTCCATATAAGTTTGTTTTAAAAAAATGTCTGAAATCTGTGAAGCGTTACGAATGCCGAACGTTCTCACATTTGGAAAAGTTAGTGTACGCCATACGGCTACAAAATGTCAGGAAAGCCAAACTTCTAAACCTAGGGTAACTTAATGACTGAATTAGAAGTGGTGTTCTAAAAGCAACGGTGTGCAAACACAGCTCTTTATTTAACAAAGTGAGGCTCTTACTGAATTTTGACATGAAATTTTCCTATTAAAAATTATTTAAAACGACATAATCGAATTTTTAAAGTCCATTTTTGACCAACATAACAGAAAATAGATTATAAAATGTCCGAAACATTCGTAATAAAAATACAACACAAAGGTCGTCCAATACTTAATCTTTATACTCCACTATAAAATTCGTGAAGTAAAACACCTTTCGCAGTTTACTACTCAGCACCTCACAGAAATATTGCGAACGGCTCAAACCAACACAAAACCAAATTTTTATATAAACATTTTTTTTTAAAATTGTAACTCCTTTTTATCCTATTTAACCCATTATCGGCCACAGGTCGATTTTCCAACCAGTAATTGCCACCTAGTTTCAAAATAATCTATCTTACCTGAATTTATGTGATCACCTAATTTGGAATGCAATTTTAATTTATATTTAAATTAAATTTCGAATGATGACCAATTCATACTAAAGATTCAAGCTCTGCAAAACACTCATCGCTTGACCATTAACTGTATATTTATAATATACCAGGTGGCCACATGTGAGTGGTCGAAAAATCGACCATTGGCCGCATAGTTAAAAATTTTGGACTAATTAATCCAAACATTGGAATAAAGGAATTTTTAATCCAGAAGGTACTATTTTTTAATCCCTACTTTAGTTTCACTTATTTTTATCTAAAAAGTTAAAGTTTTAGACTATTTCTCGACTACGAATTTAGCAGGGTCTGGAACCCACGTTCCCGAAAGCTTACTTGCATTCGTAATGAAACAACATCAGCTAAACTTTATTAGAAACTGCAATAGACGAGTGGATAAGATGTCTGACCGGTAGATGAGAGGACGTGGGTTCAAATCAGTAGATAGTCAGACTAAATTGGATTTAAGTTTATATTTTTTTTTTGCTAACATGCATTTTGAAAATTTAAAACTTTTTGTGGATTAAAAAGTAGCTATTTTTGGATTAGAAAATTTTTAACTTTTTCTTGGATCAAAAAAAGAAACTTCCTTTTTGGTGTTGTCCTATATGAAATCCAAAAAAGTTTAAAATTTAGTCTAAGATTTTTAACTGTGTGAAACCCATATATTATATGTGACATTCCAGTTGTCAACGCACATTGTGCATTTTATAACATTTCGTATGTGCAGCTGCTGTTTGTTTTCTGATACCAACGAAAAAAGGAGCGTGGTTACGAACAATTTTCATATTTTTATCGAATACTTTACTTTTATTTTTACTTTACCAGTAGTGGTGGCCGTACCCTACTGATAGAGTGCGTAAGAAGAGTGCTCGCTCGTAAGGTGTAAAAATCACGGTTCTTACCCACCGCCTCACTGCAGACAATGGCAAACTTCAGGTGTCGGCATAAAACTCGTAGGTTCAGTTCTCGATCATTTGTATTCAAACATTTAATTTCACGCACATCACAATTGATCAATAGAAGCTCGATCAAATTCCTTCCAAGGGCTGAAATGGCCAACTTGTTATTGAAGCGACAAAAACGACACTTTTTTCCATACACCTTTTTCTTAGGATTTGTGTTATTTTTTCACTTGCATCTATTACAACAAGAGAATATAATATTAAAAATTTTTCTTTGTAAGCGTTAGCAGTGAGAATCGAACTCGCACCATTTCGATCGAGAGTTCTACATACTAACCATTACTCCAAAACACTTTGTGTCATGATGTGATTTATTCAATGTTAAGTATTAACTGAGGCTATGTTGCAGTAGATGACAGGAATTTATTAAATAGATAGTGCATTAGCTATCCTACGTATTTTATTGTGAATGTGTGAAGATATGATGAAGCAGATCACAAAATTCGATCAAAAGCATTGAGCTTTAGCTATCCAAACAACAAAAGTAGCAAGATTCCATTGAAAGGGTTCAAAATTATCACAAGATGCCAATTGTTATAGGTGTAGATTTTAATTGCGAATTCAGACATGAATGTTCATAGGCACTTAAGGAAAGGCCGGTGGTCTAGCGCTCGAAAATTTAAGGTATTTTTAGGATTTTTTTAAAAAGATAGAAAATTAAACAAAGATATTTAAACTTTTAAGGTATATTGTAACTAGTGTCCGACCGAGACCGGAATTTGTCCGAAACCAAATATTCGGCCATTTTATAATATTCGGCCGAGACCGAAATTGGTAATTAATATGAAAATTTAAGTTTTTACAAAAATCTTTTTTTGTATTAAAAAGAAACAAAAGTACTTTCATAAACATAAGAAAAAAATTTAATATAAAAAAGTATTACTTGAATATTGAAAATTATAATAATGAATTGAAGTTTACTAAAATAATAAATGAGATAATTTTGTATTTTATTTTTTATTGCAAAAGTATTGCATACTTTATGTCTTCCGTACACACTGAAAATAGTATGCAGCTACAATGCACATTTTTGTAGAAGTACAAAAGTATTTTTGTTTTTTTTTAAAGGTTCAGTATTATAAAAATATAAATATTTCGTTTTCTTTTCCTTTGTTCCACACACACAGAATTCGTTCGGAAGTTTAATTATCAATTTTTGGCCTATAAAACTTTAATATTGATTGTAATAGAGATGATAAAATCGAAAATGATACTATCGAACGCATAAAATTAACCAAAATGTTTTCCGTTAACACGAGAAATCAAATTATAGAAAAATTCACAATTTTTGTTTTTTACAATGCGTTGTAAATATTTTTATTAAACCAAACTTATATGTTTTTATATGTTTATTAAATGACTGATGCAAGAAATTTTTAACAAAAGTTTCAGCAAGTTTCGGCTTCTCGGCCTCAATATGGCTAAAACTGATAAAAAGGGCTGAAACTGGCCGTAACCAAAACCGAATTTTCGGTCGGACACTAATTGTAACACTCATTCATCATAAAAAAATTTTTTTATTAAAAAAATTGTTGATCTTGTTCAAAATGGCGCTCCATGAGACGCTTTCTAGGAAAAGGGGCATGGGCGGTGTTGTAGATTTTGACTTTTCTACTTATCTGAAAAATAAATACCAAGAATATTATTAATCACTATGAGTGCAGCTATGGCTGGCGCTAGAAAAAAAACAGATACGTCGTTGATCACACGAGAGAAGTGTAGCTTTTTCGCAGTTTCATAAGTTTGTTAATACTATGGTTTTTTTAATAAAAAAATTTTTAAATTAAAAAATTTTAAATACCGTATATACAGTATATTATCGATATTACATCAATATTTGTCCCTAATCGTGTTGTACAAATATTTGGATGCTTATCATTCGTAAATTATATTTATCAAAACGGCATTGTTTAAGGCCTAAAATATTTATGAATTTGTTTTTTTTTTTATATTTCAAAAGTGTTGTCTTTCTGACGTTATTTTTACTTTTACAGCCATTTTAGAAGGTATGGAGCCACAGTGTTTCGTCTACATTCATTCTCTTTATATTCATTTATCTTGAAACTACTTTTTTTGGCATGGTGTTGTAGAAAAAACAAAAAGTATTTAGCCGAATCATCTGAAATTTAAATATGCTATACATCAGTGGTTATCGCTGGAACTATAATCAAAGTTTTATTTCAAAAACATCGTATATTTTACACTCAATAACCGGTAGAAAACAAGCTGTTTTAGGAACTTAATTTTCAAAAGCGCGTCATTCTGTCAATTTTCAATATTTTTTCTTTCTAGTGCCAGCCATAGATGCACTCATAGTGATTAATAATGTTTTTGGTTTTTCTTTTTCAGATAAATAGTAAATTCAAAATCTACAACACCGCCCTTGCCCCTTTTCTTTGAGAGCGTCTCATTGAGCGCCATTTTGAACAAGATCTACAATTTTTTTATGAACAAATAATGTTTTTTATGATAAAGAGAGTTACAATATACCTTAAAAGTTTAAATATCGTTGTTTAATATTTTAAATTTGTAAAAAAATCCTAAAAATACCTTAAATTTTCGAGCGCTAGACTGCCGGCCTTGCCTTAAGTGCTTGTGAACATTCATGTCTGAATTCGCAATTAAAATCTTCACCTTAAACAATTGTTATCTTGTGATTACATAGATTATTATGATCTGCTGCAACATAGCTTCACGCATTCACATGTAGAATAGTTAATGCACAATCCTCTTAACACATTCTTGTAATCTGTTGCATCATAGCTTCACGCATTCACGTGTATTTAACTTATAGTTAATGCACAATCATATATTCTTGTCATATACTGCAACATAGCTTCAGCTAATAGTTAATATTGAATTGACCACTTAACGTAATGAAGGTGTTTGGAAATATTTTTAATTTTATATCATCTTGTTTAAATAGACGCAAGTAAAAAAACAACAACAATTCTTAGAAAAAAGGTGTACGGAACAAAATGCCGTTTTTGAGATTTTACTCACGCAAATCACAAAACAAGGCGTAAAAAGCTTCGCTTCAATATTGAAAATTGACAGAATGACGCGCTTTTGAAAATTAAGTTCTGAAAATGCTTGTTTTCTACCGGGTATTAAGTGTAAAATATAAGACTTTTTGAAATAAAACTTTGATTCTAGTTCCAGCGATAAAGCTCAAGAATATTTTGGAAATTTGAAATGCAAGCTTAGTCATCAATGGTTTATTAACAATTTTGCGTCAAAAATTTCCAAAATGTTGTTGAGCTTTATCTTAAAAATGAAAACTCCCTTTTTCAATTCCGCGTGAAAAATTATTCATGATACTGTATATAGACTGTATACTTTTGAAATATAAAAAAAAAATTAATTTCAAACTTATGAAACTTATCAAACTTATGAAACTGCGAAAAAGATTCGCTTCTCTCGTGTGTACTGCGATGCATCTGTTTTTTACTTATAAATTACTTTTAATTGTTTTTTTACTTCAATACATATCAATATTAATGTTGTTATTTCCATCATCTATGTGGCATTCAAAAGATTTAATTTAATTTGTCAACAATATATTCAAATACAAATACAAATACTGTTTGAAGTGATGTTATTTTGTGCCTTGTTTTGGAATTTTGTTAAGTTCTGGTAAAATTTATTTCGATATTTCATAGCACAATAAGGCGCTTGCAATATTTGAGTATGAAGGATAGACAAAACATTTTGCTTAAAAGGACCGACGAATATGAAGGTCCGAGTTCATGAAATGTGATTTACGTTGCACCTGAAAAAGTCGGTGATATCATCGACAAAGAATTCATAGACAACGATATCATTCCGAATGACGAACAAAACAATCTCTATCACTTTATCGCCGTTGAAATGGAATTCGAGCCGCAAACCCATGATGCTGCTCCGCTACTAGACCACCAGCAAAATTGAGCAAACGAAAGCGCACACATGTCGAAGATGAACCGTCAACATCAGCTGATGGCAACAGCAAAGAATATTGGCAATCCAAGCCTGTGTAGCTAATCATATACACCTAATCCTGATTTTACACGGTCTTTTTTTACACGATTTTGAAATAACACGGTCGACAGAAATAAACTTATCCTGTTTTTACACGTTATTTTTAAAATAACACGACAAAACTTATCCTGTTTATCCTTGAATATGAGATTATTTTTTATTTTTAAATTGTGTTTTTATTTCCTGAAAACTTTAAAATGATTTTGTTTTTGATTTTGCTTGAATAAATGTAGAAAAAATTATAAAATGATTATAATATGTGAAATAAAATGAATATGATATACTGAAGAACAAAATATGTGTTTGTTTTACCGAGTTATTAATTTTTGTAGTCTTTTTGAGGTTGTTGAACCAATCTAATATTTTTCCATTACGGTGTGTCTTTTTTTACACGATTTTTTTTTACACGATATTTTCTGGAACGTATGTACCGTGCAAAAACAGGATTAGGTGTACACGTTTTCCTGATTTCTTTGATGGAAGAAGTAGGCGGAAAATCCCCGCATGAGCTATTCGAGATATTTTTGGACGACGAAATCATTTAACAAATCTTTGATTACACCAATCTCTTGCTCTTGCAGCATTTCGATTATGTGGAAGAACATCGATCGAGTTTGATGCTCTGAGAAGAGTATTTTGTCTCATGACTGAAGAAATTTTAAAACAACTAAAGGATGAAGGCATTAAATATTTAAAATTCTCGAGAATGACAGTTATGAATGCAACTTTTTGAAGTAAGGTGTACTTTACAAAGATCCTGATAATGAACCTTTGCCAATTCCGTCCTCTATGGAGCAATATATAATAAAATGTGTACATTATTAGGGTCATTTTGCAGCAAAAAATCGAAGACTTACTAGAAAGGAGCTACTATATCCCAAATTTGACTTGCTAAAGTAAGAGCCGTAGTAAGAAGATGCATCAAATGTAACATCATGGATAGGAGTTTAAAAAGAGTGAAAGGAGGGATTTCTGAATCCAATTATTAAATTTACGCGTTTATTTAGACCGTAAGTGTCTTATTATGGGACTTGATATGCAAACCTCAGAGAATGATGATATTCGTATCCTTTACCCTGTAACTTGGTTTTTTTGTTACGTTCGCTGTAAATTAGGGTCACTCCTGTCTTGCCCTTATTATGAAAAAATTGCTGCAATGAATATTATCAAAAAACCGATTATTTTTTCAGAAAGCTGACATTTTTTTAGAATTAAAGTAAAGTAAATAAGCTCAACGAAAAATTAAGCCTTAACACTTATATTTTAAAGAAAAAAAAAGAGTTAAATAAATGAAATAAGATGCTTAATTTTTTAACCTCAAAATAGGCTATTTTTAAGGCACGAAAAATTTGGTAGTTTGGGGTTTAAGTTCTGTTATAGCAAGTTTATTTGTTTTTCTCAATAAAAATTATAAAAAAATATTTATTATTTAATTTAACAAAAATTATTTTTCACTAAATAAGAGCAAAAACTTTTTTAATTTTTACAAACAAAAATCACCTAAAAAGTTACAAAAAATCACCTGGCCATGAGTGACCCCACGTTACAAGGTAAAGGTTAATTACAGCAGCCGCAATAGAAGAGTTAGATGAAAACCGTGAGCAAATTAGAGAAGACGCACGAGACAACATAGTCAAGATTCAAGAAGAAAATCGGAAAGCGTACAATCCCATGTAGAAAAAAACAATGGGCCCAATACTCGCCCAGTCTTGCACCAAGAATGCATAGATCTGGCCCAAGAATAATACCCTGACATGGCCGAAGACTGGCTAAGCCTTGGAGTGATAAGAAGGGTCGAGACTGGGCATTTAGTTTTAGACCACGACTGGTTTAAAACCTTTGGGCAATGCAATCAAACAATAATGGACCAGGACTGGAAAATTTCAAATATCCACAACTGAATGAATGCTGGGTAAACCTTGGAATGATAAATAGGGTAGAGACTTGGATGGAAAAACTTGGCCGAAGTTGGTATAAATGTCTTTACCCTTTTAAAAAACTCTTTTCACCCTTTTAAAGACTTGTTATGAGGATTTGACCCAGACAGTTCCAACTAATATAAATCATTCAGTTAAGCTTCTAAATACAATAAGAAATAAAGTTTATATGAATTTGATATTCAGTTAAAGTATCTTTTTAATAATAAAATAATAAATGCAATACAAATCAAAACAGAAAAAAAAATTTAATTGAATCGTGATGGCCTTCCACCATCTCGATCCTTGACACCAGACAGAAAATGACTAGTGGCCTTAAAAACATTAACTGCAGCATTTAAATATATGTTTTTCATATAAAAACACACTTAATCAACAGTTTTTTCTAAATTCTAACTTTGGACGATAACAGCTCCACTAAAACAAAAGATACAAAATTTGTTGGTATATCGTTTAATAATCTCAAAATTTTTGCTCCGCTACCGTACATGACACGATAGTGGTTGATATATTGATTAAAAAATTGATATTTTTTTCTAAAATACAAAATATTTATTTTATTTTATGGTGAGTAGTTTTGATTCTAGATTAATAATACTAAACACGTGCCAAAAACGTTAAACTCCCTGTTTCTTGAAAACTTTACAATATAGAAGGAAACTGAGTGCAGGTTTGGAACCAGTGTTGAAAGTACATATAGGAGTATTAATGGGTTAACCAGATCCAAAATTTTAGACTAGCATTATTTATCCAAACATGTCTGAATATAAGAGTACTGATATTATTTTGTTCGCAGCTGTAAGTCTAAGGCTGCCCGCTGAGTAAACGCCGAAGCAGGCAGGCAGGCAGGCAGGCCCTGCGAAGAAACGAGATAGAAATAACTTTTTTCTCTCTTGTTCACATAGTTTTTCTGTGCCTGTCTGCCTGCCTGTCTGCTTCGGCGCTTACTCTGCGGGCAACCTAAGACATAAAAAAAATTTCACCAGAAATCGTGGCAGAATTAAGGTACTATTACAGTGTAAGAAATAAGTGTAAGTAAGAAATTAAAAATCAATTTTTTTTTCATTATAATATGATTCTTTAAGATCTTAAGAATACGTATACAAAATTTTAGAAAAAAATATTAAATAGAAAAAAATTATAACATATATTATATTCGTATGTCGCGTAATATTCAAGAACCTTTAAATCTTTAATCGCGTTTTTCACGAAACAGGCCCGTAGCCAGAAATTAAGAGCCGGGCAGGCTGAGCCTCCAGTAAAAAATAAACAAATTTTTTTCATACATTTGTACATAAATATATATATGCATATTAACATATTTTCAAATGAATTTTTTATATATTTACCTATTATTTAATGACTTCATTGTTCAAATGTATATTTTAGTAAAAAAAAAAGTTAAGTATATTAACATATTAAATATAACATAAATGAGTATAATGTTTGAAAGCGAATTTCTAATGTACTATTGTATATTGATTTCCACTACAGTCACAGCTCTGCTGTTTTATACAAAAGCAATCGTCTTACTTACTTACTTACTTAGTTGGCGCTACAACCGTATGTCGGTCTTGGCCTCATCTAAGAATTTGCGCCAGCCATTTCTGTCTTTCGCTTGCTGGCGCCAGTTGGAAATTCCAAGCTTCGTCAGGTTGTCCTCTACTTGGTCTTTCCAACGAAGATGCGGTCGTCCTCTTCTGCGTTGACCGCCGCTGGGTACCGAATCGAATGTTTTCTTCACTGGAGCATCGTCTTTCATGCGCTGAACATGACCAAGCCAGCGAAGCCGCTCGATTTTAATGCGCTTGACTATGTCGATGTCAGCGTACAGCTCATACAGTTCATCATTCCACCGTATTCGGTACTCGCCATTGACGCAGATTGGTCCGTAGATCTTACGAAGAATCTTTCTCTCGAATGCTCCTAAAGTCTTTTCATCTAAACTGCTCAGCGTCCAGGTTTGTGATGCGTAAAGTAGGACGGGCATGATGAGCGATTTATAGTGCGTTATTTTCCTACTGAGCCCAAAGTAACACCTGTTGGCAAGAGTTATTCTTCGTTTGATCTCAATGCTGATGTCGTTGGTTGAATTAATGCTGGATCCCAGATAGACGAAGTTCTTCACAACCTCGAAGGAGGTATTGTCAACGGTAACGTGGGTTCCAAGACGCTGGGACTGTTTGTTTGTTGACACTAAGCAATCGTCTTAGTTTCTCTTTAAATTTCCGAAGAATGGTTTCGGGACAAATTTTTCCCAAAAAATGCCTTTAAAAGCGATCAATGAAAGTTCTTGCAGACGTATTGTAGTCATCGATAATCTTTGAACTCTGTTGATTCGGTTAACACGCGAAAATGATGCTTCGCATGCCGCCGTACTGTTGCCGAATGTTTCGATTGCACAAAACAAATTATAAGTATCAGGAAACGCATCGCGCATTAGATACAATTCATTCAACGTATCAAAACTGAATGAATTTGGTGATGTTTTCTGATGCTCATCCCTTTTTTTGTCCAGATATTTCTTCGCGACAGACATCTCGGCATCAGAGGGTATTTTTAAGCCTATAGAACATAATATTTTTAAACTAGCCGGCTTCATTTCGTAAGCTGATGTCAATGCCAACAATATACGATCATTTTTGGTGAAACGCTTTTTTAATTTGCATATAATATTATCAACGATATCAAAGTAAGCAGGCTTAATTTCAATAGAATATTCACTTCTCTCACCAAGTGATTGTTCTACTACTGAGTTTTCTAATAGATTCGATCGACGGTGCACTCTGCGTGATATAAAACCTTGTTATTTTAATTATTTTTGATCAAAAGTACCTCATTCAATCGCAAGCTATGTCTGCAACATCCATTATTTTCCTTTCAGCCTTTCCAAATTTGTATGCTCCCAATTAATAGTTCTAGTTAGACTAATAAGACTAATTATAATTAGTAGATTGGGGAAAGTATGTATAACTATTTGAGAATGAATGCAAAGTATTTAGATTACAGGAATAGGCGAAGACTGCTGACCTGGTACAGCCACTTAAAGTTGAAAAATCCGAAATACAGTCAGTTGGCCCTTGAATCATGATATAATTTCGAAATCCTCCCCATCCATCCTCAAGTAGTTGCAAGTGTTTTTCCTTATCAGAACACCAAACTGGGAGACACAAAAAGTGAAGAAATTGCTGGAAAAACGACTGCACCAACTGCAATTTCTTTTTTGTGTATATTTAGTTTAAGACACTTAAAATAATAAATTATCTGAAAAACTCGCTCAAAAAATCTTGAAAACAATTTAAATAACAACGTTCTATAAATTTTCACCAAAAATTAACTTTCTTTACAATTTTTTGCCAGCTGTTATTGGCAATGACTTGTGAAATTTTGTTTTCTTAATTGTCAGCTGTCAAATGAAAGTGCTGCCATATTTTCAGCGTATGCTTACGTTTATAATGCAAAAGTCTAATTACACTGTGATCAACTGCAAAATAAACGAGGGCAGTTGTAAAAGCATACGTAAATTTGGCTAGGGCAGGCTCGACGGATTCGCTAGCTACGGGCCATACTAGCCATACTAGCTACGGGCCTGTCACGAAACAAGGTTTGTGGAATCGGCTTCTAAGATATCTGGAGTTCTACTTGATCGATTTCGATGAATATTGATTCATTGTGATCCTTTTAGACTCTGTTCTGCACTTAACCTATAAAAAGCCAAAAAACTTTTATATTTTTTTTATGGCTGAAAGTTTCGGCAAAAAAAAGGAAGTTTTTTTGTACATTTTTTTTCAACGCATGCAATTTTTTTATTTATAGATTTTTTTTTGTTTGCTTAGGTTAAGTGCTCAACTATAACCCTTAACTCAAGAATGTACTTTGATTTTTTACTTTCAGACGCTTTGTAAAAGCTGCAGACGAGAAGCCAATTGCAACAATTTTTTTAAACACGCTAAGTTCAACACCCTGTAGAAAATTAACAACTATAAAGAAAAAAAAAATTTTTTTATTTAATCGTGAACAATTCTTTGTTGTGAAAAAATTTGAATCATTAAAATTAATAATACTAGGTAAAAAAATTAATAAAAAGGTGTTTTTTTATAGCTACACTCTGTAATAGTACCTTAAGACAAATGCTTTCAGATGAAATAAAAAATTACTATGCAACAGTAAAAAGTTGATTATAAAAAAATAATCGTAAATTACGAAAAGCCACTGCTAACAGCAAATATGCATTCAAATCGTTTAGATTGGTGTAAAGCAATAGGATAATGATTATAATGATTATGCATAAGTCATATTCTCTGACGAAAGCAAAATAAATCTTGTTGGTCTAGAGTCAGTAGTCATGGTTCGCCGCAGGCCAAACGAAAGATTCAAAGATGAATGTATTCAAAATACTGTAAAAGCATTCTCCGTACACCGTGAAAAAAAGCTATAGTAAAATCACCTAAGTCGGCTTGGGAAGATAGAGTTGTATGCAAATTATAAACTTATGGTTTATAGGATATTGGTTTATTCACCCAAGTGATTTATTGTTTTGTAACGGTGATCCCCGTTACAAGTTTGCACCCCGCACACTACGCCACTGCCTTACTACACCACTGTGCGCTTAACTCAACCAACAGCCATACCTACACACACACGCACACATACAGCCAGCACATTCAACGTAGTCAACAGCCGAGTCTACATAAACCACACGCAACGCTATAATTCCCAGAAGGTTAATGGCAGCATACGGATAAATAGACCGCGTTGTGACAGACTTCGGCACGGCTCGAGAGCGTAGTGCTTTGTACCGTCGCTACTTGCTGGAAACGAGAACAAGTTTGTTCATAGTCGGGTCTTGCCTTAGTCAGTCACACCGAACATCACCAAACATCACCGAACTTCAGCAAACACCGAACATATCCGAACATCGCCGAACATCACCGAACAGCACCGAACTTCAGCGAACACCGAACATCACCGAACAGCACCGAACTTCAGCGAACACCGAACATCACCGAACCTCAGCGAACACCGAACATCACCGAACATCGCCGAACATCACCGAACCTCAGCGAACACCGAACATCACCGAACATCGCCGAACATCACCGAACAGCACCGAACTTCAGCGAACACCGAACATCACCGTACATCGCCGAACATCACCGAACAGCACCGAACTTCAGCAAACACCGAACATATCCGAACATCGCCGAACATCACCGAACATCACCGAACAGCACCGAACGTCAGCGAACACCGAACATCACCGAACATCGTCGAACATCACCGAACATCACCGAACATCGCCGAACAGCACCGAACAACACCGAACCTCAGCGAACACCGAACATCACCGAACATCGCCGAACATCACCGAACAGCACCGAACTTCAGCGAACACCGAGCATCACCGAACACCGCCGAACAGCACCGAACAGCACCGAACTTCAGCGAACACCGAACATCACCGAATATCACCGAACAGCACCGAACTTCAGCGAACACCGAACATCACCGAACATCACCGAACTTCGCCAAATACCAAATATCATCGAACCAGCATCGGCAGACTCACCCACCGCTGTAAATTTATCATATTCCTAAAATATTGTGTATTGTAAGAAAGACTTGATTTAACAATAAAACAGAAAATATCGTCTGAGCACGAAAATCACCAAGTCTACTTATTTATTTTGGACAAAAGTTTGAGGGTCTTTTGTTTGACCCTGGAACCGCTGAGCATACCTCAGCCTGTGAACAAAACCCCCATTACAAATGGCGCCCGAACAGGGACCTGCTTCCAAAGACGGCAGTGGAAAACCGAACGCACCCACCAACGACGACGAAGCAGGTACAATACACAATAAAAATAATAATATGGACAAACATCTAACATCGGATTCACTCGGCTGGATATACTTACTTAAAAAGGAACGGCTCATTAACGAGTGCCGAAAGATCGGGTTACCAATTGATGGCTGCACTGTAGAGGATTTACGAAGGCAATTAAGCCACTTCGTCAAAACCAAACGAAGTAGAGCATCAACCGAAAATATATTTCGAGCACTGGAAGCCGAAGTTGAAGCAGAAGAAAAATTGCCGATCGGCAACGACACAACAACAACCGGAACCGACAACACACCTATGCAGTCAACAACACTTTTGGTGCCCGAGTACCACCAGATTTCGGACATCGAAGTAATGAATACCGTACGTCGATGGAACATTCACTACGAGGGTGGCGAAAATGTGTTTGAGTTCATCGAGCGAATCGAAGAGCTAGCCGAATGCTATCACTTGGACCGAAATAAATTGTTACCCACCTTACTAGAGACATTGCAAGGTAGGGCTCTACAGTGGTATCGTGTTAAACGACCAACGATCACCACATGGGCCACGTTTCGTGCAGAAGCCGAAAGATTTTTCCTGCCGAAGCGTTTCTTGAGCCACCTGGAGGAAGCAATTTATAATCGTAAACAGATGCAAAGAGAAAAGGCAAAAGATTACATATTATGTATGCAAACCCTCATACGCAAACACCCGCAGCTTAAAACTCTAGACCACACAGACCGGATTTACGATGGGCTACGAGTAGAATACAAGCTCTACGCCAGACGAAGTGACTTTACTACGCTTGATGAATTAATGGACCTCACCGAAGAATACGAAGAGCTCAGGCGAGACGAAACGAAAGTGAGCCGAACAGCCGCTCACTGCCTACGAGATGCGACACCATACGATAAAACCACACATTGCTGGAGGTGCAAAAAACGAGGCCACTGGCGCTATGAATGCCGAAGCCAAGCACGAAAATTTTGCTCACGATGTGGTCTGGACGGCACATTATCCCGCGATTGCCACTGTTTGAACCCACAACCGTATACTCCCTATCCTTCTGATAGCTTGACTGATGGTCGCTATTATATCACCGTAAAGGTCATGGGACGACCGATAAAGGCATTGATCGACACCGGATCTTCACTATCATACGTCGACGATAGCATCAAACAATTTTTAACTGAGCAAAATATTAAACCGCGGCCACACAGCAGGAAAATGCAGCTAGCAGATAACTCTATAGTCGATTGCGAGGACGCGTATCCCATCCAAGGCATAAAATTAACGATTTCTTACAACGCAGAGGCATAAAATTAACGATGGACGGTCATGAGCTGGACCACCAAAGCAATGACCAAGCGGGAAAAGTCTCAAGCCTGTACTCTCTTGTCAGACGAGACAATTTAACACCAGAACCAAACGAACAATTATTTAAAAGGGAAGCGATGCCTTTGAGCACGAACTATGCGCCGGCAACGATCAAGCGCACCATCGACCGCATTATTAAACCCGAACCACCGAAAATCTCCGAAACCCGAAACATTCGGCCGACTATTCGTTTATCACCCCTGCCGACACCCTGTCACACAGACGGAAGCTCTGACGTGCCAGAGACCAGGGACGCAGAAGGCGCAACTGATGAAACCGCGCTACCACTACTACAGATAAATCCGTTTCGAAAACACAAGCAGAAAAAAAAAAAATAAATAATAACCTGACAAATCACTCTCCGAAGTGGGGGGGGAGTTGTAACGGTGATCCCCGTTACAAGTTTGCACCCCGCACACTACGCCACTGCCTTACTACACCACTGTGCGCTTAACTCAACCAACAGCCATACCTACACACACACGCACACATACAGCCAGCACATTCAACGTAGTCAACAGCCGAGTCTACATAAACCACACGCAACGCTATAATTCCCAGAAGGTTAATGGCAGCATACGGATAAATAGACCGCGTTGTGACAGACTTCGGCACGGCTCGAGAGCGTAGTGCTTTGTACCGTCGCTACTTGCTGGAAACGAGAACAAGTTTGTTCATAGTCGGGTCTTGCCTTAGTCAGTCACACCGAACATCACCGAACATCACCGAACTTCAGCAAACACCGAACATATCCGAACATCGCCGAACATCACCGAACAGCACCGAACTTCAGCGAACACCGAACATCACCGAACAGCACCGAACTTCAGCGAACACCGAACATCACCGAACCTCAGCGAACACCGAACATCACCGAACATCGCCGAACATCACCGAACCTCAGCGAACACCGAACATCACCGAACATCGCCGAACATCACCGAACAGCACCGAACTTCAGCGAACACCGAACATCACCGTACATCGCCGAACATCACCGAACAGCACCGAACTTCAGCAAACACCGAACATATCCGAACATCGCCGAACATCACCGAACATCACCGAACATCACCGAACAGCACCGAACGTCAGCGAACACCGAACATCACCGAACATCGTCGAACATCACCGAACATCACCGAACATCGCCGAACAGCACCGAACAGCACCGAACCTCAGCGAACACCGAACATCACCGAACATCGCCGAACATCACCGAACAGCACCGAACTTCAGCGAACACCGAGCATCACCGAACACCGCCGAACAGCACCGAACAGCACCGAACTTCAGCGAACACCGAACATCACCGAATATCACCGAACAGCACCGAACTTCAGCGAACACCGAACATCACCGAACATCACCGAACTTCGCCAAATACCAAATATCATCGAACCAGCATCGGCAGACTCACCCACCGCTGTAAATTTATCATATTCCTAAAATATTGTGTATTGTAAGAAAGACTTGATTTAACAATAAAACAGAAAATATCGTCTGAGCACGAAAATCACCAAGTCTACTTATTTATTTTGGACAAAAGTTTGAGGGTCTTTTGTTTGACCCTGGAACCGCTGAGCATACCTCAGCCTGTGAACAAAACCCCCATTACAGTTTAATATATGTTTACTTCGAATAACATGTAAAACGTTGGTGTATTGATGAAGAACTTGGGAGGCTAAAAACTGCCTAAGCAACTTATAAATTACTTGGTTTTTTGTTAATTTTACATAAGCTTTTTTCTCGATGTATGGTTTGGGGTGCAGCACAAGCTAGAATGTTGGAAAAATTCTTCATCTAGAAGGATATGTGAACTCTTCAGCTTATAGGGACATTATAAACAGAGGTGTTTTGCCCTTCATGGATACTTTGTTATATTTCCCTCCATTCCCAATGTTATATTTCTAGACGATTTTGCTCTATGCCAAATATTTATACCAGATGAATTAACATCTTTTTTGAATTTTTTCCAAAACAGCGTTAACTCTTTGTAGATAGCGGAATATAAGAAAGTTTTAAAGGATACAGTCATTACTGTGACCCGGAAATAGTCCCGACTTGAATACCATTGAAAACGTTTTGGGCATTATTAACTCTGGATCACAAACTTATTCATGAGTTGCGTCACAAATAGCTCTGGGTGTTTTCCAATTGCTTAAACCTAAGAAAATTGTTGGTTTTAAATAAACTCAAGATTATTTTACCATTTTAAAAGGTTTTTATGAAAATATTTGGTTTGTTCTATGTAAACCCAAAAATTCAAAAATTAGTCCATCTAAATTAAAAAAAAACAGAAGGTTTCGAAAAAAGCGTGTTATTCCTGCAGTATTAGGGCTAGTGAAATATCTTACACATGCTTGTTAAGCTGAAGTTATAGAAAAAATTCTTTTAGTACTTTTTCTATGTAGAGCAAATATTACAGCTCAATTTTAAAGCGTTTGGTTTTTGAAAATTGGAAAAAAAAACTGAAAATTTGTGGTAGTGAATAAAATATTTATATGTAGCGTACATCAGAGCCTGCCATTTACTTTTTAAAGATTATTTTAACCCTCCGTGTGGCTACTTAGCATTTGCCTACACGCTGTGGCTAGTGTAATGATATCGTCAAAGCAAGTTTTTAACCTTTCAAAAAATAATTTTTAGCCAAAATTTAGATAAACATTTCAATTAAAGGAAAAAAAAGTGTTTTGGCCAAAATGTTTACTCAGTTTTGCACCAACAATTTCGGAATAGCAGAAAACGAGAATTTTTAATTTTTAGTCCGAATTTCATATCTCCGGCCCTAATTTATATTAAAGAAAAATATTGTAGAGATTAAAGCTTCAAAAAAACCTACCCAGATTTGGCTCCATTCCAAAAACCATAATTATTTTGCAAGCTAAAAATTGGCTTTTTTCTAGTAAAAAATTTTAAAGAAATTGAAGGTTTAATTGGATAAACACCCCCCTAAGAACATTTGATGTTCAAAAAAGTTATTAAAATTAAAAAAAATTATTAAACGTATATTATTATTGTTTTTATTATTTTTTATTTATTATTTTTAGGACATTATTTGTGGCGACCGTAGACTAGTGGGTAGAGTGCGTGGCTCCTAAGCTAAAGAACCACGGTAGCTCGGGTTCAATTCCAGCTCAGACAGAAAGTTTTTCAATTGAAATAATTTTTCTGTTCGGTCGTCACCTCTCTGCAGACAATGGCAAACCTCAGAGAGTACAAATTGCCATGTAAAGCTTCTTGAGAACATAAGCCGTTCGGAGTCGGCATAAAACACGTAGGTCCAGTTCTCGGTCATTTGTGATCAAACATACGCACAACACAATTGATCAATAGCAGCTAGGTCAAAGTCCTTCCAAGGGCTGAAATGGCCAGTATATTTTTTTTTATTTATTATTTTTACAAAAAATATAGTTATTCAAAATAACAAATATTTTATTGTACAAAAATTAAAAATATTTTAAGTTCTAAATTTGAAACAAGTATGCACTCGGTGATCATCACATGCTGCTCTTTTACAAAAAAAAAAAAACAACAGTATACTGTTGTCTTTTTATTAGTTGGAGAGCAACTGAAAAAATTCCTTTGCTGGTCTTCAAAGCGAATTGGCCTGTCCTCACGTTGTAAAGGCGTTTTCAGTATGCACCTGATCAAATCCTTAGTTGTGCTTTGTACCGTCGGGACTTAACTTTGTAGGTAAAAACAATTGTGTTGATTTTCTATGATTTAAATACAAATTCTTAAAGTTTGATAGTTTAAATCGTTCTTGATTTAAAATATAAATTGAAGTTGTTTGATAGTTTTAAATCGTTTATTGAGCTTTAGGTCAGGTTAAAACAATTAATTGCTCTAACTAATTTTTTCCAAAGAACAACAACAACAACATTTTTTCAATATGAAAAGGAAAACATCACTAGCTGATTTTATTGCAATTTCGGTCCTGATACAGGCTTCATAAGAAATCTTTGTGATGCCGGCGGAAATCGATCCCGGGCCGTACTTGCCTCGTGCAAGCGCATCTCAGCGCAATACACCAACAGAGCCGATGAGATCTCAGTGTCAATTTTTAAGTTTTTCTCCCTTTTCTTGTTGTTGTTTTTATTTTGCTTTATTTTAGTTTAGTCTTATGTTATAAAATTTAAAAAAAAAAACACAAAATTCGGCCACAAACACTTGCTTTTTATGTTGCATTCATTTGTACATTAAAAAAATAAAAAAATATGACGAAATTGCTTCATTTGGAGCAAAAATAACATTTTTTGCTTACCAAAAATAGTAAAAAAATGACTTCTTGTGGCTAGTGTAACGATTTCGTAGTCGGTCCTACTTTGCACTCACAGTACGGACAAACTGCTAAACCCAAACTGACGCGGCTTGGAATGTGTTCAAACAAAGGTTCAAGGTTTTTTTAGGAGGACATACCAACCGTCGCCCATTGCACATGTCTGAGATACAACTGTCGTAAAAAGTAGGGTGACGATATCGTTACACTAGCCTCACGGAGGGTTAAGTAAATATCGCCCGCGACTATGCTTGAAGGGGTCCATCCGTCAGCTCCAATTTTGGCATACTTTTTCCAGTATTTCGGCCGGTATCCCACCAATGGCAACTGTAATGTTGTCTTTTAGGGCTATAATTGTGGCTTTCTTGTCCCTGTACACGAAATATACAGGGACAAAATAGTCCGCACAAAAATAGTCTAGTAGGGTCAAATCGCATGATATTGGCGGCTAATTTACTGCTCCAAAATGTGAGATTAATTGCTCACTAGACTCGCCTCTCAATAGGTCCATGTTTCGCTTGCCGTGTGGCATGTAGCACCGTCTTGTTGAAACCACATGTCAACCAAGCCAATTCTTCCATTTTGGTAAAAAAAGTCGGAAATCATAGCAAGGTACCTTGCTCCATTGACTGTAACGTTACGATTTTCTTTATTTTTGGAAAAGAACGGTTCAATGATGCCACCGGCCCTCAAAACGCAACAAACAGTGCACTTTTCAGGGTACATTGGCAGCTCTTGAACTGCCTCTAACTGCTCTTCAGACCAAATTCGGCAATTCTGTTTGTTGACGTACTCATTGCGCCAAAAATAAGCTTCGTCGCTAAAGACAATTTTTCGATAAAAAGCTCATTTCTCACTGAGCACGAATTTTGGTAATAAAATTCAATGATTTGCAAGCGCTGTTCGATTGTTAGTCTCTTCATGGTACTTTATTACGCTACTGGAGGAACTACTGTCTAAAGTTTGCAATGTTTGACAAGGCATTGCGTTGAAGAACTAACTGCAGTTAGCGCAAGTTGGAATTAAGTGTCCTTGGCAAATGTATTAAGCACATTTATAGCACGTAGTCCTTGTTTTGCGATCTGTTTTGTTCTGATTGATTTACCCAGAAAATTCCTTAAAAACTAAAATGGGTGTAAAGCACCCATACGCTTCCTATTTAAATCGCGCTGACACGCTTACATCTCGGAGACCACTAGAATCTGAAAATTATTAAAGTAAAAATATTGAATATATGTACATTAGAAAAATAATATATTTTAACAAAATTTTAAGCCGGCTTCTTTTTGAGCGAAAGTGTACAGTGAAAATTGAACTTTGAGTGGAGTAAGTCTGGGTATAATCATGATTCACAGGGTGACAAATTGAGTTTTATTATAATCATAATGACCAATCTTTGCAATGGACTCTTTAGTTATGGTCTCCGAAAAAACTTACTTACCCTATTTATGTAACGCAAAATGGGGTGTTTTGAGACAGGTTTTGTTTTTGGGTGATAACTTCCTCAAATATAAATAAGTGTTTTCTAGAAAAAAATTTTTAGCTTTTCCAATTGTATTTTATTTAATTCCAAAATCTTAAAAATGTTCTTCAAAAGTGAAAAGAGGATGGAATCTTTATTGAAATGAGAAAAAAATTAAAATACAGATAAAAAATATATTTGATTTTGTTATAAAGAAAAATAATAACAATCTGGTAACTCTTTTCACAATATAAATCAACCTTGTTACATAAATATATCTAACATTATAATAAATAGAAGTCAGTCGATATTGAATACTCAGAGAGTGCGGTGTTTCTTTTAATTAAGACAATAGGTTATGGGCCGCATGACACGCGGTTGAACACTCTCGGGCGAAGAACAAAAAAAATTAACTAATTTGTTCAGTGATTAATTCGTGCGTGTTTTATTTTTGCGTCGAATAAAGATTACAATGTCGGTGCTAAGTTTTCCTTTTGAAAAATTGCGCGGAAGAGAAAACTTTGACGTGTGGAAGTGCCACGCAAAATCGTACCTTATGCTGAAGGGGTGCTGGAATATAGTCTAAATTGGACTTACGGACAAGGCTACGAGCGAGGATAAAAACATTGATGAGCGAGCGTTGGCGGAAATCACGCTTATGGTGGAGCCGACTAATTTTGCCCACATTGCTAGCGCGAAATCAGCGAAAAATGCATGGGACGGGTTGGTTACTGCGTTTGAGGACAGTGGCTTGACACGGAAGGTTGAATTGCTTAAGCGCTTGGTACAATTTAAGCTAGATAATTTCTCTTATATGCAAGAATATGTGAACGCATTGATAATGACGTCACTAAAAGTGAAAAACGCAGGTCTCAATATCGATAACGAGTTAACGGCATCACTCATGCTGGCTGGATTGCTTGATGAATTTCGAGCTTTAGTTTTAGCAGTCGAAAATTCCAAGGCTAAATTAACTGTTAATGCTGTTAAGAATTTGTTGTTGCAAGATGCAAAGTTTGATGGCAACAGCAATCTCGAAGAGAACGCATTGTTTACAAGAAAAGAGAGCGCGAAACAGAATAAGCAAATTATGCAAAAAAAGATTCGATGTTACTCTTGCAATCAAATCGGTCATTTTAGCAGAGCGTGTCTCAACAAAAAGAAGAAAATTGGGACTAGTGATAAAAAAGAAAATTTGTTAATTGCTGCTGCATTTTTTGTAAATGAACATGAACAAAGCTGGTTTATCGATTCCGGCGCTACAGCGCACATGACAAATCGATCGAATATTTTACAAAACGAAGTGCCGATAAATAAAGAAATCATGGTAGCTAATAAACAAAAAATTTTAGTGAAAAGTTCGGGAGATGTAAAGCTCAAATTAAGTACAAAAGAAGATGCAGTCGTGCACAATGTCGAGTATGTACCTGATTTGTGCGCAAATTTGTTATCAGTTCGGCAAATGACAAAACTCGGTAATAAAATAGTTTTTGAGAAAGATCACTGCAAAATTTTTAATTCTGAAAACGCTTTAATAGCCACTGCTAATGTGATCAATGACTTATATCGATTAAATTGTGATCCGATAAAAACAGATATGGCAATGACAGTTACAAAAAATTATGAATTGTGGCACCGAAGAATGGGGCATATATGCCGCGATAATTTGAAACTAACGAAAGACGCATCGATTGGTTTAAACTATAATGAACATAGTGATAAAAAGTGTATCATCTGTGTAAAAGGCAAACAAACTCGCGCGTCTTTTCAAGATATTGGCCATCGTGCTGAAAACCTCTTGGATTTAGTGCATACGGATGTAGTTGGACCTTTAAAAAAATCCTTAGGTGGTGCGCAGTTACTCCTCGTATTTGTCGACGACTATTCGCGTAAGGTTTTCGCGATACCTTTAAAAAGAAAATCAGATGTGTTCCGCGAATTCGTAAAATTCAAGAATTTAGTAGAAAACCAGTGTGATCGAAAAATAAAAGTGCTGCGGTCGGATAACGGCACTGAATTTGTCAATAAAGATTTCGCAAAATATACAGAAAAGAACGGTATAATCCATCAGAAAACTGCTCCATACACGCCTGAGCAAAACGGCGTTGCAGAGCGCATTAATCGTACGATTATTGAACGTGTGCGATGTATGCTTCTGGAGTCAAACCTCAATCACCATTTCTGGGCAGAGGCAGGTGGTACGGCCGCATACATTTTGAATCGTGTACCTTGCAGAGGAATCAAGATCAGTCCAGAAGAGGTATGTACGGGGCAAAGACCAAATTTGAAATACCTACGCGTCTTTGGATGTAATGCTCTTGCGCATGTACCTAAGCAAAAACGTCAAAAGCTTGATGCAAAAGCTTCCGAATGCATTTTTATCGGGTACAGTGCTGAAGCAAAAGCATATCGGCTTTATGAGAAGTCATCGAGAAAGGTCATAACGAGCCGAAATGTGACATTTTTCGAACATAAACACAGTTTAACTGCAGATGATGTTGAATTTTTCAATCCAGAGTTAGTCACTGAAGTAGTCAGAGTAAATACTGAAAATAACGTTGGCCATTCAGAGGAGAATATGATCGAATCGCCAACTGTCATACAAATCGACGATTCAACTGTTATTGAAGATTCAACTTGAGACTGTGAGGAGGTCAGCGAGTATGAAAGTACAGATGAACAAGTAGAAAGAGAGGAGGAGGAGAAGAAGCAAACGGGCACTGAAATCGAGGCATATCGGCGTTCGAAGCGCTTAGCTACTAAGCCGCAGTTTAATTATTGTGTTACAACTGGTTTTGGAGATCCCGCTGATGTTAAAGAAGCGATGTCCAGCAGCAACGCAAATTATTGGAAACTTGCCATGCAAGATGAGATGAATTCTTTGCAGAAAAACGAAACGTGGGAGCTAACAGAACTACCCGTAGGGAAGAAAGCGATAACCAACAGATGGGTTTTTAAGACCAAGATGAACGCTGATGGTGCAATGGTTCGTCGGAAGGCTAGGTTAGTAGCTAGAGGCTGCTCGCAACACAAAGGCATCGGTTACGAAGGAACCTTTGCGCCCGTTATTAGATACTCCTCGATTCGATTTTTGCTCACACTTGCAGTCAAATATAATCTCGAAATTCACCAGCTCGATGCTGTTACTGCTTTTCTTAATGGTAAACTAAAGGAAGAAGTCTACATGATGCAGCCCGAAAGCTTCGATGACGGTTCCGGTAGAGCTTGCAGGTTAAAAAAATCGATATATGGGCTGAATGAACAACTTAATAAGGTGCTGGAGGGTGTCGGCTTTAAGCGAAGTGAAGTTGACCAATGCATTTACTATAAAGTTCATGAAGCTAAAATTTTATTTGCAGCTATTTATGTGGACGACATGCTCTTACTCGGTAATGATGTGCAAATGCTGAATTTTGTAAAAGTCGAACTGTCCAAGAAATTTGAAATGAAGGACATAGGTGAAGTATCTTCAATACTTGGTATGCGTGTGAGCTACGACAGACCTAAGAGAATGATTAAAATCTATCAGTCAGAATACATCAATAGCGTCCTGAAACGTTTTTGCATGAACGAATGTAGCCATGTGTCAACACCTATTGATCTAAATCAAAAGCTGTCTGAAGAATTTTGCCCGAAAACTGATGAATCGAGAAAAGAAATGGAAAAGGTTCCATATATGGAAGCAATTGGTAGTTTACTATTCGCAGCCCAAAACACGCGTCCGGATATTTGTTTCGCTGTCAATTTGGTGAGCAGATTTTCTGCAAATCCTGGTCAAGCACATTGGACTGCTGTTAAACGCATTATGCGTTATTTGAAGGGCACAATTGACCAAGGCATCGTATATCGAAAGGATTCATCTGAAATTGTTGGTTTTTGTGACTCTGATTGGGCCGGAGATCTCGATGGAAGGCGTTCTACATCGGGTTATGTCTTCATCGCTCAAGGTGGAGCTATCTCGTGGTCCACTCCTCGGCAACACACAGTAGCGCTGTCTTCTACTGAGGCCGAATATATGTCCCTTGTTGCAGCTGCGCAAGAATCAATTTGGCTGAAGCGGTTGGAGGCAGAACTAGAGCATACTTCTAAAAAATCCATGCTGCTCTTCTGCGATAACAAAAGTGCTATAAACGTCGTCACCAACAACATTTACTCGCCAAGAACAAAACACATCGACATAAAGGTCAAATTCATCCGTGAAAAGATAAACAATGGAGAAATCAAGCTGGAGTATATGGCAACTTCAGAAATGTTGGCGGATGCGCTCACTAAAGGTGTTCCGAAGGAGAAACATAATTACATCAATGGTCATTTGGGTTTAGAATAAGTACCTTTGATTAAAGTATGTATTTACATTAAACTTTATTTTTTAATATTTTAAGAATTGAACTTTGAATTAAAAATTAACTTTTATTAAACAGCAGAAATTGTTATTAAGGTGAAGTGTTATAAAGAAAAATAATAACAATCTGGTAACTCTTTTCACAATATAAATCAACCTTGTTACATAAATATATCTAACATTATAATAAATAGAAGTCAGTAGATATTGAATACTCAGAGAGTGCGGTGTTTCTTTTAATTAAGACAATAGATTTGGACAATTTGCAGCGAGCATAGGGAAAATATTCAATTTTCATGTTAGCACACTGTAATAAGGCCTTGGGTCATAGTGGGTTAAAAATCCTTAGGCACTGCTGAATTACCCAGTAGTTCGCAGCATCATTGACGAAATTTTCGTGATGATTTCTTAAAGGAAGTTTCTGCTTGAGCTGCTGGACTTAAAAAAAATTCTTGCAACATATAATGCAAAGTACCGGTTGTCAGAGCCTAACTTTTTCCACTCTATTACAACAACTTCAAGATATTCATGATTTTTGTAATTCGCCGAATCGTTCAGAGCCTAAACAGTAGAGTTCGCAAACTATCGATGACACTATCGATACTATCGATAATTTCACACTATCGTGACTATCGACAGTTTTGGACTGACTCTCGATGGTTTTCGATAGTATTTGAATATTCATTGACACCACTGTTTAGGTGTCATTGCCATTGCTGTCAAATTCGTTTGATTTTGACAATTTGGTATAATTATTTCTGTTTTGTAGAATGAAAGCTCAGGTGATGTTTCTTATAAATGTATGAGCATTGTAATGATTTGGAAGATGGGTGATAGTTAGTTAGAGGTTGAAGGGATATAGTAGTTTCGGTGAAGATTTGTTTTAAATTTGCACAGCTCAAAACTGACGGGAAACACGCTTGCAGGGAGACTATTCCACAACTTTACCGTACGACTAATGAACGAATTATCACTACAACGTCAGGTTCTATGTAGAATCAAGGTTATGGTAAAGGAGTGAGCTTGGACTTCCCGAGTGGACCTGTAAAACATATGGGGTGGTGGCGTCAGGCCATTACGAAACCAACATTACGTCGATTTCCAATAGAGTTGAGAGAGGATGAAATATTTTTATCCCCTATCAAATATATCGCACGACGTTGAATTTGGTCCAGAAGAACGTTGCGATTTTAATTCCTTGACGCATTTTCTTAATATTCCTGTCTATTTTTCGTTAACGAAACTTCCAAAATATTTCGATATTGGGTTCGTGCATGATAAATCCCGACGTTTCTGTATTGCGTCTTGCATGAATTTGGAACATTTATATGAAATTTTCGTCAATGAAATGTATGGCCAAATCGGCGTGTTTCGTCAAGGATCAAGAAAAATCGTACATGATTCATTTGAGATTTCTTCAAGACTGGAACTACTGGGTATTTCCAAATCAACACACAAGAGACCCACACACACACACTCTTAACTTAAAATTGTGCGTATGCATGTTTGTGTGACTGACATGGTAAGGAGTTACTTTAACTGACAATGGGATGAGGATTTGATGTGAATTGACTTGTTTGGAATCGGGTTCTTTCAAGAAAGGGGCAAAGAAAGTGGTAGATTTTAAGGAATCGAAAGCGAAAGTGTCAACATGTTGAACAAAAAACAATTTGTCGCAAGTGTTGCAAACAACAACCTACAACATCTACATCTACTACGGTGGGGGTTGCGTGTATGTGTATGTGCGCGACTTTATGAATTGTTCGTTTGTGTTATTGTACGTGGGACGCGACTTTAAAATTTGAAATTGCTGAATCTGCGAGGTATGATATTATTGTTGTTGTAGTTGTTGCTGTTAACATGAAAGGTTTAAATGTGTTCATTTTCCAAATCTGACATTTACAAAACATTTTAAATTTTATTCGATCTAATGGAGTGCCAAAAAGGGGGTGAGTGCGATATGAGAAACATCGTTAAAAGTAACCCGTTCTACTGGCTTGGTAACAGTAGAAAGTCAAACAAAATCTATTCAACATTTTTTAAACAAATTAGTTTCACTATGAGTTTAGCATCTGGGTTGAGGCAAAGCGAACTTAATGCAACAAATGTGTTCTTTTATATTTTTTCAGTAGCGTTACTTTCGTTATTTCGTAAAAATAATTTAGGGAGGAATTATCTTCGACTAAGTCGGAATTAAAATACCCTTACACACGCTTAAAGCCTCGGTATATTCGAAATTTTAGAGGTTTTATTTTTGATAACTTCACTTTTGTATGAATAATAGGTGTGGTTTTATGTAGAAACTATTCGAAATTTCGAACATAAAGTAGGTACATTTTATGTATTATTGCTTGGTTAAAAATCTTGGACTAAATTTTAGTCCAGCTGAAATATTACTGAGTTTTTTAAAAACTTGCAATTTAAAATTTAAACTTTGCAAAAACTAACTGATAATATCTCTACTGTACTAGAAGTTAAACCAAAGAAATATTAGTTACTGCTTTAATTTTAGCTTTTTGGTTTAAATTTAAGTACAATAATTCTGTATTTTTTTGTTTTTAATGCAATTTGTACCAAATTCTAGTACATTTGGATACTAAGGCTGGGTGTGAATTGATCTAAATGCGACCTAAACTATATTGTGTCGATTAGGCAGTACAGTCTAAATAATTCAGGTAGTTATCGAGCTGCCTAAATTCTTCCTAAATTGGCATTTAGATCAGTTCACACGCAGCCTAAATTTGATGTTGGACCATTAAAAAGTAAGCGTAGCAATGCTGTGACTCAATTTATACGATATGATTTATATGTTTGTTTATTGCTTCTATTACGCATAGCGCAATAGCACAGTGGTTAGACCAGAGAACTTACAAACTGTTAGTCGTGGGTTGGAATCTCACGGTGTTTGTTTATTTATTTTTTTAATATTTTTATCCAAGATTGTACTAAATTTTAAACCAAAAATGTATAGCCATATTATAGTTTTTTGCAAATACTAGATTTGAAACCAAAGCTGGTGTGGACTTATGTATATGTAATATAGAAAAGTTTCAATTTTAGTGCAAGATTTCTAACCGTATGTTTATAAAAGGTCTGTTTTAGTACTAACTTCAAGTAATTATAATAGAATAGAGAGTGACTTTTGCTTATTATTCTTCTCTCTCTAGCTTCAGAAACTTGTAAAAAACGCTTTCAAGCAACTTTAAGTTACTTGAATCGAGTACGGAAACAGACCTTATATATGGTAGACAGAGTATTCATTTGACCGTGTGAAATTCCTAATTCAAAGTGAATTTATATGCACAATTTTAAGTCATTTTAAGATGTGAGAAACTAATTGGAAACAAATTTTATCACTTAGAAAAGGGTTTGTTTTTTTATTTATATTATTAAAGTGCCAAAAGATCTCATAATTTTTTAAAGTGTTTTCCGGTAACCGTGAGTCCTTGAGGACAAACTGTATTATACGAAATCAAGTTTCAATGAAATTTTACAGTGATGCACACAGTAAAAGTTTACTTTATGAATACGGCATGAGTTACTGTTTTGTACCGTGTAAAATATCATAGCACATAATGGAAAAAAATACAAAGCATAACGTTATTTTATACTGAAATAGTGCAGCTTTTGTATTTATATTTTTTAAATGTAGACGGTAAGATTTACGGTGGCAAACCATTGCAAATATATCATCCAAATTATTTCTTCAACTAAAAAATCGATTTTTTTTGTAAAAATATGTTTTCATTTATACTTTTGTTTTAAATAATAATACCATGCAATAACAAAAAAGCTCAGCAACTACAGCTTTTCCGCACTTTCTCCGCATTAGATCATCTTAAGAACCAACCTTAATATCATTGAAATATCTCAGCGATGTCGATAAAAGTGGTCCAAATTAATCTTAAGTGAGAAAAATTTAGGAGTTCTGGTGGATCGAACACACCAGTTATGAGTTGATGTAAATATACGATATCAGTTGACTTCCTTCTCTCATTGAAAGATTGCATTTTTAATTGTTTTAAACGATCCTCATAAGGAGGAAGGTTTAAAGTGTCAGTTCCACTTAAGCCCCTTAGAGCAAACCGAACAAAACAGTTTTGAATTCCTTTTATTCGTTCAACATGAACAATGTACATTGTAACTTGGGGACCAAACCATAATCCAAGTGAGGACGCACAATAGAATAATACAGCGTTCTAGTTGTAATCATACTAATTAATTATTTTTTATTCGGCCGCTGTACGCCCGTTTTATGCCACCAAATTTTTCAAAGCTGCTATTTAGCAAACGTGTGCGCAACAACACGTTGCCTCACTCAAAAGAAAGCCTCACTCGGCGATGGTAATATTATCGGCACTTGTGTGTGTTGCAAACCTTTTTTGTATATGAAGTTAGTTGTTTGAATACAGTGCCCTATTAAATTTTCAATTACTGATTATAATTAATGGTAATGAAAAAAAATTACTTAAATACAAAAAAATTATTCAAAAAAATTGTTTAATAAGTTTTACATTAATTTATTTCTGCTTGAAGTCCCAATTGAAAAGCTGCTTTTATTGTAGAATAATAACTGCTAGGCCTATATACCGTTGTACAACTGAGATTACTTAAAAACGGCCGCAGTACGGCCGCTGTACAGCCGAGATTATTGAAAAACGGCCGCAGTATGGCTGCTGTACGGCCGTTGTACAGCTCAGATTATTTAAAAACGGCCTCTGTACGGCCGCTGTACAGCACAGATTATGTTATAACGGCCTCTGTACGGCCTCTGATCACCCGGTGTACGGCCGCTGTTTGGCCAAAAAGTCCTGCCCCGTACGGCCGAGAAAAATATTTAAAATTAAGCCTTGTACGGCCGCTGTTTGGTCTTAGCTAAAAAAGTTTTTATTTTTACTTGGTCGAGCATATAAGATGCTTTTTTACAAATGTTATCAATATGAACGCTAAACGAAAGCTTAGAATCCATGCATATACCAAGATATTTGACAGAATATACACGATTAAAGCAGTATCTTTTATCTTGTAACAAAAATTAAATTATTCTTTTTTTGCGTAAAGGTCATAGTTTGGCATTTATCTGGATTAATAAACATATTAATTTTAGAACACCAAACTTCAAAGGAAGTTAAATCAGACTGGAGTAGATCTGAATTGTTTTTAGCATTTATTGTTCTGTATATTTTCATATCAGTTGCATAAATGAGCAGTTAAGAATGTTTGATGAAGTGGGTTACATCATTAATGGCTAAAATAAACAGAAGCGGATCAAGGTGGCTACCTTGTGGAACACCTGATTCAGCAATAAATTCAGCAGATAATACACCTCAAATCGTGTTCAGCATATTGACAGTGGTTAGCTAAGAACGGAGCCACATTGCGTTAACACTGCGGCAGGAAATCAGTCAGGTCCAGCATTAAAATCTTCTTCGATCGATCCAATATACTTTAAAATATGATCTGAATTAAAAGATATAGGGTCCAACGTGCAGATGTATAGAGTTTATATATTCAAAATACTCTTCATCAGTGTTAAAAGAGACTGAAGAAAATGACTCTTTAAAGAGATTGCTAAATAGGCCACAAATTACGACGGGTTGTCAGTAAATCCATCAGGAGTTTTAAGTGATGAAAGGAATCCATCAGATTTTTTCTTTGTGCTTATGAAACCCAGACAATATTCTCAGCTTAATACTGTCTAAATAATTGTGATTCAAGGTAGCTAAGCAACTTTCAAAATCCAGAAACAAACGCTTATATGTTTCTAGGTCATTTAAGCTTAAGCTACTGACATATATCTTCCATGCCCTATTCCTGTTGTTGCGAAGAGTCTTTAATTCCCCTGTGTATCAAGGGTAAGCCCAATTTTTTTGCAAATTTGAAGCTATACGGCATGGTATCAGAAAACATAATAAATATTTCCAAATAAAAAAAAAAAATAAATGAATATTCAAGATTATCTATTAACGTATTCCCATTAACGTATTCTAAAATTACATTTAGTTTACTATGAAGTAAATGATTCAACATCAAAAAGTCAGCTTTTTTAAAATTGAATTCATAAACTTTATCTTTTGAATTGTAATTCACCATATTTTCTCTGTCGGACTTGTACCACATGTTCAGTGGTGGATGGTAGTCATCAACAGAAGTTAGAGCATGAAGGGCCCTCTTAACTATCACGTTGTTACAGTCAGTAGTT